>CM076577.1:101549997-102023101 GCA_034641835.2 Pinus albicaulis
CCGTCGGATCGCGGGGCAGATCGACGGCTGCGATTAAATCGGAGGGGAAACAAAGGACTTGCGATCAGCGATCGGAGCGCTGCTGTGATTGAGCGCCAACCGTTGGATCGTGGAACAAACGAACGGACAGGATTGAATCGGGGCGTCGGGAGAAGGGCTTGCGATCGGCGATCGGGCGGGGGTGCGATTGGCGGAGGACCGTCGGATCGTGGGGAGATCAACGGTGGAGATGTAATCGGGGCGTGCAATCGGAGGAGGAGCAGAAGGCTTGCGATTAAGCGCTGGCCGTCGATCTCGGGGAGAGTGGACGGTGGAGATTTAATCGGAAGGTTTCAATCGGGGCGGCACTACTGCGACTTGCGATTGCGATCGGGGGGGCCTTGCGATTAGCGCTCCGCCGTCGATCTGTGGGTCGGATCAACGGTGCGGAACAGGGCGGAGGTTTTTAGGTTATAATTTAATCGCATCGGGGTTTTTGCTATTACAAAGGGTTTTTCCCCCCCCCGCCGATGATTCCGATTGCGATTGGCTCCGGGACTTAAGCGCTTGGTCCTGGGAAGGGTCACGTGGGGAAGTGGTTTGAAAGGGGCCTGCGGGAAAGGGGCCAGGCCTTATATTAAGGTCGGAAAGAGGGTTTTTTAGCCCATTTAATGGATTTTAAAGGTGAAGGAGGGGAACGATAGAGGAATAGAGGGGAAAGAAGGGAAAACCAAGGGTAGGGGAGGATTTTAAAGGGGATTTTGGGGGAATTTGAGGAGTAAATGGGGAAATAGAAGGGGAGAAAAATGAGGGATAAAAAGAGGTTAGATGGGGGAAAAATAAAGGGGGGAGGGAGTCTTCGGGCATTTCTTCATCAACAGAGAGGCTTTTAAAGGGAAAACATCAGAGGGGGAACCATCAAAGGATAAAGGGCACAAAGGGGCTTCAAGGAGGCTGTATTTCAGGGGAAATGCATTCCTTGAAGACTCAGCAACAAATTAGCCCCCTAATTGCTTGTCAAAAATTTCATAGGGGGGCTAACAGTGGCTCCACATGGGGATGGCTTCTTCTTGAAGGAGCCAAGAAACCAGAAGATGATCTCTTGGTGTAGGCCAGGTGCCTACTGCTTGAACCATCCATATCTTTCTTTGATCTGCTGCTACAAACCATGAAGACATCCAATCAGCAGAAACAATTTTCCCAACCAATCTACCTACCCAAACTAGAGTTCTAACAATCTTCCCCATGGGTGCATTTGAATTAGCAGACCCTTTACATTTATTTTGTAGAACAAAAACAAACCTATTCTAATTCTACCCTTATTGCTCCATGAGGCCAGATTAGACTGTTGGCCTCATCTGCTTCTCTACCTATACTACTACCTGTTGAGATTAAACTGTTCAACAGGTTTCTTCACCTACATTCTAAGACAGGAAATTTGAACACGGCCAAGCCAGGATTAGACAATCTGACTTGCTGGGCAGAAATTTGAAGAAAACAAAACTGTGAAGGCATGGAATTCCGCAACTGTGAAACATCCTTCTTTCTTTCTTGTGACTCAGGTTTTGAGCATGTTTGAGTCACTTCTATCCTTTTCTCCAGCTCTGATTTTAGAGCTAGATGTTCCTTTACTGCTGATCCAGATTTTGAGCTTGTTAGGACCAGCTATTCTTGCTCCCTTTTGGCTCAGATTTTGAGTTTACTAGAGCCAATCTTTTTGCCTCAGAGGTTCATGTTTTGAGCATGTCTGAACCTCCCTTTTCATCCTGTTTTTTTTTTTTGGAACATTTTCTTCACTTTTACTGAAAATGAAAATTTGCAACGGTATATACAATGGAAATGAAACATGGAAATGGAGAATTAGCAGAAGTAGTGTTTGAGCATCCTGCCATTGACAGGACCCCCAAACAGCTCTGTACCATCAAGTTCTTGCAAGAAAAACGCATTAGGACCCACAGTGGCTTGAATGATGAACGGGCCCTGCCACAAGCTGTCGAACTTGCCATGTTTGCCTTTATCCTCTCTTCTTGAATCCCACTTCAGGACCTTGTCCCCAACTTTGAAATTTGTTGCTTTGGTTCTTTTGTCAAACTGTCTCTTCATGTTTTCCTGCACTCTGACAGCTCTGTCATAAACTTGCTCCCTTGTTTGCTGAAGATGGATTGTTTCATTAATTCTCCTTATCATGTTGTCTTCTTCTGATTGGACCTCTTGAATAAGCTTTACTACTGGTATCCCAAGGCTAGTAGGGAAAACTGCTTCTGTCCCGTAAACCAGCTGGAAGGGTGATGTGCCAATAGACTTCTTTGTAGTGAGCCTGTCTGCCCACAGGGCATGTATCAACTTTTTATGCCAAGACCTTTTGTTTTCTTCTAGCAGCTTCTTAATGATTATAACCAGGCTTTTATTTGATTATTCAGCTAGGCCATTACCCTGGGGGTAATAGGCAGTTGAATGTCCAAGCGTAATTCCGTACCTGTGACAGAAATCAATCATTCTTTTAGATCCGAAAGCAGCAGCATTGTCAGTGATTATTTTCCTTGGGCAGCCAAACCGAGACAGGATAAAGTCTTCTAGGAACCTAATGATGACAGAATCGGTGGCATTCCTAGTGGGTATGGCTTCAATCCACTTAGTGAAGTAATCAGTTAGCAGTCAAGATCCATTTATGTTGCCCAGAGGAAGAGGGGTGAATTTCTCCAATGAATTCTAAGCCCCATTGCATGAAAGGACCTTCTATGGTGATAGGTTGCAGAGGGAGGGGGAGGAGCTTTCTTTTGCCCTCAAAAATCTGACATTTGTGGCAGGTGAGGATCATTTTATGGACATCACTGAAAAGTGTAGGCCAATAGTAACCAGCCCTGAGTATCTTATTTGCAGTGGTCTTCCAACTCAGGTGGCCTCCACACTCCCCAACATGGAATTCTTGTTTGATTTTTTCGGCTTCGTTTTCAGACAAACATTTCAGTAAAAGGCCATTTGGATTTTTCCAATATAGACTCTCATTCAAAATGCAGTAATTTCTAGCTTTGAGTTTTATGAATCTGGCCTTCTTTTTGGACAGTTCCGGAGGGGCATTGAGGTGTGTGAGCACGTACAGGATATCAGTGTACCAAGGAGAGTTCTGAAACTGCTCCTCAACAGCTGGATGGGGCAATCCTTCCTGCTCATCCAGGGCGTTCACCATGTTGATATTAAGGGCCTGTAGATTAGTTTCAGCCATCAATTGGGCCACGCCTTGACCTTTGATCAGCTTAGTGGGTTTGATTTCAATGTCATATTCTAAAATCGTGGCAATCCATTTGCCCCTTTTCCCATCTGGGTCTTGGGACAAGATATCTTTGACCACTGTACTTGGCACATAGGCAATGGTGTGAGAATGCAGAATGTACACCCTAAAGTCTTTTAAGGCCTTAATCAGGGCATAGGCCTGCTTTTCCATAATGTTGTACTTTAAGGGTGCATCTCTTAAGGCTTTATTGAAGAAGGCTATAGGCTGTTCCTTACCTTCCGAATTTTTCTGCAGCAAAACTGCAGCTATTGTGTGTGGGGAGGCAAATGAAAAGATCAGAAAATCTTTTGAGAAGTCAGGGCTGATAAGGACAGGGGCTTGGGTGAGTGCAAGTTTTACTGACTCAAAATATTTTTTGGCTTCAACAGTCCACTTGATTCCTGCATCTTTCTTTATCATTTCAGTCATTTTTCTAAGATGCTCAGCAAGATTGGGGATAAATCTTCTAAGGAAATTGATCTTCCCAACGAAAGATTGTAGCTCCTTGATGTTTCTTGGATGTGTGATTTGAAGTATTCCCTCAACTCTCTGGGGGTCTATCCTAATCCCTTTCTCAGATATAATATGGCCTAGAAGCTTACCCTCTTGCAGCCCAAAAACAGTCTTCTTAGGATTCAGGGACAGACCATACCTTCTACATTTTTCAAAAACTTTCCTCAGATGTTTTAAGTGTTCTTCTTCTGTTTTATAAAAGACAGTTAAGTCATCTAAGTAGATAACTATAAAGTGTCCAATCTCATCTGAGAAAGCAATATCCATTGCTCTCTGGAAGGTAGCTCCAGCATTCATCAATCCAAAAGGCATTTTCACATACATGAAGGTGCCCCATGGAGTGGTGAAGGCTGTTTTGAGTTGATCTTCTGGGAGTACCAGAACCTGGTTGTATCCTGAAAAACCATCAAGCAGGGAGATTCTTTTAGAGCCCACTACCTTCTGTAGGATATGCTCCATTATAGGCAAAGGGTAGTTATCTTTCAAGGAAGCTCTGTTAAGGTTTCTGAAGTCTATGCAAAGTCTAATCTCCCCCGTTTTCTTTCTTACAGCCACTAAGTTTGACACCCAATCAGAAAACCTTACCGGGACTATAATGCCTACATCATACATCTTCTTAATTTCCTTTTCTACTGCAGGCAATTGTTTTGGATTAATTCTACGGAGTTTTTGTCTGAAAGGTTTCTGATTTTCCTTCAGTGGTATCTTATGTTGTATAATGTTGGTGTCATAGGCCTTTAAGTCTTCATAGCTCCATGCAAACACATCAATGAATTCCTTAAACAGATCAATGTATCTTTTCTTCATGTCTGCAGGTATAGACTTAGCTAGCTTTATCATTTTGGGTTTGTCTTTAGTGCCTACGTTACACTCTTCTACATCCGATTCTGCATGTTCTATTGTGGGTTTCTTTGCAACATCATCGAAATAAAAAAGATCCTCTAAGGGTGCTAAGCCTCTTGGTATGTTCTTGTATTTGGCTTGCAGCACTTCCATTTCTTCTCTATCTGCGTTTTCACGTTTTACGGCTGAATTTCCAGTTTCTTCAGAAAAAGCATTTATTTCTATACTACAAGGTGTTTCTAGTTCATCTGTGGAATCCTCACTTGGGAAGTTGTCATCAGATTTTGAGTCTGACTCAGAAAATTCAAACTCATTTCTGCCCATCAGGAAATCTTCAATCTGTTTGTCTCCTTCAAAGACCTGCCAGTATTTTTCATTGTCTGGCACTGCAGGCCTGAATTTGGTCTGAATGATGATTTGTTGGTCAACTGGGGCCTTAGGATAAGAGCTAGCTAGGCAGGCTAGTCCATTTGCGATAGCGTTTTGACCCCTAGGAATGTATACTAAATCATATTCAATGAATGTTTTCAACAAATCTAGAGTATCGTTCCTGTATGCCCTAAGCCTGGGGTGTTTTGCCGAATACTCACCACTCATCTGTTTGATTACTAACTCGGAGTCTCCTCTCACGACTATTCTACGGGCTCCTAATTTTTTTAACTGATTTAAACCCATGATCAGAGCTTCGTATTCTGCAATGTTGTTCGTGCATTTGAAATGCAGATTGACAGCGTGGCTCTCCGCGTGATCATTTTCGGTGTTACGCAACCACACTCCTGCTCCGGCGTTTTGTCTAGTGCAGGACCCATCAAAGTTCATTTCCCACAGGGGCTCTTTGTTTACTTCCACTTCACTTTCTCCCTCACAGCTGGGTTCGCTATTAGGTTGAGTTGGGAGGTATGTACTAGGTTGCAAACTATCTCGTTGTTCATAGAGGCCGTGGATGTCAGGGAGGTGGTTAGCTTGCTGTTCTTGCTCTGTTTCTGTTTCGCTTGGAGTGAGCGGTCCACCACAAATCCTACAGGCTTCGTTGCTGGTTTCCTTTTCATTTTCAGTGTGCTGCCCATGGTTTTCCTGATCATATTCTTCCAGAGTGGCCATTATATGGAGGTCCATAGGCTCGGTGTTCTCATTCGTATGCCTATTTTGGGACTCTGGCTCTTCTAAGGATTCATCATTACAAAAAATAAAGGAGTCAAGATCGGTATGTACAGAATACAATGGTGAATTTTCAGGTTTCTCGGGGCTGCTGACCAGAAATTTCATTTGGGATTCTCTATACAGTCTTCTTGATTGGCCAAATATAGGGATAGTGGCATATGAGCCATTCATCTGCATGGTGCCTTGCAGCTTGGCTCCCCATGATCTAGATAATAACATGCCATACTTGGGCGGCACGTCTGCCACCACTACATCCATGACCATACATTTCGCAGGAATCTAAGTTAGGCTCACACATAAGTCTTTGATGAGTCCTAGGCATTTTACTCTACTAGAGTCAAAAGAGTATAAGTCTTTGTAAGGTCTGGTAATTTCTAGGCCTAGCCTCTCCATGACTACCTTAGGCATTAGGTTGTGTGATGCACCGGAGTCATGCATGGCATTATGGAGCATCTTGTCATGAATGTTAAGACTGATATAAAAAGGTGGAACTACCCCCTCCTGAAATTTCCCTTCAATCTTGGGACCGAATAAGAGGGCAGGCTGATCATCACTCAAATTTACAGTGTCATTATTCATACTCAGATTTAATGCTTTCAAAATCTGGCCTTTATATGCATCCTGAGAGGCCAGCTCAGATAATGGTACAGAGATTTTGATTTTTGCAATCTCACTTTCTAAACTGAAAATGGATTGGCTTTTGGAAGTGCTCAACTATGTTTTGTTTGCAGCCACCTTAGTGGCTGAATCAGTTTGTGATTTCTCATTATGTACATGCATAGGCACAGTTGTGTCAGGAGCACTTGCTGAGGTGCTAGTGCTACTGGTTGTTTGACTTTGTTTTTCATTGTTTTGGCTGTCTTTCTGTTGGTTTCTCTCAGAATTCTCCGCTGTTGATTTATTGTTCACAGCAGTGACTTTAGAAGATTTCTCAGGCCTCTTTTTGATAGTTACTTCAGGAGTTTTAGGTTTGGAAGAACCTTGGTTCTTTTTACTCCTGAGCTCATATTGTTCTCTGACCTGTAACATGGCATTCTCGAATCCCAACCTATAATCCTCAGATTCAAAACATTCCTCCTCCCCATAAGAGGTTGAGGGTTGGTCCTCTTCTGAATCACAATTCAGGATTGAGTCTTCTGTTTCGAACATGTTTATCACATTCCCTTCAGATTCTTCTATGATTCCCTCATCCTCATCAAGAAAGTTTTGGAAAGGGGGAATGACTTGCTGATCTGACTCTTTCTGTCTCTTGGGAGTGTTGTTGTTTCTCCTAAAGTTTTGGTTTTGGTTTTGATTTTGGTTCCTATTCTGAGTGATAGCCATCTTTTCGACCACTTGGCATAGCTTATCCACATTCTTAGACAATAGGTCAACCCTTGGATCTGAAGTGGAGGCTATAGTGTCATCCTTGTATGTTACTCTCTTTTCAGCTCTCAGTTTGGCCCTTTTCTCAATCAGATTTGCTTCTATGTTTACTGCCCCTTTTTGCATATCCTCCAACGTGGTATTTTCTTTATCCCTAAGTTCATAGGCCATGTCAGCATCAAATCCATCAGGATATTTTTCTAAGGCCATACCTTGTGGGGGTTTCATGTGTGGGGGAAGAGCGTTGTAAATACTGTTGAATCTGGTGGTGTAATCATGAACACTTTCCCCTACATTTCTCTTAAGGGACATGTATTCTGCCAGGAGCTGGCGAGGGTTTGCTTTGGTTTCCCATTTGTTGATGAAAGCATGGTATAACGCAGGGAGATCTTGGATACTACCAGCAGGGAGGCTTTTAAACCACTTCTTAACTTCACCTCCCAAGCTTTGCGCGAAAATTCTCATTTTAATTGTTTCATCATCAATTTCCATATAATCAAAAGAGTCCTCCATTTTATCCACATGTTGTTGTGCTGTTGTAGGCTCTTTAGCAGGGAAATGTGGGATTTTGGATTGATAATCATTTGGTAAGGGCAGTAAAGGCTGAGGTAAAACTAGAGGTGCATACCAGGCTGCCATGATGATGTTCTGATGAGGTATAGGATTGGCTTGAGCAGCTGGTAGTTGGATGACAGGGATGGCAGGACCAGCCGAAGTCTGTTGAGCAGACCTAGGGTGAGTAAGCCCCAAGTTTTGTAGAAAGTGGAGATCAGGTGGTGTGGAAGGAGGGGTTTCGCTGTCCCTAGTGTCTAGCTGGTCTGAAACACTGAATGACCTAGTTCTAGGTAATCTGTTTTGGAGGCCTGGGTCGAAGAAAGGGTCTAATAGAGCTGCAAGATCTTCTGGTGCAGAATTAGCTCTAGGAATGTTGCTGGAAATAGTTGATCTCCTACTCACGGGTGTTCTTTTAAGGATCTTCTCAGGATTATCAACTGTTTCAGGTGGGTTTGGATCAGGGAAAGCTCTTGTATGAATGGTTCTGTGAGCCAGAGTTCTTATTTGTAAGCCAGGCAGCTTAGCCCTACTTGTTACTTCTTTTGTGGTTAATGTTGTCTTGGGAACTGGTCTTCCTGTGGAGTCTGCATTATGCTTGGGACTGGTCTACCAGTGGAGTCTGATGTGAAACCAAGATAATCAGCAGGCATACTGATCACCAGTGGAGTCCTTAACGTTTAGGAACAATGGAGTCGCCAGGTGGAGGGTTTAGGATGATTCTAGGGTACACTGTCCACCACAGTGCTCACCGTCCAAAGTGTGACTTACCGTCAACCTAGCCAGAGTTCTAAGTTTCTGAGGTTGTTTGAAATGAGAAGCACTCAGAACTCCCCAGTGGAGTCGCCATTATGTTGGGGTTCCCATGTTTTGGCCAGGTTGACAAAGACCAAAAGATGATACAACATAGAACCACTTTCAGACCTTAGGATCTAGCCCTCCTAGGTCCAGAGAGGGATCTCTCTATGATTATCAAAGGATATATGTCTTTGAAGTTCTAAATTATGGTTTTAGGCTAGTTATAGGCTCAAAGTTATTTGTTTGATTGTTTGAGTTTGGTTGTTGAGGATCAGGAAGGAAGGTTTCATCACAAGACAAGGATGGGTAAAGAAGGAAGCTAGGCAAAGGTAGATAACTCAGGGAACATCAAGGCCATTGGGCAATGGAGTCAAGAAAGGATTTACTTATGTTCAATGTGTAAGCTTCAATTGGGCTAGTCATCTAGAGCATTTGGATCTCAAAGACTGATTGGTGGGATGGAACACTAAGTGATGAGAATGAAAGATGAAAAACCGTCCAATTCTGTCTATAGATCAGGCCAGAGGTCATTTAACTCCAGGCCTGCTTGGACAAAACCATAGGCAACACGAGGGATCTTGAAAAGGTTTATATGGAAGGGAAGGTTATGAAGAGGCAGCGACAGGCTTTACACCTCTCAATGTTCCTAACCTCTTTCAGTTAAATCTTAACAAAAACATCTGAATACTGATTTTACCAACTTGCACATCAGAGAGTAGGCAATAATCATCCACTACACTGGTTTAGTCAATTAAAAAAATATTCAGACACACATATGAGCAGAAAACATTCAAGACTGAGAGAGCTGGGATATAAGGTACCTAACAAGGGTAAATCTTATATCATGCATTCAGATGTCAGTCAGAAGAACATGAAATGAAATGGAAATAAACACAGAGATAAGAAGAACATCACCAACTGCTGTAGATCAGGATCCAATGAAAACTGCTTATCATATTAAACACTACACCAATCAGGTACATCACTGCCCAAAGCTTTTACATTCAGCCTGAATATATCATATTTCTCAGCCTATCATACAACTGTTACACAGGAAACTTGGCTCGGGACAAAATTCTTGCAGTTCGCTGATCAAACTAACAACAACCAACCCCCCTACAATGTTCTTGCTGTGCTTTTATAACAAAGGATGATCCTCAGATCGACCCAGGAGGTAGGTGCCCATTGAATGTTACATTTAAGCATAATAATGAATGCAGGGCCGAGGCCCATCCTGCTTGAGAATGCTGCATATTTATTTCGCTCTCCTCCTCTTAGCAAGAGAACGATCTGCTTCAGATTTGATCTTGACATTTTGGGCTCGTTGTACTCCAGGTGATTTGAATTCGGGAAAGGATAAGCTACTAGGAGGGTCTGTCTCATAAATGCCTGACTGTCTTTGAGTTGTAGTTTGATGGAAAAGATCCTTCAGGGGCATTCTGCATAATTAAAACAATATGGATGCCTTGTCCTGAACGAAAAACACTTCGCTGACGGAAACCCTGATATTACCTTTGTCTGCGCTTGGAGTCTGTGATCCTCTGTTCTGCCCTGCTGAAATGAATGAACTGGACGGAGGTCAGCATGGCCCTCCATGCTTCTTTAATGCTGCCGGACTGTCTGGAATGAGCTTCAGTCAGCGTTCTTGGTTTTCCTGGGCTCGAGAAACATGGAGGACGCTGCGGGAAGGTGTACTTTCTGGAATAAACGCGCTCAGCTGTAGGTGGCGCAATCATGACTTGCTGGTGCGCTCTTAATATTTCAAATTGGATCTTAATCCATTGATCACGAGATTTTCACTTTAAATTTCCAATTACAGGCTCGAATCCCACAAATCTGTCCCTGCTGTCTCGTTTGGCCGCTGAATGGCCTCTCTGTGCTACCTGCATAGTGAAATAAACTCATCAAAGAGCCCGGGCAGTGGTGGAGAAATGCAGTGGAGGTGGAGAGATGGTGGAGCGATGGCGGAACAGCGAAAAATGGCGGAGAAATGGTCGCACAGTGTACAGCCCAAAGATTACCGTTTGGGCGAATTACAGAGGAAAACACAAAAATAATGAACGGATATATGGAGTGGGACCCGGTGGAGGCGGAGGGTGATTTAAATCTGAACCGTCAGATCTTGGAGGAATGGACGGCCACGATGCAATCGCACCATCGCGATCGGAGCGCACAGCACAAAATTTCCGATTGCGATTGAACTTGGAGATGCGATTGAACCAGGACCGTTGATCTGCGGGACGATGGACGGCTGTGATTGAATCAGAGGGGAAACAAGAGGACTTGCGATCAGCGATCGGAGCGCTGTTGCGATTGAGCGCAGACCGTAGATCTGGGCGGAAACGGACGGTGGAGATTTAATCGGAAGGGCAATGCGATCGGGAGAGGACTGTGATCGGAAGCTGCGATGACCGTCGGATCTGGGGAGAATGGACGGCTGCGATGTAATCGGAGGATCTCAATCGGGAGGTGCGCGATGAGTGTTGCGATTGCGATCGGAGGGACGGGTGCGATTGAGCGCTGACCGTCGGATCGGCGGGGAGATCAACGGCCAGGATTTAATCGGGGCACGCAATCGGAGGAGGAGCAGAGGGACTTGCGATCAGCGGAGGGCCGTCGGATCGCGGGGCAGATCGACGGCTGCGATTAAATCGGAGGGGAAACAAAGGACTTGCGATCAGCGATCGGAGCGCTGCTGTGATTGAGCGCCAACCGTTGGATCGTGGAACAAACGAACGGACAGGATTGAATCGGGGCGTCGGGAGAAGGGCTTGCGATCGGCGATCGGGCGGGGGTGCGATTGGCGGAGGACCGTCGGATCGTGGGGAGATCAACGGTGGAGATGTAATCGGGGCGTGCAATCGGAGGAGGAGCAGAAGGCTTGCGATTAAGCGCTGGCCGTCGATCTCGGGGAGAGTGGACGGTGGAGATTTAATCGGAAGGTTTCAATCGGGGCGACACTACTGCGACTTGCGATTGCGATCGGGGGGGGCCTTGCGATTAGCGCTCCGCCGTCGATCTGTGGGTCGGATCAACGGTGCGGAACAGGGCGGAGGTTTTTACGTTATAATTTAATCGCATCGGGGTTTTTGCTATTACAAAGGGTTTTGCCCCCCCCCGCCGATGATTCCGATTGCGATTGACTCCGGGACTTAAGCGCTTGGTCCTGGGAAGGGTCACGTGGGGAAGTGGTTTGAAAGGGGCCTGCGAGAAAGGGGCCAGGCCTTATATTAAGGTCGGAAAGAGGGTTTTTTAGCCCATTTAATGTATTTTAAAGGTGAAGGAGGGGAACGATAGAGGAATAGAGGGGAAAGAAGGGAAAACCAAGGGTAGGGGAGGAGTTTAAAGGGGATTTTGGGGGAATTTGAGGAGTAAATGGGGAAATAGAAGGGGAGAAAAATGAGGGATAAAAAGAGGTTAGATGGGGGAAAAATAAAGGGGGGAGGGAGTCTTCGGGAATTTCTTCATCAACAGAGAGGCTTTTAAAGGGAAAACAGCAGAGGGGGAACCATCAAAGGATAAAGGGCACAAAGGGGCTTCAAGGAGGCTGTATTTCAGGGGAAATGCATTCCTTGAAGACTCAGCAACAAATTAGCCCCCTAATTGCTTGTCAAAAATTTCATAGGGGGGCTAACACATTCATCCATGCCAAACTTGTTCAAAAGATCTCTAATGTACTTCTTTTGAGAAAGAAATATATATTTAGGATGTTGAATTACTTCAATACCCAGATAGTAATGAACATGAACCAAATCAGTCATTTCAAAACCTTTCTTCAATTCTTTCTTCATGGATGCAATATAGCTCTCATTGTTTCATGTTATCAAAAGATCATCTACATATACCACACGATATACAACTGTTTTTCCAACTTTCTTAACAAAAAAAGTTGCATCATCAAGATCAAAATGTTTGAAGTCAAGTTTCAGAAGATGCTCGGTTAATTTCTCATACCAGGCTCGTGGTGCTTGCTTGAGGCCATACAAGGATTTTATAAGCTTGCAAACTTTTTTTTCTTGACCCTTTACAAAAAATCCTTCTAGCTGGGACATATAAACTTTCTCCTTTGGATCTCCATTCAAAAATTTTGTTTTTACATCGATCTGATGGACTTTCCATCCATTCTGAGCTTCTAAGGCAAAGAGAGTCCAGATGGTGGTCCATTTTGCTGTGGGAGAAAATTTTTCTTCATAATCGATTCCTTTTTTTTGTGCAAAACCTTTTGCCACAAGCCTGGCCTTGTGCTTGTCAAGTGAGCCATCTGCTTTATACTTGTTCTTGTAGACCCACATACAACCAATTGGTTTTGTTCCCAAAGGTGGATCAACCAGCTTCCAAGTGCCATTCTTTATCAAGGCATCATACTCCTTTTGCATCGCTTCTTTCCATTCATCATGAGAAGCGGATTCTTTGAAGGAAGTTGGTTCATGATCAGTAGACAAACTCAATTCACAGTTATAATCAATATCCATATCAACAGGAGAACCAGAATTATCTACATCACCTTCGATTTGTTGAGTGGAACTTCTTGTTCCTGTTTTTCCAACCTCATCAGGATGAACATTCTCAAGTGTCTTTGTCAGCCATTTGGGAGGACCTCTCTGAGATGGCCCAGGCTGGTCATTTGACTGAGTTGGGATTGCTTCAAGATTCAATCTCCCAATTCTTTCAATCACATCATCCAATGTGTCATCCATGGTTGTTTCTTCATGTGGGGGAGAGAGTGCTTCAGGACATGATTCCACAATTTGATTCAATATAGGAATCCCCCCTTCAATATGTGGAATCTGATTATCAAATTCTTGGAAAGACTTTGCATGTGTGAATCTATCCAGGCGATCAAGTTGCCGCTCAACAACCTTGTCACTCTTGGAAGATTCAAGGAATATGACATCTCTTGCTATTACAAACTTCTTATTTGCTTCATCATAGAGACGATATCCTTTGGAGGTATTGAAGTACCCCAAGAAGATACATTTTTGACTTCTAGCACCAAGTTTGTTCCTTTGACCCTTGGGTATCAAGGCATAACAGGTGGACCCAAAGACCCTGAAATGCTTTACCGAAGGAATGTGGCCATGCCACATTTCAAAATGAGTTTTGTTTCTAATTGAACTTGAAGGACACCTATTCTTTATGTAAACAGCACATAGAACTGCATCAGCCCAAAACATCAATTTTACATTCTTGAAAAATAACATGGAGCGGACCATATTTAAAATAGTTCTGTTCATTCTTTCAGCTACACCGTTCTGTTGTGGATTATATGGCACAGTTGCTTGATGTTTGATTCCATGTTGATGAAGATAATTTTCAAATTCGTTTGAAGTGTATTCTTTTCCATTATCAGTACGTAGAGAGCCAATATGTGTTTGTGCATCATTTTCAATCCATGCATGAAAATTCTTGAATGTTTGAAAAGCATCAGACTTTTTCTTCAATAAGTAAATCCAACACATTCTGGTGTAGTCATCAATAAATGTCATCATGTATTTATTTCCATTTGTAGAAGCAATAGGCATAGGGCCACATAAATCTGAATGAACAAGCTCAAGTTTTCTATGTGCTCTGGAGTGTGAGTCATGAAATGGCTATTTGCTATGCTTTCCTAGAATACAAGCATCACATTCCTTAGGTTTTCTAGGAATTGTAGGTAGTCCATTAAAACCATTTTTCTTCAAAAAACGAAGGCTTTCATAGTTTAAGTTTCCAAATCTAGCATGCCATAAAAGACTTGATGGGAATTTACCTTCATCATGATGTGAATTGAATGCAAAGTTTTGAGCATGAGAAGATGAACCTTTCAGCTTCAAGAGTCTCCCTTCTTCTATTCCCTCCATGACAAGTGGGTGATCTGATGCTTTTCTAACCTCTGCCTTGCCATCAAACAAGTGAATGGAGTGTCCTTGCTGGCGGATTTGGACCAAGGACAACAAGTTTCTCCTCAACTCAGGGAGGTATAGAACCTCATGTAGAATATGATCTGGAAGACCAGGCAACTTAAGCCTGACTGTGCCAAGCCCTGATGGCTTGAGTTTGGATTTATCTGCGAAATATACTGCTCCATCAACTTTGTCAGTGAATTCTTCAAAAAATTCTTTTCTAAATGTCATGTGACATGTTGCTCCTGAATCTAGCAACCAATCATCTCTCCATGAAGTAAATGAAACATCAAACAAGTCTTTAGTTACTCCATTGTTACAATGTGCTAGAACATAATGAGCGGATTCAGGTTCTTTACCTTTGTCTTTATCATTGGTTTTACCTTTGTCTTGATTTCTTTGCTTCTCAATTTTCTCCCAAGGTGTCCTGCATTTGGATGCATCATGTCCATCTTTATTGCAACGTGTGCAATGAAGATTGGATTTGTCAGATTGTCTGCCCCCCCTTTCTGTGAATTTTCTTCTTCCTCTTCCTCTTCTGCCACCTCTTCCTCTGGATGTATCTGGAGCATGAATCTTTTCTCTATGTGCCAAGTATGCAGCCTCTTCAGAAGACGAAGGGACTGTCATCTTCCCGAAAGCTTTCTCTCTTTCTGCAAACTTTTTCTCAAGTGTATCAAAGGTGATATGCTCAAGGTTTCCACTTGCTTGTAATGACTCAAGATAATGTGAGTAAGTCAAATATAATGCCTTAACATATGCTATGAGAGGTATGTCCATTTTTACACAAGTGCTATCAATATCATGCATGGTAGATCTAACTTCTGAAGCTAAAGCAAGAGGATCATCATTCTTCATTTCAAGACTGAACAACTTAATCATCAATTGAACATTTTCTAATTCTGAATGTGAGTCATAGAGTTCTTTTAGCTTGCTCAAGGCATCATAGGCATTTGAGAATGATGAAATATGGCGACTCACCTATTCATTTACGGAAGCTGCAATCAAGGCATAGGCCTTGCAGTTCTTGTTTTCCCAAATGGCGAGCTCCTTGTCTGAAGTGGGCTTTGCTGGTGGATTTCCTTCTTGTCCTTCACAGATTCCTTTCCACAACTCATTAAAAATGAGAGTGTGCTTGATTTTCCGGGACCATTCAAGATAGTTCTCTTTGCCAGAGAGAACCACCCCTACAATAGATATGAGAGAATGCATTCTTTTGAAGGGAAAGAATAATTACTTTGCTGGAAAAAAATTCTTTTGAGGAGGAAAAATTTTGCTAGAAAATCTTCAATTCTGGAAATATACTCAATTTTAAGGGGAAAAAAACTCTTTGGTAAAAACACTGAATTCTGCACCAAATAGATATATATATATATATATATATATATATTTATTTATTTTGTTTGGAGTAAAAAATTTATATGGATATTGTGTTATATATGATGGAGGCGGTATTGAATATGGGAAAGTGGTAATATGATAGTGGAGTGGTTTTCAATATGACAGTGGGAGCGGTTTTAGAGTGAGAGGGGGTGATAATATGGTGGGAGTGGTATTAAAAACAGCGTGGAGGTATTTTTATGACAGTCGGGAGATAGCGTATTATGAATAGAGGTAGTGTATTATGAATGGTGGGCGGATATATATATGACCGTGTTGAAATATATGAATGTGTTGAGTCGAGGGCGGTAATGGAGGCAGTATAAGTTTGGACAGAGGGCGTATGAGAAAGCAGTATTAAAACCATTGTGTAGTGAGTATTAAAACAACGCGGGGAGGTCCGGTATAAGTTGGGAGGCGGTAATGTGTATAGATAGGAGGGGCGGTATATTCCCCTTAGGCCATGCACATGAGGGGCTTTTATATTCCCTAAAAGTAGTTTCAATCAGTTGGAAACAGTTGGCCACGTGCTGGGGTGGTTGAACTACTGGAGTAACCATCAACCCAGCCCGAAAATAGGGAATTTTTATATATTTTTAAATGATTTTAATGGCATACGCGGAAAATTGTGTATGGACTTGCGTATACACGCGGAAAAGTCTGGGCATACCCGCGTATGGGATTTTTAACACTATTTTTTATGAATTTTGTTCAAGTTAGTGGGAATGGGTGCCCAAGGCCAAAGAGACAATCATGAATCACATGAGGGTGAAAAATTATGCTATAGCAGATGCCCCCTAAAATATGAGGTCAGAAGGGGTACATGATGGCCGAAATGTATTATGCACATAGAAAGAGCTTCGCAAGGACAAGAGAGGACTTCACCAGATTTCAGCCTGCCAAAAACCAATGAAAGAAAACAGAGAGTCAACTCATGCTGAGGCGGGCATACCCATGCTCAGTCAAAAATACATCATATAAAAAGTATAGAATGGATCCAAAATGTATACAAGTATAGCTGAACTGAAAGTAAACAATGAATCATCTGAGCATGGCTCGGAAGTACAAGTCGGAATCAATGTCCAAGTATCACATATAGAAAGCTGATCAATGATGCTGAAACTGGATGTCTGATCATAAAAGTAACCGAATCTCCAAGTACCAAATCATAAGGGGTGGAATACATGGTAAAATCACGCAACTCTGGAGCCAACATATAAGATGTTGCTGTACTGACACTGCAACATATAAGGGTGGAGAGCATCACTGGCAGAAACTGAATGGACTGTCAAAAGTGAACCGAAAAATGCTGATGCAACCCGAGGTCTTCACCGATCTCGACGGCACAATTCTACACAATGGGAATAAATGAGCTGAAGTCGACCATGTGAGAAATCGTTGGATTACCGGTCAATAATGTAAACCGTTAACCAACGCGAGACAACCCACCGATAATGAAAATGAGTTTCAAGGTGCCCCAGTACAATCTAACAAGTGCGAATGAATGAGTTGAAGTCGAACACTTGGAAGAATCTACCAATCAGGAGGCAATGATGAATCCCCACTATCGATAGCGAAGAGTCTGCCACTGATGACTGCAAACCCTAAGGTACTGACAAAAAGACTCTAGATCTTATTCCCAGAGCAATGAGTCAGAGTCGATGGGAAAAGATCTGCTGGAAGGAAGGCATTAAGGCATACCACATCAATCCAGCGCGAGTGTAACCCGCAGGCCAAAATTTGGAAGGAATCGGATGAAGCAGAGTGACGGAACCAAACCGTAGTACGTTTCCGACATGCACAAGATGAAGCTAGCACACGGAAGAAACCCTCTGAACCAACCAATAATGAAAGCTCACACAGAGGCGAGATATCCACCGATAAGGTCAAATGGAAATCAAGGTACTGCACGAATCCCAAGTGTGATAATGTATGTTGATGTCGAACACAGGGGAAACCACTCAGTCAAAGACCCATAATGATGATCAAATGTTGAGCACAAGGTCACCTATCAATGATGGAAATAGGGCCAGGGTGCGGCTCTAGGTTTACTCTCAGAGCAATGTGTCGTAGTCGATGAGAGACAAACCCGCCGGCAAGAATTCAATGGGGACCTTCTCAAACCAGCACGAGCAAAAGACCAAAACATCTGATGTGATAGAACAAGATACTGACAAGACCGGGAAGGCCGACTGAATAATGAGTCAAGAGACACCGCAGAATAGCCGACTCTGGTTAAACTTCCCTTGAACAAAAGCACAACTCGTGATGACCATGGCAGTAAAAAGTGACACTGTATAAGTCTATTATGCAGGAGGAAAAAACAAACTCTCCATATGATTGGAAGAGATAACCAACTGGGGGAGGACTGACTAGTGAAACAAGGCAAAGGCTGAACCTAGGTCAAAACTAAAACCATCCCAAATGAAGGAAATATATAAGTGTATGTGCTTTGTTCAAGGGCGACAAACTAACACTGTACTGCCATCAAATTACGAAGTTACATCCCGTTCCCGCTCTTTTTGTTATATTTGATTTTTTTTGTCTTTTTCATATAATAAGCTTGACAAAGAATAAAATAATGCTATAGTACAATGGATAGAACGAGTATCAAGAAACGGATGCACTAGTTCCTGGGATAGGAACAATCCTATGCTCAATGCAAGGTGGCGGAAACTGGTAAGCGATACTCAAAGGAATGTTCCTTCCATGGGTAAAAGGGTGTCAAGTCGCGATAGCTAAGTGCATGCAATGGTTAACTTGTACAGATAGTCAAGGTCAAAATTTGGCTTTAAACATCGAGTCCAAAATGAAGCCGGCTAAAGGCCATGATAAACAAGTAGCCAATATGCAATGCAATAATACAACTTAACAACACTAGGGAGCCTCTAGGGTAATGGCCAGAAAAATGATAGTGAAGAAGAAGAAGAATGAAGCTTCAACACATAAGTCACGGTAGGACTAAAGAGGACTCCCGAGCCTACATAAAACGCAGCATGGGCAATAAGTGATAGCAAGGAACTAACTAGGAAGCCCATGTAAAGGAAGGCTCTACCACCAAGTCATGATTAAATAATCAACGAGTGAAATGGGTGAAATAATCATGACCTGATGGGATCGACCCTATGGCAAGTGATCAGAATGGAGGCTAGTATGAAAAATGCAACGGAAAGTGGATTCCCTAACCTATATGCCAGTGAAGATCAGATACCTGCCATGACAGGTCAACAGTCATGGATCAAAAACCGGAAAAAATATCGAGTTCATCAAAATGTACCTGAAAATATACCAATCTGGGCACTTCCAAGCATCCAGGTTATGCAGCTTAAGATAGATTGAAAAAATAAGCATAACAATTTTTTGCGAAAATTTTCAATTTTCGGGCATAAATACACAAGTTACCTCACATTTGGTTCATTGTTACTTGCTGAATTGGGAAAAAGAGCTCTGGAGAAAAAGCCTCTTTCGTCAAAACAGGAGCAATCGACCGTCAAACTTCACCGAATTTGTTAGGTAAGCTCTTAATCCATCCTTGTTATCAATTTTGTCCGTTCATAAGTTTAAAATTCAGAAATTTCACCGTAGAATTATTTGTTTAAAATTACGGTTCTGTGCATACGCGGGTTTATATTGACCAAGCCGCATATATAAGCGACTGTGTACAGAGAAAGTCGTGTATGCACAACCCGAAATGAAAAAACGTGATTCTAATGGACAAATTATTGAATTTTGCAGGATGACTATATCATGGAGAGAACGTGAGCACAGTGCCATTGACAATGAAGTAATGCAGGACCAATTATCGCTCAATATTCTCTGAAATTGTGGATTGCTCAAATTTTTCAAAATGCCAAATATGAAGAGTAATGTTCGGTTGCTCGAAATGCTTGTGAATTATTGGGAACCGAAAGAAGATTTTTTCATAATAGATCAAATGCCCATACGTATCGAGGTGGAAGATATCTATTTTATTACTGGACTCTCCCGGAGGGGGGAGCCAGTAGATTTACATGGCAAACCTTTGGGAGGGCTCACCATGGAAGATTACGTCCACGTATACTACGTAGAGGGTTTCAAGAAAGTTGGGACTCAAATTGCTATCAAATATTTAAGAGACTTGCACATGAAAATTCTCCTATTTACCATTGGTAGGGTAGCAGGATCTGCTTCCTTACACCAGGCATCCAAGAATCAAATGAGTATAGCTATGGAATGCTTAACTCATATATATAATTGGTGCACAACCCTACTAATGAACATGAAGCAACAATTGACTTCCATCCGAAAAGCAAAGAAAAAAAATTTCGGATATGGTACAATCTTGATGACATTCTTCTTCGAGAAGATTCATGG
This sequence comes from Pinus albicaulis, assembly GCA_034641835.2. Taxonomy (NCBI): domain Eukaryota; kingdom Viridiplantae; phylum Streptophyta; class Pinopsida; order Pinales; family Pinaceae; genus Pinus; species Pinus albicaulis. Next base: position 101,570,095 of record CM076577.1, read on the forward strand.
GCTGAGACCCAAAGTGATCTCTTCTATCAGCAGTCCAAGGGACCCAAGAATTGCCCGATGGGCTGACTTGATGAAGAGACTGGGGGGAAGTGAATTTCCCCGAACCACCTGGGATGATGAGTTCTTCCAATGGTGGGGAGAACAAATCATCGCTGTGGAGGACTATCCCTATTCCGGGATGGATTTCCGTGGCAATCGAAACCTCGTCCTTCCACCTGGCGCGGCATGGGGTATAGTCGGTAACATTGCAATTTTTAAACTTATATGATTTTTTGGATTTTTTCAATATATGTGAAAAAATAAAACATGTTTTTGTTTGGATTCAAAGTGACTTAAAATATCGTAATGATCATGATACAGATATTGAACCAGTCCGTCCTGATGGTTACCCATGACATAAGCCCCGCAGAGGCGAGGCGGATACAGTAGACTCAGACAGAACCCTCCATGTTGTACAGAGGAACTTGGAGGGTTTAACCCGCCAAGTGCCTATGGATGCAGTGGAAGATCTACCCGAGGCCATCCAGAGATGGGTAGTAGGAGTACCTCGAGACTGGGTGCGGTTATTCCGCCGAGTCGCGACTGCGATCGTGTTCTATAGGAACACAACTTCTGGGCAGGGACCACAGGAGTAGATAGATATCATTTACCAGATGACTGTATATTTTTTGAGATTTGAACATGATCGGGCATAAGCCCAAATTTTGTATGACTTATGGATCCAAATTTTGTATAGTTTTTGAACACTCTGATGATATATATACAGCGATTTTTTATGTGATGTGACAAATGTATAAAAATGAATGATGTTTTTTATAATTAAATTTTAATGTATGGAATGATTAATATGCCAATCAATTGCTTGATTAGCTAATGAGTCTGCCATCCAATTGTCAGCTCGAGGAATATGAATGAAAGTTAAAAATTGAAAAGACCTTTGTAACAAACGTACGCTCAAGAACAACCGGAGTAAAAATGGATCTCGAACCCGATAAGTATTGTTCAACTGCGACACCACCAGCTGGGAGACCAAGAAAACTACCAACGAATCAACACCCAAAGATATTTCCTCCGAGAGTAGATAAATAACTGTAGTGTATTCTACTATATTATTGGAAGCAAGATCAATGCAGACTCCTCTTGCTACTAACAGCTGACCGGATGGATGATGAAGAACCCAAGCCGCGGAAGCCAAGTTCTGGGTGTGTCTACTAGCACCATCGGCGAAACCAAAATGACTCATGGCATCTGACACAACCTGCCAAAGCAGATCAAAAACATCACCATCCCATCAAAGATCGAAAAAACAGATATGTATAAAGCAAAACTACTATATACAAAAATCAAAATGCCAGGCCGAAGCCTAGGCATAATACTTTTTCAAATAGAGCCCATTTCTAGGCTCCAGCAACTCATTCCCTTCAAAATCAACCAAGGTATATGCTCCTTTTTTAAGGACTTTTTTAACGATAAAGGGGCCATACCACATAGAATTAAACTTTCCTGCCCCCAGGGCATCTTTTTCTTGGGCATAGACCAAAACAAGGTCACCTTCTGAAAAAACCCTAGGTTTGACCCCCTTATCGTACTGAACTTTAACTCGGTTTTTATGCACTTCATTCATCGTGGCGGCATCCCGGCGCTGCTCATCGAGATGTTTCAGATGAAGGAGACGTTCTTCAAGACTAGAAGTGTTAGGAAGAAGTTCAACAGCTAACTTAAGAGAAGGAATCTCACATTCAATGGGAAATACGGATTCCAACCCGTAAACTAGCTGAAACGGAGTAAAGCCAGTTGCAGTTTTCACTGATGTCCTATATGCCCAAAGTGCAGGATATAGCATGATATGCCAGTTGGATTGAGCTTTATCGATTTTCCTTTGAAGAATTGTCTTCAAGGATTTATTCATGGCTTCCACTTGCCCATTGACCTAAGGATAATACGGAGACGAATGCTCCTGCCGGAAACCTAATTTTAGAGCCAACTCAGCCATCATGCTATTCTGAAAATGACTTCCATGATCAGTGACAATCTCTCTAGGAATACCAAAATGAGCAATAACCTGGTTGAACAGAAAAAGAGCTGCTGTCTCACCATCATTCCCAAAAGTAGGCATAGCTTCGACCCACTTCGTAAAGTAGTCTATTGCTATAATAATGTACTTCTGAACTTTAGCTGAAGGCAGGTTACAAGTAGTATAATCAATACCCCACTTTGTAAAGGGACCGACAGTAATGACTGGAAAAAGCAGAGCTGGATGGGCGCGCATTTTTCGAGTATAAACTTGACACGGGTGACACTTTTTGACCGACTCCACACAGTCTTTGAAAATCGAAGGCCAAAAGTACCCAGCACGCAAGATCTTTTGGGTTGTAGCAAGCCCAGATAAATGACCACCACAAGCTCCACTATGGCAATCATTCAGCACAGCCTCCGCTTCTTTGAGAGTTAAGCAACGTCTCAGGATTGAATCAACCCCTCGACAGTATAAAGCATCACCAATGATCAAATAATTTTTAGCCAAGTGACGCAACTTACGACGCTCATCTTTCGAAAAATTAGAGGGAAACTTCGCAGTCTGAAGATACACAATGATATCTCCATACCAAGGATCATGTGGAGAGATAAGAAATAAATGTTCATCCAGGAAGGATTCATCATAGACTATCTCTTCTCCACAGGGAAACTCAGAAATCAATTCCGCGAAAACTAATGATTTCTTGGACTTGGCAGACATAAAATCAAAGTCAAATTCCTACAAAATCACAATCCATATATTTTATTTTCCCCCAATCACTCGCCTACTGAGAACAAATTGAAATGGATTGGCTGCTGCCAAAACATAAGTTTTTTCGTAAAAGAATGTAATGTCTGAGTCGCTGCACAGCATGAACAACTGCTAAAGCTAGCTTTTCTATCGGAGTATACCAGAGTTCAGGTCCTACCAAGCCTCGACTAAGATAGTATATAACATGCTCTATAAGAGCATCATCCTCCTGAACCAGAACCATACCAATGGTAGATTCTGCTGCTGCAAGATACAAAAGGAAATCTCTGCTATAATCAGGTGGAATCATTAAAGGAGCAGAGGTCAATGCTTTTTTCAAAGCATCGAATGAGCATTGAGCGAAGTCATCCCAAAAGAATGGAACTCCCTTCTTCAATAATCTCATAAATCCTTTGATAACTTCAACATAATTTACAATAAACCTCCGAAGAAAATTAGCTTTTCCTTGTAGACTTTGAAGTTGACGAATAGACAACGGGGGAGGCAACTGAAGTATTGCCTCAACCTTGAATGGATCTACCCTAATCCCTTCCCTAGACACAATGAATCCCAATAACCGACCGGATGTAACCGCGAAAACACACTTGTTCGGATTCAACCTAATCTTGTAGAAACGACATCGTTCAAATACTTGACGGAGGTGAGCAGGATGATCCATTCTCTTTCGAGAATGAGCAGCTAAATCATCCAAATATGCCTCAATAATATGTTTGATGTCGTGGAAGGCATATGACATGGCCCGCTGAAACGTAGCCCCAGCATTTTTAAGACCAAAAGGCATCTTCTTGTAAGCAAAAGTACCCCAAGGACAAATATAGGCAGTCTTATGCTGATCTTCAGGACAGATAGTAATTTGATTATATCCAGAGAAACCATCCATGAAGGATAAAATCTCATTACTGGCACACTCATCAATGATCTGATCTATAAATGGTGTGGGGTAATTATCTTTCGGACATGATTTATTAAGGTCTCTGAAATCAATGCAAACTTGAATTATTCCTTTCTTTTTATCTACGAAAACAAGGTTTGAAACCAATTTAGTCAAAGGAACAGGGAAAATGAATCCCGCCTTGAGCAGCTTCTCTACCTCGGCTTTGATAGCTACAGCCTTCCTAGGATTGACCGGACGAATTTTTTGCCTCACAGGCTTAACATTTTCGTAAGTCTTGATCTCATGCTGGAAAATAGATGGATCTATACCAGGAATTTCCTCATAAGACCAAGCGAACACATCCCTATACTCTTTAAAGAGATCGATGTAAATCTGAATCTCTTCAGGGGAACATTCATCTTCGATGAAGACATTCTCTATAACATTGGGATCCCTGGAAATGTTCACCGGGATAGTTGGAGAAATGACATCCATGTTCCCTTCAGCATATACCTGTGTTGGTGCTAAAGGGTTCAGGACTGGGCGAACAGGACTAGGAGACACAGGGCTTGGAAAACTTGACTCAAATTTGCTCAAATCAAGTAAAAAGTTGGACCGATGATGCAAATCATCCCATGATCTATCTATACCAGTCATAGCTTCCAGGATGGCCTCTTCAGATGGAAGAGTGGTTTCAAGGCAATCCTGGGCAGAAGAAGAAATAAGTGTCCAAACTGGAGCCACGTCGCCATCCAATTCCTCCGGAGAAAGAGGAGCTGGAATGGACTCTGCAGAGTCAACAATAGATTGATAAGAAATCTCAGCTGCAGACATCAGAAATGCCATTCCACCCACTTGACCTTCCGCTAATGTGGCTGTAGGGGAAGGTAAGGTCCAAGGGTCCGAAAAATAATGAGTTCTGAAGAACTCTCTTCGAAGAGGAGCCCTAGAGGATGAAATTGCATTTATATGAACCGTAGGAGGTGGAATATCAAAAGTACCCATCAAAGAAGAATACATTCCAACCCCTAAATTCTCAATAGGTGACTTGGCCTTATCCAACTTTGGAATAGTTGAGTCAGTAGATGCATTCGAGTCTACAGGAGAACAGTCCAGTTGATCCACCCAATCCTCCCTTCGTGAGGGAAACAAATAATCCGAAATAATGAAGATGCAATGGCATCCATCTCATAAATCCAGTTTCTCCCCAACAGAAGGTTGTAGTCCAAGCTTGCATCAACTATCTCAACCTCTATATTTACAGTTTTGCCCCCAACACAGATGGGCAAAGCTGGGACAATAACATGCGGTCTATTAGAATGACCATCAAACGCAGTCAGAAGAGTAGAATATGGAACAGCTGAGGGAGATCCAATTCCCTTCCAACATGTGAGAGACATCACACATGTGGAAGCACCCTCATCAACGACCGTCCAGAAAATATTTCATTTCTGGTACGATGATTGAATATGAAAAGCCATATGATGGGGGAGTCTCTTTTTAAAATTAGTCATATCAAATGTAATCATAAGAGAGTTCTTTGGATCGACAGCGCCAATAGCAGTGAGCAGAGCACTGCGCTGAGCCGGACAAGACTAGAGCACCTCAAGAGCCGACATGGCACAAGGACTCTGCACTAGATCTTCTACAATAGAGTAGTTCTGGGTAGCCCTGGAATTTGGATTAATCGTCGTACGCTTAGTAGATGCTTTGGGCATCCGAGGTATAGGTTCAACAGTAGGCTTCGTGATGTGAAGCGGCTTAGTAGCATCGGGAGCACCCTTGGCTTTCGAAGACTCATCTTCACCATAATCACGGGATCTCGTGGCGACATCCACATGAGCACTCATCATGTATATGTTTGATGGAGTTTCCCCTTCCTGGGTGCCCCTAGAGGAAGCCCCAGTATTTTGATTCGTGCCAACAACTAGTTGTTTCCCTTGGGGAAAAGGGTTTGTCAACACAGCTTGGGAACTGGAAGAACCCTGCTGAGCTAACAAGCGCTGCGCATCCTGAATTTTAGGGAAAAGGTGAGTAAGATGGTCTCCAGCACATAACTTGCATGAAAACTTCACTTTATTTTTATCCTTTGAACCCTCACCAACATGCTCGTTGGTTTTATTTTCATTACCCTTCCCATTCTTTCCATTTTTCTTATTACGTCCCTTCTTCTTCCCTTCGGATTGTTGATTTTCTTTAGGGTTAGAAGTCTGAACGACATGCACCGACAAAGATTGAGAAGGCGATGATTCAGTAGGCACAGCTTGACCAGAAGAAGCAGATTGTATAGACAACTACTACAATTGACTAAGCAGGTTTGCTACACCACTATTGATCGACCCAATAAGTCCATCACCATGACGACCGGGTTTAGTCTTAGATAAGTCCAATTTGGAGCGATGAGCATTAGGAAAATATTTATGAAGGACCCCAGACTGAGAATATATCAATTCAAGCTGCTGGGCCCTAAAAATGGCTTTCTCCTCAGAAAATACCCTAGACAGGGATACATCCTTAGAAATATCTGACTGCAGAGATTTCAGAAACCATTCCAAAAGGAATTCTCCTGGAATATGGGCTTTGATAAGCTTCTTCCTTCTCCGCCATTCCTGAATATGATCAGCAATGTGGGTTGCATTGTCCTATTTAAAATTAGCTAGGAGTTCAGTCCCAGCATCATAACGGACAGGCAACTGGAAATGATTTATAAATGTTGTAGCCAGATCTCCAAACGTGGAAAAACTGCCCCCAGTTAACTCAATATACCACTTGGCAGCATTTCCAGTTAAGGTGTGTTGAAACAATCTCAACCTAATCGAATCGTCGATCAAGGAGTTAGAAGAGCACCATAAATGGAAGGTGGTGATATGGTCAGCCGGGTCCTCTCCATTCTTGCCTTCAAACTTTGGAATGTCTGAAGGTAGTTTGGTGGGAACCGGAGGCCACCCCGGACTATATCGGATCGGATCATTCATCAGTTTCGACAGATCTGGCAAGTTTAATGTTGCCAGAAAAGGTAAACGAGGCGGAGCTTGAGGATTCCATCCTTGATGGGATGAATTCCCAACATTCTGAAAAGAGTACCCTGGATTTGATGAGGCACCAGGTTGCCAAAAAGGACTCGTAGAAAATGTTGGGCCAAAAGACCCAACATTTGGAGAAGGACCCCCTCCCAATGTAGAGTTACCCAAGACCGGACCAGTTCCCCCTCCTGAAGTATTGAATGAAGAAGAAAGCCCCTAATAGGGGTTCCAAGCATTAGAAAGAGGGGAAAAAGTCTGATAAGCACTTGACGAAGGGAAAGAAGCATTCCCTTGGTGACCAGCGTAAAACTGATTCCCTACCCCCGCTGTTGTAAATACAAGGTTCAAACCTGTAAAAGTAGTCAAACTCTAACCTCCATACCAAGGGTTAAAACTTTGAGTCCGAGAAGTAAAAGGAAAATACCCTAAAGAAGGATTTGAATTAGGAATATGCCCAGTTCCGAAGGGGAACCCTTGAAAAGAAGCTGACCCACTAGCCATGGAAGACATGGGTGTAGATGCAGCTACAGCAGCGGAAAAGGAAAAAGGAGGAATCCCACTAGTGGGCATTCCAAAACAGAAAGGACCAAATTGAGAAGCATGTGCTTGGGTGAAACTAGATCCAAACACAACAGTACTAGAAGCAATCGTAGATATAGCAATAGTGCCTCCTCCTTCAACTAAAGCAGGAGTCTGAATGCCTGCAACACTCACAGCAGAAGCCGCGTTCCCAGTCATGGCCATCGAAAGGTATGAATAAAATGGAGGATCTTCTAGTCTTACAGACTCAGGTCCAATGTACTCAACAACAAATGGATAATCAGGAGGAAGAGGAGATGGAAGTGACTGAGGAGACTCAGGTACTTCCTCTACTTCTATTCCTAACTCTCCCAGAAACAAGACTCTCGAGGTGAGCGGAACACTCCTCTCGGAACCAACACCAGAACCAACTACAGGACCTTCAAGCCCTTGTGGAGGATCACTCTCCACTGCGTCCGATACCACAGGGTGATATTCACCTGCTATGTTACTCCTACGCCTTCTTGAAGAAGGCTCTGCACTCTCGGGAGATAACCCCCAGATTTTCCTCGATCGACAAGGCGCTTGATCAACCACTTTAATGAATTTTAATTAGACTCAAAAAAGTATAAAGATAAGCAAGCTAGGAGCAAAGAGCACTCACTAAAAAAAATCCCTAAGATACAGCCAAGCAAGCAGCCTTCAGGTATTTCCGCTCCGGGTTATTAGGACCGGACACCAAAATATGAGAAAGCGAAAAATAGGACCTCCCGAAAGTAGTCTGGGATAATTACGGCCCAGGCCTACTAGCGAAGGTAACAGAAATAGTTACGCCAACCTCCTAACAACAGCCTTTGCTGGCACAAGTACCCAAGCTTCGCAAGGGCACCCCCCAGAAGTACTGCTGGAAGTGATACGACGTCTGCCTCAGGTACCACGGGTATTCCCCCCCGCAGTCACCTGTGTGGAACCTAGGAATGGCAACTATGGGCACTAATCCGTGTCAGAAGCCGGGCGGAACGATCTTGAGGCAAGATCCAGCAAATCAGAGAGGGGGTATCTCTCTTCTCGGCCTTCACTTCCCCTCGCGCTTGACTCTCTGGAGGAGAGCTTTCCCAGTCCACCTAACGGAGTTGGATTTCGCTCAATTAATAAAGTTCTATGTTTTAGTTTGAGCGGCCTTGGAGAGTTAACTATCCACTCACCTAATCCAAGGCCCTACAACCTAGCTAGTTGGTGTATGACACTTAATAAAAAACTTGCTAGTTGTTTTTAAATTATAGCGCTTATTTTAATTGGTTGTTATATTAGGTCAATGGGATATGGAAATGAAAATTGTGGTGTTTTACGACGCAGAAAAGAAATTAATGAAAACCAAACTACATGCAAATGCAGTAATTTCCTTTTGATGAAAAGAAATTTCTACACAGGTTCTACGAGACTATATTTTTTTCTTTTCAGATAACAAACTTCACACTCGCAAAAATTATGAAAAAGACTAAATGCTTAAGTGCACCTAATGAAAATTACTAAGAGCATGCAAATTCTAAGATGTAAAATCTAACAAAGCAAAGAGAAATTTCCCAAGAATCCTTCAGTTTTATCAGCTTTTGGTTGTCCACAAAACTAGTTCCAAAAATCAGAAGCTCTCAGTATAAAGACACCAAAATATGCTTGAAACAAGAGGAAGAAACCAATGAAAATTCCCTTCCCCAATTCAAGTCAGAAACCAAAGGCAAGAAATCTCAAGAAAGCTTCAAAAGATGTAACGAAACGAAAAAAAAAATGCAAAACAAAAGCAAATGACAAAACAAAATGTTTTTTGAGCTTTTCAATTTTATAAAAAGAAGAGCTCTAAGAGACTAAGAAAACTATCCAATTACCAAGCCAAACAACTCTGAATTTCAAGAAAAACTTCAAAAACGCTCCAAATCTTATAGTGCCACTTAGTAGCAAGATTTATATAAGCAAAAGAAGACAAGAAACTCAGTAACTCAGCCCAGAAGAATAGTACAACCTTGTAGCAAACAAAAACTTCAAAGAACCAAAAAATACTCTTCAAAAATTGCAACAAGACCTAGTCAAATGAACTCAAGAAAACCAACCAGAAAATGGGCAAAAATCGAAGCGCAAGGCAAAACATAAAATGAGGAAAGAGTATATGAGCAGAAGCTCTTTGTTCTGATTAAGCAGAACATCCAAGAATCCCTAGAAAGAGATCTTGGTACTCGAACCAGAAATGCAAGCGCTAAAAAACAAGATTTTCCTAATAAGCCAGTCTTCAACCAAACAAGAGAGAAAAAGACCAATAACCACTATCAACACAATCCAGAGACTATAAAGACACTGCAGGAATAGGTCTCCATAGGCAGACAAGACCAAAAAGTCCAGAAATCAAAAATTTTGAAATTTACCCAGGCATACGCTACTTGAAAGTTTTGAAATAAGCGTGCATATGCGACTGTGTCAAAGGAAACCTGTGTATACGCGACTTCCTTTGAAGCAAACTGCGTGTATACGCGTCTGTGTTAAGGAAAACTCACGTATGAAAAAGAAAATAATGAAAAATAAAAAAGATCAAGCCTGGATAAAGAACCAGGTCTTCAGTCTGACTGAGAAAAAGTTAACTGGACTGGAAATAATGGTTAAAACTGTTGGAAACCTTTAAAACAGCTGAAACCACCCAACAGGGGAATCACAAGAATGTGATCCCCAGTGGAATCGCCAGTTCTGTTTCGGGAAATAACTCCCTAGAGGTTTGTTGGGTCAAAACCTCCACAGATCAGGGCATGCTATTCAAGAAGGACTCACACAACCACACTTTTATGCTAAAACCTAGATCACATCGATAGTAGAACTCACTCGTAATCCTACGTTTGATGTAGATCCCGCGGGGTCCAAACCCCCAGCAACCCTTCTTCCTCCTCAACCTGAAAACCAAGAAGAAACGCGCACAGAAATCTAGTTGTACAGCATATATTTATCCTAAATGTCAGTGAAATCCATGTGAAACATCATATAAACCATAATAAATGCTTAAATAATAATCTTTTCACATATGCAAGCAGATATTAACACGTGAATTTAGGAACAAGATGGTTCATCTTCATTACGAATAGCATGTACAGTAATAAAAAGTGGAGAGATCACCTGAATCCTTCCACGATCTTCAAACAGACCGTCGTCTGGATCCGTCCCGCCCTTGCCTTGCTAGGATACTGTCAAGACTTTTACACACGAGATGACACATAAACTAATGAACATCTCTAGGAAACAAGGGTTTCCTGTAAAAATCTAGGAAAGTGCAGGAGGCACGGGAAATCAGACTTGAATTGGGATTCCAACAGAGTATAATGTTTATAAATTTCTCTCTCCCTTAGGCCATGCACATGAGGGGCTTTTATATTCCCTCAAAGTAGTTTCAATCAGTTGGAAACAGTTGGCCACGTGCTGGGGTGGTTGAACTGCTGGAGTAACCATCAACCTAGCCTGAAAATAGGGAATTTTTATATATTTTTAAATGATTTTAATGGCATACACGGAAAAGTGTGTATGGACTCACGTATACACGCGGAAAAGTCTGGGCATACCCGCGTATGGGATTTTTAACACTGTTTTTTATGAATTTTGTTCAAGTCTGTGGGAATGGGTGCCCAAGGCCAAAGAGACAATCATGAATCACATGAGGGTGAAAAATGATGCTATAACAGCTTTGCTGGTGGATTTCCTTCTTGTCCTTCACAGAATCCTTTCCAAAACTCATTAAAAATGAGAGTGTGCTTAATCTTCCGAGACCATTCAAGATAGTTCTCTTTGCCGGAGAGAACCACCCCTACAATAGATATGAGAGAATGCATTCTTCTGAAGGGAAAAAATAATTAGTTTGCTGGAAAAAAATTCTTTTGAAGAGGAAAAAATTTTGCTAGAAAATCTTCAATTCTGGAAATGTACTCAATTGAAGGGGACAAAAACAGTTTGCTGCAAATACTGAATTCTGCACCAAAATATATATATATATTTTGTTTGGAGTAAAAAATTTATATGGATATTTTGTTATATATGATGGAGGCGGTATTGAATATGGGAAAGTGGTAATATGATAGTGGAGTGGTTTTCAATATGACAGTGGGAGCAGTTTTATAGTGGGAGGGGGCGATAATATGGTGGGAGTGGTATTACAAACAGAGTGGAGGCGGGAGAGAATTTGTTGTGGAGGCGTTTGCTATGGTGGGAGTGGTATTACAAACAACGTGGAGGCGTTTTTATGACAGTCGGGAGATAGTGTATTATGAATAGAGGTAGTGTATTATGAATGGTGGGCAGATATATATATATGACTGTGTTGAAATATATGAATGTGTTGAGTTGAGGGCGGTAATGGAGGCGGTATAAGTTGGGACAGAGGGCGTATGACAAAGCAGTATTAAAACCGTTGTGTAGTGAGTATTAAAACAGCGCGGGGAGCTCTGGTATAAGTTGGGAGGCGGTAATGTGTATAGACAGGAGGGGCAGTATTTTTAATAGGGACACCGCCAAAACATAATGAGCATTGTGTGATGTGGAGTGAGCGAGCGAATGAGGAAGGGAGCGTTGGAGAGAGGGGGGGTTTAATCGCAGAGAGAGGGGGTATTGCAGCGATGAGTTTTGAGAGCGCAGGTCGATGAGGGAGATAGTGTAGTGGATTGTGGGGAGGAAAGAGGGGAGGCTGAGAGGCCAAACGAAAATTTAGGAATGGGAAATTTGCAGGACTGCAGAGTTGCAGATATTTCAAGAGCTGCAGAATTGCAGATATTTGCAGGACTACAGAAATGCAGGAATTTCAGATTGTAGAATCTTCAGAATCTGCAAAAATCAGAGCTGTGCAGAAGTTGCAGAGATAAATTAAAAAAAATGCAGAATTATAGTATAACAATTTAATGGAGCAGGAGAAACTAGCATAAACACTGACTGAGCAAAGGAATTAGGGAGTTACACCACAGGAAAAAATGCCAATAGTGGGACTGGCTCTGATACCATGTCAAACCAGGAGGTAACTCCTCAAATCAGAATGTTTATTAGATGAAGAATGTACATGTATTTATACATGGAGGTGAGGCTATTGGGATTCATCTCCCAATGACTCTTGGCCTTCCTTATTTCCTAATATTATTTATTATACAATATTACATATCCACACCCAACCCATAGGATTAGGTGTCAACACCATTAATGAAACAAAAACAATTTTTAGTGAACCTAAGGAGCAACGAATAATTCCTTAAGCAGACCAAACAGAAGAAAACATCAAGGCTATAACAAACAAGAGGATTGAGGTGCCTCCACGGGCATGTCTCAACCTATACTTTTCTGATTTATAACAGCTAAGTGAAATGAAACATAATGAAAAAAAGGAAGAAAATAGACAAATTAGGAAGACATCACCATTCACCAAGCTAAGGAATCCTGCAAACAAGCTTCTCCATCATCAAGCCAAACAAGCCATTCATCAACCCCACAACTCCAATTTCTTCTCCAAGCTCATAAAACCATGTATATTTCTCTCAAAGCTCAACAAATGCCAACAAAATACATAGGGGGTTCATGCTCTATTTATGGAGCAAAGGAGGACTAAAACCCTAAATGTGGTAGGAAAATGTCAAATATAACCATAAATGTCATTTATGGCGAAGAGATCATGCAAGGCCCAAGGCACATAATATCCTAAGAAATAAATGAAAAAATAACTATTTGCACCTAATTCTAGAGTAATTTGCCTCAAAAACCTCAAAAATATCTATTTGCAATAAATGAGTGTGTTTTGTTGACTTTTGGTCCAAAACACACTAGGCAGCCTCTGTGCGCAGCACTACTTCAGTAGAAAATAGTGTCTCTTGTGGCTGAGCTTTGGACCCCTTCCCGATACCTGATTTGATGCCATGATGTCTCGCTGGAAATCTCGATGAGTCTGCTTTCTAGAAATGCTTGATTTGTGCTGAGTGGATTCCATTTACCTATTCAAAAACCAATTTTCCCAACACTGCTCTGTGCGCAGCACCTCGTTTGAAAATGAGGCAGAAGGGTTAAAATTTTGATGTTTTTTGACCTTTTGGGGGGTTAAAAATGCTCCAAACGATCTAAAATCTGGTGAGAAGACTCTTGGTGATGTGAGGAATCCAAAAATGAAAATTTTTCAAGTTGAGGATGCACCACATTTGTGCGTAGCGCCTAGGGTTCTACGCACAGAGACCCCAAAATTTGAAAAAGAAAAAAGTTTCTTCAATTTGGCCCAAACTTGGTGTAGAGGTCCCTCAAGAGGTCTTGGACACCTATTGAGAATCCTCAGTGAAAAATCCAAGGCCATCATGCTCCTTTTCCATTTTTAGTTTTTCTAGCTCCATGAGGGCTTCCTTCAGTTTCGCACAAGCGAGCATGTTTTTCCTTGAATAATGCTTGGTCATTTTCTTTTGTAGAGCAAGGCCTCCCTTTACCTCCTTGAAATTCTTGTGCTCATCCTTGTAGTACTGAATGAAACCTTGTGCCATGTCAAAATATATTTCCCACTCCCTGAGTTATGCATCTTTTTTCTAAAAGTAGCAATCTTGTGGTCATCTCTTTATCCTCATTGTCATTGTCTAGATCAATGAATTGAGGCTCTTGAGAAGTTTTCTTGATTCTTTTGCTTCTCCTTACCTTTACCTGTTGCTCACCTTTGTCCATATTTTCCTTGCCTTTGTCCTTGGGCTTGATAGCTAGAGGAGAGATGGCCCCTTGACTTTTTGAGGCAGCAAACACATCCCTTTGTCCTCTGTGGTATGTTTATGTGAGAGGAGTGATGATGGTTTTCTCATTTTTATCATGAATTCTATGAGTCACTTTATGTCCCATTGGGTCACTACTTTTTTGACCTTCAACATCATCATCATCATTGTCTTCCTCACTGTTTTCTTCACTGTCATTTCGGCCTTCAAACTAATAATTACCCTCTTCACTTGCCTCATTTTGGCTTTGTTCTTCATAAAGGTGTTTGTCTTCATGATCCTCTTGGCTATCTTCACTTTCATCATCATTAGGAAGTTGATTTGTGTCATGACAGTCATAAAAACTGTCATGACTGTCATGATTATTTCCTTCCTCATCACTGACTGTTTCATTTGTGCTATTTCCTTGGTCAATGCCTTCCTCTTCAAACTCTATTTTAGCTTCATAATCTGCTTGTTATTGGTCTTTTTTTTCCTCATCATCACCTTCTATTTCTTCAAGATCATTGTCTTCATTCATTTCAGCACTGCTTGCACTATCATTGTGCTCACTGTCATGCATATGTACCTTCTTTTCTTGTTTGTCCTGTGCACTCTCTTGCTGACTGTCATCTTCATCATTCCCTTCATAATATTTTGTGTTTTTATCTTGGTCATTATCAACACCCTTTTCTGCACTTGGGAGTGACTCATTTGTGTTATTACTATCATTGTATTTCTCCAATTAATCACTGTCTTTGTTTTCAAGACCGCCATGTCCATCTTTCTCCTCATGGTCATCACCATCTTCCTGCTCTTCCTCATTAAAATCTGTGTCTGCCCGACTGTCTTCAGTATTTCCCTCATCATATTATTTTTCTTCATTACTGCTGTCATCTCCTTGTTCTTCATTTAGATTTGTCTCTGCTTCACTATTTTATTCCCTTTCACTATCATTTGCTTGTTCATTAGAGTTACTTACACCACCTTGTTCATCACTACCACTGTCATTATATTCACTTGATGCATCAAGAGAAGAGGAAAGAGGTAGGCTTTCTTGTGTAGAATTCATAGGAGGAGGTGCTGGAGGAGTGGAGGTAATTGAGCGTGAGGTGGAGGGGAAATTTTGCTGAATGAAGGCTTGGGGATTGGAAAATACATCATGTGAGATAAAAAATTCCCAAGGAATTGCCTGATGCTCCAGCTGGTTCTGAACAATCATATTAATCAAGGAGTGGTGAAAAAGGCTCTGCATTTGGTGGGCATAACTCCTCTTCTTGACTACTGAAGCCATCTTTTCAATGCTCCAAAAGAAATAGTATGGTAGGTTTAGAAATTTAACCCTGGTGAAGTGAATTAGTAGCCTTATGTGATATGAATAAACCCTGGAGTACCTCCCCTCACAAGTGAAATATTCGATGATCTGCCTCATCAGTAGGGCATACCTCTCTAGTAGGTGGGATAAGGGGAAAACAACCTTCAGCCTTGTTGACAGCTGGGTTTGAGGAAGGGCTCATAGTAGCTCAAGTCCAATTTCTTCTATTTAAACCATCTCTCACCAATGTCTGGTATACCTATGGCTTTAGCAATGGATTTAGATGAGAGTTCGAAATTTACTCCTGCTAGGTTGACTTGGTGGTTTTTTATGCTGAGAATAAACAACCTAGTCAAGGTTGAGTGGCTTTGGACCTGTTTAACCTTCTCACAAAACTGGTAGCATCCAACATATTGAAAACATGTAAGTATCATTGGTGAAGAGGTGATTTGAATGGTATCCAAGGGCTCAAACCTATTAGTCCTTCCTCCCTTGTGCTTTGGCTTGATAGGCCTTTGACCTTCATCACTGCTGGCACTGATTTCTTCCTCAGACATGGTGATTGGTCTAGAACAAAAGGATTTTTAGCTTGGTGAGGGTCTTTAGGTTTAGGGAGGGCAAATGAGTGATGTGAGGGAAATATTTTTAGCAAATGAGGGAAAGATGAAGTAATCAAGGATTGCTTCATAGTTTAGAAGTAGGTTTGCTTGCACTGAGTGTTTTTACACCTATGAAAACTCTCAAATTTGCAAACCCTACCCTAGAAGGTCAATAATTAGATTTTCATGTAGATTAGGGTTTTGTCACAATAGGTTTTAAATGCCTTCCTAGATTATGAAAAATATCACTTGGAGATCAAGGAAAAAGGGACCACCAACCTTGTTTAGCTCTATGCAGGATTTTGGAGAAAAATCAGAGGAGAAAGAGAGCAATTTGAGTAATTTTTTGACAAATTTCGGCCAAAACCCTCTATGCGCAGCGCCACCCAGCTGGTCGTTCAAGTTGGGACCTCCTATGTGTATCGTAGGGTCGGGTTGGGCTAGCAAGCCTGTGTGTAGCGCCTGAGGCCTTCAGTGGGTGAGTCGGGTTATTAAACGAGCTGTCGGGCCTTGTCGGAGCGCAACACCGTGTGAAATGTGGGCAGGCCGGGTCGGTCTGAGCCTGTGCGTAGCGCCATCACCAGTGCGTAGCACTTCCCTCCCTATGCGCAACGCAGTGTAAATTAAAACTGTTGTTGCTTCCTCTGTGCGCAGCACCGATGGCCAGGTGCGTAGTGCCTAAAATTTTTTTCCCAAGTTGCCCAGAAACCCTAAAAAAATTCTTCAATAGCTCTCTCTCCTTTTGCAAAGAAAAATGAGGTGGGGAAGGGGTGAAGGAGAACTTTATAGCCTTTTGAAAAAATAAATTTATGAGCCAAAACCCACTTTCTAAGGTTTATTTCTCTTTACTTTTTCATTGTCCGTTTTCGGGTCTTTTTCTCCTGTTGGTGGCAGTGTTCTAAAAATATGGCACTTTTTTTCTTGCTGAAGCATTCTGATTTCATCCCTCAGATTGATAAACTCCCTAAAGAAGCTAAAATTGTGCCTCTTATCCATATTTGGAAATATGAACCCTTTTCATGATTTTTAACACTTATACACAACAAACTTGTGATTATTTTTCCATGTATTCCTTTGAATGACATTCTGTCATTTTCTCTCTGTGAGGTAGTGAGAAAAACCTCCTGGTGGGAAAATCTAGTAGCAAAACATCAAATTTTTTAGTCTTCATGTGTGCCATCTTGGTGAGAAAAATTTGGTTTATTTTGTCCTTACCAATTTTCCTATAGGTAATCTTTAGTGACATTCCTATAGAAGTGTCACTCAGGTTTAATCTATCTCTTGCAGAATATACCCTTTATAAGGAAACCGTTCTGGGAGGTTTCTCTATTTTTTAGACCAATCATATGTTTTTTCTTCAGACCAGTTTGACAATGATATATCTCTAGTGAGGGAGGTGAGAAATTTTCACCATCATAGTGTATTCCCCTTGGCCACTCCTATTCTTGCGGGTGCCTACACACTTCTGCCTTGTGATCACTATCCCTTTGGAGTTTAACACCTCATTTTATCACTAGTGAACCTATGCTTTTCATAATTACCTCCTTGTGAAATTTTACCTCATGCTTGTCTCCTTTGATCCTTCATTAAGACCTTTGGCTGTGCTTTTGAATCTTCTGGCCTTTGCACTAATATTCCTTACCCTTTTTGTCCCTTTGGTGAAGTGGGATACAATGCCTCTTTGTAAAACCCTAGAAGGCATCTTGAAACCCTTTGAAGCCATCTGCTATTATGAAGGAGGCTTCATCATCATCTTTTGACCAGTTTGTCAATTTTGCCAAACTCCTATGTTTTTGGGCTGCTTAGAAAAAAAGTAAATAGTGTTGTCTTCTAAGTTCTCAAAAACTTCTCAAATATCATTTATTATTTCTAAAGACCTTCAATTGTGCATTGATGGAGTGGAAGTGGCCTTTGTCCTTGTACCCCTTGTATTGATTCCTTGTTTGTCCAAAGCAGTCACAAACTCTGATTCTCTTCAAACATATGCCTGTTGTTTTCTCTTTGCTGCTGATGGTATTCTTGTGATGATTTTCCATTACCTTACCTTTTGCTAGGTTGATGTCCATTTGAATCTTTTGTGGAAATGTAAGTAAAGGGCAGCTGTCCCCTTGTAAAATTTGTGCTTTAGGTAAAAAAGGATTTCTTGAATGACCTCTTTGATAAATTTTCGACAACATCACTTGTCCTTTTCTTCTTTGAATGTAGTTTCTTCATACAGGAAAAACAGAGTTTGTAGGTTACCAAATTCATCCTATGACTTTGTGAAACCCTAGGTGACCTAGTGGAGGGCTTCTTGGACTTGGTTTTTTGGACTGAAACCTAGAATTTGGGGTCATCAAGTGTAAGATAGAGTTTATGATAAACTGATGTATTGAAGATCCAAAATCCAATGTATTTGATTTATCTAAAGAGCCTACAGAGATAATTTGAGACCATCAATTCTTGGGGTATTTTGGGTAGAAACAACATAGCTGTTTGATTTGGTGGCCTTAGGTAGCTGTAGGGGTTTTTAGGAAAATTAAAAACAGAGGATTTGGGTCAAGGGGGACAAGATATAGACAAAATGGGTGACATGGGACCCTACTGGGTCTTCTGGGATTGGTAAGCAGAGCTGGACATGATGAAATGATGAAATGGTGAAAAATTATCTTAAGGATAATGACAGAAGTGAGATTTCTAGAACTCACAATGTCTATGAACTTTGTTTCTAGCAATCTTGGGATAATCATTTAGTCATCAACAAGACAAAAAAATACTAATGAATAACACACTGATTTTCTGATTGATGTTATCTGTTTGTTTCTCATGTTGGTTTATCTCTCACATTGCTTGTAATTTGACTTTCTTTTAACTCGTCTGTCATCTATATTCATCTCATCTATCTTTACTTTATCTGCATTTCATCTGTAGTAAATCACCTCATCTGGAATCTTTGTTTTCATGATCTTGTGGTAAATTTTATCCTACTTTTGTGTCTTTATTAAAAATGGATTTGACTAAAAGACATGTTTAACTTTATGCAAAGTAAAAATGTGTTCTGGAGAACATTTTGAATAAACTTCATTGTTGCTGGTGAAAGTATTTTTATCTCTATTTTAACCCTTATTGTGTAAATTGTCTTATTCTTCTCTATCTATGGTCTAAACTTGATTTCTTTTCTGTGCTTAAATGTTGTCAGATGTATCTTCTGCTGAGTCAAAAGAAACCTTCAAATTCAAATCTCGAGTGTCTGGAAGAAACAGGTTTTTAACTAGTATTAAAAAAATTTTGTCAAGCTTTTGTTTCTGCTAATAACCTGCAAAAAATAAAACAATTTGTTAAATGAAAAAACAGGTCTGCAGTGAAGTGAAAAAGTTTTCAGGGAACAGGGAGGCCTGTGGAAGGAGTCTGGACTATGGATGATTTATTTCTACTTGGAAATGTTTTCCAGGTCTCATTTTCAAATCCTTAGAGGTAAATGAATAGCAGGATTTAATATTTTGAGAATTCTATGACTTTTTACACTGTGAAGTAGTTATGGTGCTTTATTGCAATGTCAAGTGGGAAGGTTTATCGCAAATGGTGTAGGTTTTATCATGGTGGCTTGGGGGTTTTAACACATCAGTGGTTTTGTGAATGGTCTATCGTACACACAAAAATGGTTTAGTGGTCTTGTGTGAGGGGGTGCGATAAGATATGATGATGCTGCATGGCAAGGAGGGTCAGGATGAAACCACCCATTTCACGACCTTGAGTGGTTTTAACGTTTGATCTGTTGGAGGATGGGAAAAGGATTAGGTCCATTGGATCTGATCTAAGGAGATCGAAAGGATGTCCAGAGTGGCGGGTTAAAAGGTGGGGCCAGGAACTAAATATGCAGAGGCTTAAGTAATATGTCGGAGGGTTTGTTAATATAACGATAGGTTGAGATTTAATATATACTAAGGGGTAAAGTATAATATGGGTTAGGATTTATATATTAAACGAGAGTTAATATATACGTGAAATGTTAAAATGATAGCGGGAGGGGATTTAAAACTATAAGCTAAAATAATATAAATGGTTTGGGGAATATGCGAGTGGAAAGTTAGAAATGTATTTAAACTATATGTTAGAAATTCATTAGGAGAATAGGTTAAGTGAAATGAAAATGGGGTCGGCATTTAAAATATTTGGTAACTATGGAAAAAAGGGTAATTAGCTAGGGAAAGGGGTTTTAAGCTCGAGAATTGGGTTAGAATGAGGGAAAATGAAGAAGGAAGGGGCTCTTGGATTTTAGAAAGGAAAATTAGTAAGATATTAGTGATAAGAAACAAACCAATTGATGCTTTTCCAATGCTTGTGAAAGTAATCTACATACCCTTCTTTTATCCTAAAATTTTATTTCCTTTATTGAGTGCACTTGAGCTTGTTGACCCTTTTATTTTCTTTTAATAAGAAAACTAATCTATTTCTAACCTTATAACTTCCAAAGGCTCATATTAAACTGATGAGCTCATTTTATTCTCCACCTAACTACTGATCTGCCAAGATTAAATGGTTTTTCCAGATCTTTATTCACTAACTATCAAAACATGAAATTTAAAGCATGAATAATCAAGATTAAATTGTATGATTATCATGAATTGTGGCATTTTGGATAATGTGCACACAATTTTTTATTTGCAGAAAGTAAAATAAAGTAGTGCCATTTGAATGTGCAACACTTTCATGATCTTATTTTTATCTATTTTTGTGGGGTTCATTATTTATATTCTTTTTTTTGTTCTTGTTTATTTTGGTCCTTTGATTGTTCTCTTAGGACCTACCCTCTTTTCATCTTTTAAATATGGGAAAACACTTGTAGAAAGCAAAGGTATGTACAATATTACAATATTTTAACATAGAAATTCCAAATTATGAATCCTATTATTATAGGACCCTAACAGTGGCTTCACTTGGGGATGGCATCTCCTTGTGAGATGTCAAGAACACCGTCGACTAGTAGCCTGATCCATTGGGCCGATCACAAGCCTACATTCTTTGTTATATAATATTTGTGATTGAAAATATCAAATTGAAATCATAAAATTTTCTGCAAAATGAAATCTGACAGATGCTGAACTGCAACAACCTTCAAACCAAACTACTAGATCATCAAGACTTTAGGGCCTTCTCCTTGGTTTCAAATCTTAATGAAGTATTTCAGCACTTGCTGAAAAATGAAAACTGAAACTAAAATAAACTGAAATTATACCTAGTTACTCTAATTAGCTGTCCAACTACTGGTTAGGTAAAATGAAACAACCAATGAAACCATTCAAGCATTATATCTACTGATGTATTTTGCTACATGTGATTTTTTGTGATAGAAAATGAAGTTTTGCAACTCAATAGAAACTTGTCAACAAATGTGAAGATAGGGAGATACTCAATTTCTTTTGTTGACTCTAGAAACTGCACAAAAGGATCTTCCAAGGTATATGCACAAATGTAAAACTGATCCAAGCAACTGTATATATGTTCTGGATGGGCTCCATGCCATGAAACTAAATTGTTATTTCCCTGAAAAATTAATTGTTGATTTTCAAATAAACTTTGTGATGATATTTCAACTGATGAAAATGTTTGTTTGATGAAACCTTTATGATATTGATTATGAATCTCATAGTGATTTAATGGAGAAATATTTTGATTGCATTTATCATCTAGCATATCAACAATTGGATCATGAAAAACTTGGAAGGATTGTTGCAGGCTATTACATATGGGTTTCAATAAGACTTCATGGATTTCTGCTGGCTTCTCATCCTTTGCTTTATAAAAAAATTTCCTTTAAAAACTGAAATGCTTCAAAACATAGTGGTATTGAACTTTCCTGTGTCATCTGATAAGGTATTTCAATGAAGTTTTATGATTTTAATTGTGAAACTGAAGAATCTTGATCAAAAGTTTTATTGTCTTCTTTGTTGCTAATAACAATACCTAAAGACTACTGATTTTTAATTGCATTAAATTTGTCTCTGATGAACTGAAATGAAGCAAAACAAAGAGGAAAATATCCTTCACTTATCTCAAAATTTTTTGCACTTTATTTTTCACTCTCATAGTTGATATGCATTGGCTAATTATTGTATTCGAGTTGCTGAAACTGAATTTCCTCATCCCACAAACTAGCTACTGACTGCTCTGTAAAGTTAGCTTGAATTTGAAGAACATAATTATCATCATACTGATCATACTTAGGCAAATAATTAAAATAAGGATTATCATCAAACATACACATTAGATCAACATATTTCTCCTCCACATATTGATCTATAAATCCATTTTTTGATCTATGGTAGTTCGAATTAGCAGGAATTTGTTCATGGCTAGCAACATTTTCTTTTCTTTTAATCAGTGGGTCATGGTGATCTTGAATGGAAAATTCATCTTTCATGGTGATATTTGTATTATTTTCTCTATTTTTCTTAACAAAATGTTGAGTTTTACCTCTGCAATGTTGTTCTTACCTTCTTCTGCCTTCAAAATTTCCCTTCTAATCATCAGATTAACTTCTACATCTACTGCAATGTTCTGCATATATTGAAGTATTGAGGGGTTTCTTTCTCTTAGGTGAAATTCTATTTCTGTATCAAAGACCTTTAGATAATGCAAGAGAGCTGAATCAAGAGGAGGTCTTATATTTTCTGGCATTTAATAATAAACTTGATTAAATATGGAAGAAAATTGTTGTATTTTCTCGTTTGGTAATCTTTTCAACTGATTATATTCTTTTATGATCACAAAAACATTGACTTTGATTATCCACCTATCAAGGAAAAAATTGAAAAACTATTGGAAATTTGAGATGCTTGCAATAGGCAGATTCTTGAACCAAATTTTTACTTTACTCTGCAAAGAAAGAGTAAAAATCCTGACTGTAGCATCATCTTCATCAATCTCAAATAAGTCCAGATAATTCTCAAAAACTTCAATATGTTTTTGGGTAATGATGTTACCATTTTCTCCATCAAACTTAGGGAGATATTTGTAATAGTTATCAAGGAAATCATGAAGTATAGGAGGTAATATGAGTGGCTTATATCTATCTGGAACTTTATAAGATACAAGAATATGTACAGGTATTGTAAGATTAGTCTTGATTATTTGAGGCTTATCAATCGGAAAATGATAATCATAAATTTCAGAAGAAAGCTGCTCAAATGGATAAGGAGATTTTATATTTACAATTTTCAAAGGAAAATAATCAAATACTAATCTAAGATATTCTCTAAAATACAATATACATTGAAAAACTTTCTTGATGAGAAAGAACATGATGTCTTGGATCGTAATCCAAGTTAGACACCCAATCTTCCCATACTGTTCTTTCAGGTTCATTCCTCCAGTGGAGTCTTGATTTTGAAATTTATTTGGAGTCGCCAAGTGACTAATTTTAACCTTTGTGTGTCTGGTCACTGTCCACCATCATAGATCAAATCTGATTCTTGTATAATTTTTCTGAAGAAAATGTCCTTCCCCACTATGGTCACTAATATGTTATCACTCAATAATTTCTCAAGGTTAAAGAAATAAATCATCGAGGTAACCACAAACATACTTTTGAGATTAGGATCTAACCTTCCTAATTCTCAGAGAGGGTTCTCTCTTAATGATTTAACTTTGTTGAGTTAATTTATTTTAGGCTAGTTATATATGCATGATTTGGTTTGAATTTGATTTGTTGGTGGAATTACTAATTTAGATGGATAGATGACTTTCTATTTTCCCTTGGGCTATGGAGTCAATTTATCGAGCAAACAAGACAGAATCAAGTTCTAAAGGAAGTGTTCACAGGGAAAGGTATCTGAGCAAATTTAGATCTTTTAGGCTGGATGGTGAAGTGGTTATCAATCGAGATCAAGGAGCAATTAAGGATTCCTTAAATCGGATAATGAAGGAAATGATAGAGGTCAATCAGGATGGGAGAGAAATTAAGGATTCTCAGATCCAGATATCATAAGAAAACATTAAAATGAATAATAGTTCAGAACAAAGTGTACTTAAACAATTTCTGCAATAATATTCCTGTTATAACATTTAAATTGGAAAACATGCAAGTTTATGGAATACTTAAGAAAAAACATGAACAATATAAAGATAATTCACTGAAGTGGCGCAACACATGAATCCTGTAATGCAATTCCTTTATTACTTGTCCTATCTGCTGACTTGAAAATGGTACAATAAACCCTTAGGTATTTGGATCAATTGCAAGTATAAAAATGTTTAAGAATCCACACCTAATACTTAAAATGGATGAAGTATTTATACAAAACTTAATACAAAATATCCTAAAACTTATTTAGGATTTATTCAAGGGAAATATAATATCTAGATGCTAAAAGGTAGTGACACCTTTCAACTGACTGAAAGATGGCACTAATTTTCTCATTGATGTTATCTATTTGTTTCTCATGCTAGTTTATCTCTAACATTGCTTTTCATCTAAATTTATCTTAACTTTGTATTTCATCTATATTAATCTCATCTGTCTTTAATTTATCTGCCTTTCATCTGTAGTAAATCACATCACCTGGAATTTTTGTTTTCATGATTCTGTGGTAAATTTTATCCTGCTTGTATGTCTTTAGTAAATATGGATTTTACTAAAAGACATGTTTAAATTTATGAAAAGTAAAAATGTGTTCTGGAGAAAATTTTGAATAAACTTCGCTATTGCTGGTGAAGGTATTTTTATCTCTGTTTTAACCCTTATTTTGTAAATTTTTTTATTCTGCTCTATCTCTAGCCTAAACTTAATTTCCTTTATGTGCTTAAATGTTGTCGGATGTATCTTCTGCTGAGTCAAAATAAACCTTCAAATTCAAATCTCGAGAGTCTGGAAGAAACAGGTTTTTAACTAGTATTAAAATTGTTTCCTCAAGCTTTTGTTTCTCCTAATAACCTGCGAAAAATAAAACAATTTGTTAAATGAAAAAACAGGTCTACAGTGAAGTGAAAATGTTTTCAGGGAACAAGGAGGCCTGTGGAAGGAGTCCGGACTGTGGATGACTGATTTCTGCTTGGAAATGGTTTTCAGGTCTCATTTGCAAATCCTCAGAGGTAAACGAATAACGGAATTTAATATTTTGAGAATTTTGTGACTTTTTACACTGTGAAGTAGTTCTGGTGCTTTATTGCAATGTCGGATGGGCAGGTTTATTGCAAATGGAGCAGGTTTTATCACAGTGGCTTGGGGGTTTTAACACATCATTGTTTTTGTGAATGGTCTATCGCACACATAAAAATGGTTTAGTGGTCTTGTGTGAGGGGGTGCAATAAGATATGATAATGCCACGTGGAAAGGAGGGGTAGGGCGAAACCACCTATTTTTCGACCTCGAGTGGTTTTAAACTTTAATCTGTTGAAGGATGTGAAAAGGATTAGGGCCTTTGGATCTGATCTAAGGAGATAAGAAGGATGTCAGGAGTGGCGAGTTAAAAGGTGGGGCAGGGAACTAAATATGCGGAGGCTTAAGTAATATGTCGGAAGGTTTGTTAGTATAATGATAGGTTGGGATTTAATATATACTAAGGGGTAAATTATAATATGGGTTGGGATTTATATATTAAATGGGAGTTAATATATGCGCGAAACGTTAAAATGATAGCGGGAGGGGATTTAAAACTATAGGCTAAAATAATATAAAGGGTTTGGGGAATATGCGAGTGGAAAGTTAGAAATGTATTTAAACTAGATGTTAGAAATTCATTAGGAGAATAGGTTAAGTGAAATGAAAACGGGGTCAGTATTTAAAATATTTGGTAACTACGGGAAAGTGGGTTTTGATGTTTTTATTGGAAAGGGGAATTAGTAAAAGGAAAAAAGGGTTTTTAGCTAGGGAAAGGGGTTTTAAGCTAAGGAAATGGGTTAGAATGAGGGAAAATGAAGAAGGAAGGTGCTCTTGGATTTTAGAAAGAAAAATTAGTAAGATATTAGTGATAAGAAACAAACCAATTGATGTTTTTCCAATGCTTGTGAAAGTAATCTACCTACCCTTATTTTATCCTAACATTTTGTTTCCTTTATTGAGTGCACTTGAGCTTGCTAACCCTTTTATTTTCTTTTAATAAGAAAACTAATCTATTTCAAACCTTATAAATTTCAATGGCTCAGATTGAACTGTTGAGCTCATTTTATTCTCTACCTAACTACTGATATGCCAATATTAAATGGTTTGGCCAGATATTTATTCACTAACTATCAAAACATTAAATTTAAAGCATTAATAATCAAGATTAAACTGTATGATTATCATGAATTGTGGCATTTTGGACAAGCTGCACACAATTTTTTATTTTCATAAAGTAAACTAAAGTAGTGGCATTTGAATGTGTAATACTTTCATGATCTTATTTTTATCTCTTTTTTTGGGATTCATTCTTTATATTCTTTTTTTTGTTCTTGTTTATTTTGTTCCTTTGATTGTTATTTTTGGAAATACCCTCTTTTCATCTTTTAAATATCATAAAACACTTGTAGAAAGAAAAGGCATGTAGATATTACAAGATTTTAACATAGCAATTCAAAATTATGAATCCTATTATTATAGGACCCTAACATCTCCCATGGTGGACTGATTGAAAAGGTAAGGACCCATGAGAGGCTAATTTCTTAATCTAAAATTGGAGCCACTGTTATTTGAGGTAGATGGCATAGGAGTTTGATGGATATTTATGCTGGATGGACTCCATGCAAAAATCTGTCATGGTGGCAGTTTGTTTGTCTTTTTTTCTGAAGTGGACTTTGAAATCTTGCATTCTATGCATGTGTTTCCTTAATCTACTCTTTCAACATGGATTATCTGAGTCTAACATCAACCAAATTCCTTCCCAACTCAGTGACTTTCTCCTCCATGATACCTATTTCATGCACACCTTTTTTTGTAGAAATTTTCTTCCACTGATGAGTGCATGCTCTTTCTTCTTATAACTGATAAAATAAGGGGACTGCAAGCTTATGAGGAATCATTCTCCCCCCTTCAATAAATTTATATTAATAACTAAGATTTGGCTGAGGTCTAGGGTGTGAAACTGCTGATATATCTTTAGGGATGGATTTTGGCGAGGTAGGCTCCTCCTTTTTCTCCTTCTCTTCCTCCCCTTCGACATATTTCCCTTCAACTTGTGCTTCTTTCTCAACTTTTTGGTCCTCTTTCCCACCCATGGGTTCCTTATCTCCCTCCCCCAAGGCTTCCTGCTCTGTTTCTAGCACTGTTGGAGTTTCCTGTAGCACAGACATAGTTTCATGTATCAAACTTTGTTTTTCCTGTAGCAAACCCTCCCTTACTTGATTTTCCTTCTTTTCTGCCTTTTGAGGGTCTATGGGGGTTGGTAGATGTGTAGGGGATGCCAAAATAGATGAATGTATCCTCCTATAGGTCACAAGTGTCCTTTCAGGTGAGGCAACCTCTTGAACTTTCCATTTTTCCAACCTTATCTCATCATCTTTTTTGAGTGACTCCTCAATTGTTATATGTAATATTCCCAATTAGCCATAAGCTAGTTGGAATATTCAATTTTTATTTATTTATTTGTTTAAATAATAAGAGGGAAAAGGAGGTCCATAATTATCCTTAATAATGAATAAATCAATGCCAAATATGAAAGAGACAAATCTTGGCAGCTTAATTAAAACACCCTTGGTGTGAAAGGGGCTGGATCACTTTGACTAGGTCAACCTTGACCAAATCAACAATGCTGTCATGGAGGAGTGGTCATCAATGAGGGACATCACAGTTTTAGATGGATATGCTTTTTGTGAATGTAGTGATATTTTTGGATGGGGCTTTAGGGTTTTCAAGCTCATAACTTATAAAAGGAAGAGGATGGCAGCTATTTTTCATTATGTTATGGTTTATTATATTTCTGAATATATGGTCTGTTTCAACATATATATTTCTCTTTCTCTTTAGATGAGATAGAGTGTTGTTTAGTGCAAGGTGTTCCTAATCAGGAATCCCACCTCTTTCCTTGAGAGGCATCCTGGGAGAGTTTGTACTACATTTTCCATTATCAGGCTTAAGGACAAGCTTCTTTCAACTGCAGTGCAGATCTTGTTGAGGGTTTGGTTGTTTTTGTAGGTTGCAGCAAGTGGTGATTAGATATATAGATCTAGGCCATCTCATTTCTTATTTTCAGTGGAGGAGGCTTCCTTTCCATTGGTAGGACAATATTGAAGGCCATTAAACTTATTTTCAGATCTTAGCATCAGGCCAAATGGTTATTCATCCCTATCTAGGAAGGGGATTTGCGTTATTTCTATAGGAGGAGTTGCAGGGTGGTTTGGCACACCATTTGGAGAGCTGATTTTTTAGTGAAGGGGATCTACCTTTCACTTTGAGGATCTATTGGAGGAGGATATTCTATTGATCATATCATATCAGCTACACTTTCCAGATATGTATTTTTCAGTAGATCTGCAGTCTTAGATCTCATATCTACAACTTGTACTTGGTGTTTTGCTGAAAACCCTTAAGGGGTTCTTTAAAGGAGCTTGTATATTGCTTAGATCTGATATAGATCAATTGTTTGAGGCACATATAATCCCTAGATCTGATGTATAATCATTTTTTGTAGAGGAGCTAATAAAATAACGTTGTAAGGGTCTTCCAGCTTTTCTACATGATTGTAGCACCTCTTATTGAGGGATTTTGTCCATTGGAGGCTTGTATTTCTTGTTATGCATCTTATGGCTCTTATGTACATTTTGCTGCTGTAATAACATATGAAAGGTCTCCATATTGGTCTCTTTCTTTTAAATGATGATCTACAATATTGTTCCAATATTTTTCACTATATTCCTGCTTTTCCCATTTGGGAATATTACAGTGGTATCAAAGCATAATCTTGGCACAGCCTGTGCATTATAAAATCCAATATGCCATCTAAAGAACGAGCGGCTCTTACTGACAGAGAGAGGAGGTATCAAATAATAAGACATCAGAAATTTGATTATACAAATGAAAAAGAAGGCAAGGGTAAAACCCCTTTATCTAGAGGTGAAGATGAAGAGAAGGAGTTCCCTAAGATCCTTCTTAGAGCCATGCAAGACATTTCTAGAGAGATAAAAGAGATTAGAATGGACAGATTCAAGGAATACCCTAAAGGATTTCATCATGGTGAAGGTTCTGGCATGTCTCACCACTAGAATGATCAACCTGTGCATCAACCACAAGTTTCCCAACACTCTACTATGCCTACATTTTTGGCTGTGGGAAATGAAAGTTTTCAAGAGCAAGAATCCCTTGAAGACTATATTATGGAGTATGAATCTTAAACTCATAGATTCAAGGATCACTTAAGTTTTCAAGATTTTTGTCAAATAAAGGACAATAGAAGACCAAGGCATCATCATAGAAGTGGTAGATTCATTCAAAATCATGATCAACACCATACTATGGGAAAATTATTTTTACCCAATTTTGATGGGTCATCCAAGTGTACTACCAAATATTGGGTAGAAAAACTTGACATCTACTTTCAGCTGAACAAAGTTCTAGAAATGGAAGCCATTAACATTGCAGCCCTGCACCTTGAGGGTGAAGCACATGACTAGTGGTTCCATGGCGTATCTACATTGGGTCATGCCAAGGTAACTGCATATTCAGAGTTCACTAGAAGGCTGGTGGAAAGATTTGATAGAAGAGATCCTGAAGCACCATTCATGGGGCTTGCAAAACTAAAAC
This sequence comes from Pinus albicaulis, assembly GCA_034641835.2. NCBI lineage: Eukaryota > Viridiplantae > Streptophyta > Pinopsida > Pinales > Pinaceae > Pinus > Pinus albicaulis. Next base: position 101,599,622 of record CM076577.1, read on the forward strand.
AATCAAGTAATGTAGAAACTTACATCTCTGAATTTTTAAGACTTTCTGTCATGGTTCCCGATTTATCTGTAGCAAGAAGGGTGTAATGTTCATTTATGGGTTAGATGAACCCCTTAATGGGTTGGTTAAGTATACCAAGCCCACCACCCTATAAGATGCCATTGAAAGGGCTAGATACCTTAAAGATGCCTTGCCAAAAGAAAAGGAAAATTTTTAGCACAAGCCCTCCTTTCCATCCAAGGGAAAAGAAGAGAAGGCTCCTCCTTAAAAGGAGAGCTAATATAAAAAACCTCTTGATGATGATGTCCAGAAAGGCTTGAGGAGGAGGAAGCTTTGCTTCACTTGCCAAGAATCATGGGCACCTGCACATATATGTGTAGCTGAAAAATAACTTTACATAGAGGTCTTCTCAGATGATGATGAGGAAGAAGAAGAAGAAAAAGAAAGGGGTCACAACGCTGGAATAACAAGAGATGATCCACCACCACATGGATGTGAGGAGGGAGAAATTTCTCCAACTAGAGGGACTCTTGCATCATTAAGAGTGGTACCCAACTTTCATACAACTTCCACACATGAAACAAAACTGAATTTGCGCAGTGGAAGCAGGGACATGATGATCCCATCTGTTATGCATATGAGAATGATCCACGAGACATCACTATCTTGTGGTAAACCACCTAGTAGACCACCTGATCTAGATTTGGTGAGAGATGTCTCACATCTTGCTGCTCCATTCATAGATCTAGGATGGATGGAAGAATTATAATAACAAGATACAAAGATGATATTCTTGGTTAGGCTCAAGGAGGAGGGAGATATTCTTCCACTATCATCATTACCCACTCTCTCATCTCATACTGCGTTGAGGATAAATGCTGCAGGATTAGAGGATATCACCATCAAGGAGCAAGGAGACCATTCCTTGGCTATGGAGACTCAGAAGATGTTCTCATTTGAGGAGAAATTTTCCATACTTGATAGAAGATGGTGGCCACACATGCATACTTTGGTAAAACCAAGGAAGTTTTGGATAGATGATAGCCTTCCATGGGAGATTAAATTCAAAAAAATTCAATCTTCATTTGAGCATGTGTATATACAAGAAGAGTAGAAAGGAGGGGATAACAACCTTCCAACATATACCATTGGCATGGGAGATGTTAAGGAGGAGAAAAACCATATGACATACATTCTTTGTGATAGATCATCAGTGCTGTCACTATGGAAGATTGATCCATATTGGAAATCCCAACTGTTGGTGGATTATTCCAAGGATCTTTTCACTTGCATGATACTTGACGACGAGCTACATAAAGAGGGCTATTCAGTACAAGAAAAATTCACCTACTATCATGGTAGGATCTTCTTATCTAGATCCTCCAAGCTCAAGCAGAAGTTGCAACAAAGGGCCTATGAAGAGATCTCTTTCAGCCACACTTATTCAATGAAGGCCTACAACACTATCATGGAAAGCTACACTTGGGAAGGCTTTGAAGGAGAAATGTATCAACATTTTTAGAGATGCATGAGCCATGTGGAGTTGGGACATCAACATAACTCTATGAAGGAGTTAATTCAGCCACCTCTTTCCTCTTTTGGAATGAGAAGAGATAGATCCATGCACCACTCCATGTGTTTGAGGAGAAATTTTGGTGAGGAACATGCTTATGTACCTAATTTTTTATTTGACGATCATTTGCATTATTTTACCACATATATGTAGACCATAGCTCCAAGAAGGAGTATCATTCCATATAAACTTCATGGCCAACTTTGGGCCACAAAAATTTCTAAACATGGCCACTCCCTTGAAGGCCAAAGGGAGATATTGTATCATTGTGGGTGCATTCCTAAGGCACCAAACATATCTCACACTTTCAGCCATGGTGAGATGACTTGGAAAGCAAGTAAGTGGTGGGGAAACCACTTACAACATCATGATTTGATGCAATTGATGAGTTACGAAATGGGTATGTATTTACTATTAAGTTCATCATCTTTTTCCTTAATTATTATCTTTTTCATATCTTAATGCGCTAATATATTGAGGAATTATGGTAAGAAATGAGGGAATTATTTTCAGTTACGATTTAACTAATTCTTACCATTATTTATGCAGGAAAGCAGCAAAAGGAACAATTGTTGTTCCCTGACATTGGAATAGCCAAATCCGACAAGCATAGGAAGGAACGCGTCGATTGCAGACAATGCTGAGAGAAAATTAGAAGAATCAGCGCAGAATAGGAAAGATGTCTTAAGTTAGAAATCGGTTGTGAATCCCTCAAGATCGGGAGATCCTGAGGGATCGCATTTACTATTTACTCTTTACCCCTTTTTGATTATAAAAGAAGGCGATTGTAGGAATAAAGGGGAGGAATCTCTATTATTTTTCAAGTTGTAAATTTAATTACAGAACTGCGTCGTTGAAGAACGCGATTATATTATAATGCTACTCAAGTTTGATGATTAATATATAATTGAAGTTGTTGTTCTCTCGCATTATCTGAAGTAACTTAGTAGTGCTCGCTGGTGGCTATGGGCCCAGCCTCTGATGAAGTTAACTGCTTCCTTGTATTATATTTCTAATTCTTCTAGAGTTTGGTTTGTGTGATAATCTCTTGTTTCCGTGAGTTTATTTTATTATATGTTCATTACTTTCTTGTATCGAAGCAATGTATGTTCTGTTTATAGTTTACATCTCTATCATTTGATTTAAGTCGTGTTCATTATAGCGTGAATCATCTAGACAGTGCTTTGTATTGATTTAATCATCTGTAAGAGTTTGATTATTGCTATTAGACTATCAGAAGTGATATCATTCCTATCTTGAGTGTTTTATAGAGATTTAGTATAGTGTGGATTGAATCAGCTAAGTAGAGGTGAGTTATTGTTACTGTGATCTCGGCTAATGATACTGTTACTTGAATTACTGTAAGATTTTATTTCAGTAGAAGATTGAGCTTTGATATTCCCTTTAATAATTGCAATTGGAGTTTATTAGATGCTTCCATTTATTCTTGTGTCAAGATCTATACTAAAATTTAGGAATCATTACTCTCTAAATTAATAACAGCCACATACTATGTATACTCTTGAAATAAGAGGACTTTCCCGGATTGATGATTAATGTGGGATAATTAGGATTTTTAAAAGGCACCTTCTATCAGCCAAAATTTTGGCACCATTGCCAGGGAGAGTGTATCCATTTACAAGGAGTGATGTATATCTGATAATTGTTGTTGAGGAAGAACTCGGTATTGAAAACGGAAGGTAAGAACCTACATAATAAGCGAGTAAAGTGCTTGCTCCTCCGCCCGATTTTCAGCACAATTACAGAAAATTGAAGTAGGTGTTTGATGCTTGAGAGAGAACTGGGTATTAAAAATGGAAGGTAAGAAACTGCGTATAGAACAAGTAAAATTCCTGCTCCCCTGCTCGCTTTCCAGCAGAATTGTTAGGAACTTGTGGTAGAAATAAACATTTGAATTTTTTTGCATGAATGACTAAGAAACCTGACAAGGGAAAAATTGTTCCTCCTAAACCTGAAAAATCTAAGGGACCGATGACCCTTGGAAGATCAAATTTTATTGAAGAAATCTTAAGAAAAGATGAGTTTCAGTCATCAGTAGGACCCCGAATTATTGCTGCCAAACGTTCTATTGACTTCCTTCAAACTGCAGAATCACCATATGTAGTTAACGCTGATATTCATAGCCAAACCGAAAGGGCTGAGCAGAGTTTTCAAGATACCGAGAATGTACAAGCCTGCCCTCCACAAGAAGGAAATTCTTGCAATCTCCGTGAAGGAGAAGGAGAAACAAGTAAGCCTGAAATCGAATTACCAGAACCTAGATCTCCTGAAATAGTGACTGAGCAAAGGATATCCAGTCTTCCAGATCAAGGTAATGCTATTAAAAAATTTCTAGCCTCTGGTAGGCATCCTAGGAAAAACTCTCCAGCTCCGGAGTCCCTGAAGGATATTGGCATATTTTTGACCAAATGGCTCATAACCAGCAAACTCAAAATTCTACATTGCAATACCCTATCGTTGACACAGTTGTCAATGCTCCCATGAAGGCTATCCCATTACAGAACATTCCTACCTTTCATGGGCTAACTTCAGAAGATCCTGATGCATTTCTTTTTGAATTTGATGTCTTATGCAGGGGTTATGATTATACTACCGACCCCCAAAAAATGAAGCTATTTCCCTCTACTTTGAAGGGATCAGCTCTGCATTGGTTCATGGGACTTGATGGAGACACTATCAATGATTGGGACCAAATGAAAACATCTTTCCTTAAAAAATACCAAGATTATTGCTGAACTAGAGAACTAAAAAATGAAATATTTCAAATGGTAGCCAAGCCTAGCGAGACTTTGGAATAATATGTAGAACATTTTCAATATAATCTACAAATATCTCCTTATACAAATCTGCCTGATAATTTTCTAAAAACCACACTGATTAGAGGTATGAAAGACCAATGGGTAGAGACACTAAATATAATGGGTAAAGGTGATATTTATCAAGAAAATTATAATGATATTGTAGACATGTGCATCAAGTGCTCCAGGGGCAGTTCAAGGCTAAAACCAATCGAGCATGATACAAACCTCGGAGATAGAAAATCTTCAGGAGAAAGCGTTACACAAAGTGAAATCATCAATCTGTTAGAGGATTTCAAGACTGATATCCTGGGGACCCTAACAACACAATTGGATGTCATGCAAGCTAAGAAAAATCAGGCTATAGCAGAATAGAACTTGGCTATTTTCTTCCCCTGTTGCAGACAAAATCACAGTCATAAAGAATTCCCTCTAGATGCGATACGAACATGCACCATATGCACTAAAGAGCACGCCACGGAATGTTGCCCATCACTCCCAGGATTAAAAGCAGTATTCAAGGAAGCAAAAGAAGAAGTGTAACCAACGTATCTGTTGAACCAGTGTCACCAATGGGAAGCACGTTAGACAGGTATGCCTACCGATCCATCTTCATTTTTTCCTTCCTCGCAATATAATTCTCAGCGATATTCAGGGGAAACATGGCAGAATCAACCATATTTTTTTCCACCTCAAGAATTTTTTATGCCACCATGGCCTAATTATTCAAATCCAAATAAAAATAGTTGGCCAAATTTCCCTCACCCACCACGATTCTGGCAGAATAACCCTTATTCTTTCCAATGGTCCCCTTCGACTTCACAAAATCAGAACTAGCAATCAAATTGGCAAAGAGCTACAAACTAGCCTATGGGAACAGTCCCTCTGCCTCAACCAAATTTACCAGCACCTTACACATTGCAGCAGAACCCGCAATCCAATTTATGACCACAGCTCCCAACCCGAATCCCAACAATAGACCATTCCAATCCGTACAAATTATGGAAGGACCGCAACCAAAAATTGAGTTGAGGGAGTGTAATGAACTCAAATTAAGGTATGGATGGATAATTGAATCAGAGAAGGATAAAAATATATAATTAGAAGATCTGTTACCTGTAGAACAAACACCTCAAGTGGGGAATACGATTAAATAGAAAAACCATGATCAAAATATTACCTCTTCTCCGCCATTCCCAGAGAGATTGATTATACCCTGCTCAATAGAATATCCCGATTTTGATCTTCTAGGAGAATTAAATAATCTATGTGTAAAAATACCTCTCCTCCAGGATATTTAGGACATTCCAATTTATCCAAAAACTATTAAGGAATTGTGTACGAAAAAGTTGAAGATGAAAATAAAAACAACCCCAACTGTCCACGTAGTCAGAACTTTGTCTGATTTATTATTAGGAAGAGAAACACCGGTGAAATATGAGGACCCAGGAAACCCTATAGTCACGGTACAAATAAATGGATATTCCTTCCCCAATGCATTAGTTGATCTAGGAGAAGCCATTAATAATATCACAACAACAACCTGTCAAAAACTTGGCATTACAGCCTTGGATCCAACCACGACCTTGCTGGAATTAGCTGACCAATCAGTTGTCAAACCAGAAGGGACATTACAGGATGTAATGGTGTATGTAGATTCTTGGGAATACCCAACAGATTTCTTGATCATCTATCCCAGAAACCAGTTAGATGGAAATCCTTTAATATTAGGAAGGCCTTGGCTACCAAATGCTGATTCTTATATCAACTGCCGAATAGGCAGTATGACTATAACTAGGGGGAATGATGTGAAAATTTTAGCTTTATACCCCCCTCCTCAACCAAGCATGACTATTATAAAAACCAGGAAACAACCTACAACATACTTCACAAAAAATATTCGATCACCATTAACTGTGGAGACACCCTTGAATTCAAAAACCAAACTGAAGACGATATTATTAATACTTTTATCAATCATCCTGCCACAGTATCAAGTTTGAAATGCCACATGATCAAAGAAGTCCTTGACAATGAAATTGAAGAAGATCCCCTGAGAGAAATCAATAACCAAATAATACATAAAACCACTTTTTATAATAGCAAACCTATCAAAATCGAGCCAGGGAAAATCATGAACATTAACAGTAATCTGAGTGATGACCAGCAACAAAAACTTATTCAAGTTCTTAGGAAAAATAAAGAGGCTTTTTCTTGGGACTACTCAGATATGAAAGGGATCAACCCACAGCTATGCATGCATCACATCTACACTGCAAGGATGAAAAAACCATTCGATAACCTCAGCTTAGATTAAACCCTCACCTAAAAGACATTGTTAAAGAAGAACTTCAAAAAATGTTAGATGTCAATTTTATCTATCATATATCTGACAGTAAATGGGTTTCTCCATTAGTCGTGGTTCCCAAAAAGAATGGGAAATGACGAATATGTGTTGAATATAGAGAACTCAACAATATAATGCAAAAGGACCACTTTCCCTTTCCATTTATTGATTAGGTCTTAGATACACTAGCAGGGAATAAATTTTTATCTTTCCTGGATGGCTTCAGTGGCTATAACCAAATTCAAATTTCCCCTGAAGACCAGGAGAAAACTACCTTTACCTATCCATGGGGAACATTCACCTACATGGTATTACCTTTTGGATTTTGTAACACGCCTACCACATTCCAACGAGCCATAATCAGTATTTTCGCAGACTTGATAAATGAAGGATTGGAAGTATACATGGATGATTTCACACCCTATGGAGATGACTTTAAGCAAGCATTACAAACTTTGGAAAAAGTTCTGGAATAGTGTATTGCTATCAGCCTATGTTTAGGTCACAAAAAGTGCCATATGATGATGATATAAGGCCTAATCCTGGGTCATTACATTTCAGCAGCTGGAATTCAGGTAGATCCAGCAAAAATATAGGTAATTCTCTTACTAGCTACTCCTTGCACTCAAATAGAGGTACATAGTTTTTTGGGATTTGTTGGATATTATTGTAGATTTATCAAGATTTTTTCACAAATTTCTGCACCATTATATGCCTTAACATGAAACAATGATTTCATATGGACTGACAAATGTGACACTGCCTTTACAGATCTAAAACAGCTATTATCAACAGCACCAGTTCTACGAGGACCAAGCTGGGATATACCATTCTATATTTTATCAGATACATCAGACACAGCCATTGGAGTAGTTCTTGGCCAAGAAGAAGAAAATAAACCCTACGTTATATATTACACTAGCAAAAAATTATCTCCTGCTGAATTGAATTACACAGTAACAGAGAAGGAGTTTTTAGCTGTTATTTATGCTATTAACAAATTCAAACATTATATAAGAGGATACCCTGTGGTTTTGTATACTGATCACTCTGTTATTAAATATTTAGTTAATAAACCTGTTACGAATGGAAGAGTGACACGATGGTTGATCCTTTTGCAGGAATTCGACATAAAAATCTAAGATCGACCAGGAAAGGACAATCCAGTAGAAAACTTCCTCTCACGTGTGCCAAAGATAGACGACTCTGTAGCAATAGAAGACTAGTTCCCTAATGAGCACTTATTTGTTGTAACCATGAAAACACCATGGTACGCGGATGTCGCAAACTACCTAGTAGTGGGAAAATTACCCAAGCACCTGACACCCAATGAAAGAAAACTAATAGTACAACGTAGCACTCGGTTCTCCTGGATTGGAGGATATCTCTTTCATATAGGAACCGATATGCATATTCGAAGGTGTATCAGGGAAGATGAAATCTTCGACATATTAAAAGCTTGCCACGGTGGGCCTTGTGGTGGACATTTTGTAGACTGCAAGATTGGACATAAAGTCTTGCAGATGGGATATTATTGGCCCACCATTTTTAAAGATGCCAAGAAGTTTGTCCAAGCATGCGATAGCTGCCAAAGAATGGGCCGCCCTGGACAGTCTGACGAGATGCCCCTGCATCCTCAGTTAATCATTGAACCTTTTGAACAATGTGTGTTAGATTTCATTGGCCCAATAAACCCATCATCTAACCAAAATAAATATATACTAGTTTCAACAAAATATGTGACTAAATGGGTGGAGGTAGAAGCATTACCAAGGGCAACGGAGGACTCAGTAATCCACTTTATTTTCCAAATTTTCGTGTGGTATGGCTTGCCTAGAGAAGTAATCACGAATGGAGGGCCACAATTTGTAGGCCATAATATTGCTACAACATTAAAAAAATCATCATATCATGCATATAATCACATCTCCATACCACCCGCAGCATAACGGCCAGGTAGAAAGTACCAATAAATTAATCGAGGCAATAATAACAAAGACAGTCGCATCTCATAGACGTGACTAGGCTACCCAATTGCTAGAAGCTCTGTGGGCATATCACATGACATGGAGAAATACCACAGGATACTCCCCATATCAGCTAGTGTTGGGCAAAGAACCTATCTTCCCAATAGAATTTGAAATTTAGACATTGAGGATAGCTTAAGAACTAGGCTTGGACTCGAATGAAGCATAGATCAACAAGTTACGTCAAATCAATGAATTGGATGAAATTTGGTTATCATCTCTTCAACATACTACACTAATCAAACAACAGAGAGCGAAATGGAATGATGACCTCATCAAGAAGAAGATCTTCCATGAAGGTGATTGGGCACTTTTGTAAGATTCTAGGTTCTAGGATTTCCTGGGAAAACTCCAGACCAGATGGTTAGGCCCCTATGAGATACAAGAGGTGCATGATAATGGCACCCTTACATTAGCCACCACTGATGGGTCTGGCTACTCTTTTAAAGCGAACGGACATCGAGTACGCCTCTATCACAAACTGCTTACAAGGGAATCCTCTTACCAACAGCTATGGGAAGATTCCACAATACAAATTCTTGCCGAGGAGGGAAACCCTTCCATAGCACCAGTCCAGTGAAGAAATGTACTTTTTCTTGAAACCTATACATAAATTTGCCTTTCTTTTTTATTGGATTTACTTGATAATAGATTGTACATTAGTTTTTTTCTTTCCTCTATTTTTCCTTTGTTGTTCCCTATAGGGAACAACTGTTGCTCCCTCTAAGGAACAAAAATGATCGTTTGTATTCTCTCTTGCTGTTCCTTACAAGGAACAGTTGTTGTTCCCTACAGGGAACAACAATTTTTGCGTGTATTTTTCTTTGTTGTTCCCTACAGGGAACAACTTTTGTTCCTTACAAGGAACAAAAAATTTTGCGTGTATTTCACTTTGTTGTTCCCTACAGGGAATAGTTGTTGTTCCCTACAGGGAGTAGCTGTTGTTCCATACAGGGAACATCAATTTTCGTGTGAATTTTGTTTTGTTGTTCCCTACAAGGAACAACTGTTGTTCCCTCTGTGGAACAACAATTTTGGCGTGTGTTTTTTCTTGCTGTTCCCTACAAGGAACTACTGTTGTTCCCTATAGGGAACATCAATTTTTGTGTGTAGCTTTCTTTTCTGTTCCTTACAGGGAACAGCTGTTGTTCCATATAAGGAACAACAATTTTGAATACGTTTTCTCTTGCTATTTTTTATAAGGAACATCAATTTTTTGCGTATTTTTTGTGGGTTTTTCTTTTGTTATTCCTTTCAAAGAACAACACTTTGTGAATATTTTTGAAAATCCTCTTTCTCTTCCTTGCATAATCATCCATAGACCACCCCAGTTTCACTCTTTATGATCTTCTTAATGGCATGAAAGGTACAATACGTATTTGAAAGACAACAAATATGGGAGTCTAGTGGAACAGGAAAATACCATGATTATTATCATCTTTAACAATATTGCTTTGTGAAGATCCAAAAAAAGAAAATGACACAGTTATATATCTCACTTTACTATCCTTATTTCCACTATAAATCAAACTGATTGATTATCTATACCATGTTGGTTCCCCTTTGCCTATATAACTCTCTCTATATATTATCAATAAGATTATGGGTATATTTTTTTATATTGATATGTCAAACTTCTTCCGCCATCCCTACTCTTAAGGAGTGATGAGCCACCCTCTATGTCTAAAATGGGGACTAAAAAGAAAAAAGAGAGTAAATATATATATATATATATATATATATATATATATATATATATATATATTCACTAACAATTTTTATTTTTATTTATTTTTATTTTTATTTTTATTTTTTATTTTTTATTTTTTATTTTATTTATTTATTTATTTATTTATATTTTTATTTATATTTTTATTTTTATTTTTATTTTTTTTATTTTTTTTTATTTTTTTCAAATAGAGGATAGGGGGTCTCATCACAAGCCAGCCTACCATGATCATAAGGAAGCAACGAAGTGGAATTCCCACTATGGCCACCACACCAGGGATATGATCCAATGGATGCTTAAACAAATAAAGTCCTTGGAAATAGGAGGTCTCATCACGAGCCGGATTGACCACTTTCGCTACTTCCCTGTGAATGGAAATGTGTTCACCTGGTCACCAAGCCAACACATTGGTCTCTACTATTGATGTCATAAGACACTTCGCCAATTATACATAGAGGACCACGGTTCCCAAGGGTTAAAAAGCAACTCTGTCGAGGCTATGGACGCCTGCGGGCAACAGAAGCTCTGCTGATGGTATTGAAGCTTTATTTTACATCAATAACTATTATAATACCCTCTTCTTATAAACTTTTCTACGAAGATATTATGGTCCTAACATACCTTGAACCTTTATGCATGAATTTTTTTTTAATCAATCACAATAGTTTAAGTGGAATAACGGTACTAAAGTATTATTTCTTGCTTATGCTGTCCCTTTTTATTTATTATATCACATCACGACAGCCTATCATTTATTTATAACTCTTGGTGCAAGCCTTGATTTCACCACTCCTATATCCTTTATGATATTTTCATTAGTAAGCGTACCTTGCCAATCCATTACCCCTGTACTTCGCCGCCAACGCCTTACCCTTTCATTTATTCGGTCGTAGGCGACCTATTAATTTGAAGAGGGGCGGGGACCTCCAGTCTACTTATGAATGCACTGTCATTTTTTCATTGGATTTTTCAGAATGATACAACATTCCATGATCGCAGAGCATGTGGTATGATAACAACCCTCAATAACGGTATTTATATTTATTTGATGTTCCATCACTCAACTCAATTCGTTGCTGTGTTTTTCCTGCTACACTTATCGTTTGCAGAATTCCATCACGATGGGAGGAAGAGAAGTATGCAGAGAACCGCTAATACTGGTTGTTTCTGATGCAGCTAGGGAAATTTTAGTTCAATTCAGGTGGATAACATACTTTACAAGATTTCAATCACCCAACAAGGAAATTTCCATCGAGTTCTTATGAAATATACAAAATGGACAATCTATGGTAAGGGGCAGGAAAATCACTGTATCAGACGCGATGATAGCGGAAGTGTCTGGGTTACTGGAAGAAGGACCTGTGTGGGCTGTGTTAGGCCTCTGTAATTTTAGCAGATTGGAAAGACTAAAGATGCAGATACAACATTATGAACCACTTTGGGATTCTAGGATCTAGCCCTCCTCAATCCAGAAAGGGATTTCTCTTAAAAGTGAAAATATTGATTTATCTTTAAGGCTTCTAGTATGATATTAGGCTAGTTATTAAGAACAAGGGTTTTTTGTTTGTTTGGATGGTTGAGAATGATTTTTCATTGAGTGGAAAGTCCTAAAAGTGAAAGAGTTTCAAAGCGGTGAAGGTGTGAACAATCAGAACAAGATTTAGCTGATAGGATAGATATGAAACAACACTTAATCCATTGGGCTATGGAGTCATAAAAGGTTTTAATTGTGCAACAATTTCAAGAGTGATCCAATGGGCAAGTCATGTATATCAAGGATTGAGAAGGTGGAAAAATTCAATAATTTCAACAAGGATTTATCAACTTTCCAAACAAGAAAAGCTTTTTAAGCAACTATTTGAAACCAACCAAAGACAGGGCTAACCTTAAACTTCTTTGGAAAAGCTTGTATTAAAGATAACTTATCAGACAAACAATCCAGTAATCCACATGACTACTTTCAGAAGCGATGAAAACAGATAAGAAAAAAAAGTGCAGCTTAAGATCAAGCAAGATACATTAAAATCTAAGCCTGCTTCAGCATACTCTTAGGGAAACCTTCAAAACAACCTTTGGAGAAAGAACTAGAAGACAGGGCAAACCATAAACTTTCCTAGTCCAACTCTACTTAGCATATAATGAAAGCATAATTCAATAACTTCCTTTCAAGATTTGTACATCAAGATAGGGACAAACCAACATTCCTTGATAATGTTTACACTTAACTTAAGTCATTTTTAAACATACAATTGGAGGAAAACATAGAGATAAAGCTTATCAGTGAGAGTAGGGTACTTTTAACAGTAAATCGTAGCTCTATATTTGTTGTTCTTTATCAGAGAAAAGTGAACAAAATGGCATACATGAAAGGAAAACAATAACACAGTAAGAAGTACTTCACCAATGATATAGACCAGGATCCCAAAAACCAGCTCGTATATTGATGTCAATCCAGTTACATACTTCAAGTCCAATGTTTCAGTAAAGCAATCATCTTCTCTTCTCAGCCTAACTTCTTTGATCACAAACAAAGCTTTAAGAGCCTCTGAAAACTATTTACATGTAGAAAGTTTCGAGCACAAGTATTACATCAAAGTTCAGCAATCTCATCTTCTACAGAAGTATTTATAGAAGAAATGAGGAGGTGGAATGAAAGAAAAGATCTCTAAGCTCAATTAACACAAGTTAATGCTTCTCGGCCTTTGAGGGGCTCAATGGAGAAATTCTTTGATATTCTCTGTATTAATTGATTTTCATTAAATATTTGATCTTCTTGGCATTTTTTGTTGACTTTAAAACTCTTTAAGCAGACTGGAAATAACTCTAGCAAAATATCACTGACTGAGCAATAACTATGCCTTCTATTGATTTATGGAAGCTGCAGGTAGCTCTTTGGTAGCTGAAGAGGATTCAATTAGCCTCTAATGTGGCAGTGGAGGCTTTTCGGACTGATAGATTTCTTTGTTTATTGTTAAAACATTGTTAATTTGTTTTGATCTGTGTTGTAGGCCTGATTAAGTTTAATCTTTGTCTTCAGGTCCTCATACTGTCTTTAACTATGGGGATTAGGCCTTTGATAGTCGAATTCATGCCTTAATCCCTCAGAACTGTGTTAAAACCTTTAATTCTTCATCTCTGCTGTGATTCCATACTTTGACACTGATACTCTTTGTATAATTAAGGTTCACTGTATTTTTGTTGCTTTGTTGTGTTGCAGGCACACAGAAGGTTTACAAGATATCACCAATGCTCATGAGGCATGGGTAAAATCATTGTTTGAACTCTTGTAAATTCTTTTTCTTCGTGAAAAATGGCCTGGGGGATCGTCATCCCCAGCTTTCTTTTTCCTTTTGAAATTGTAGAAAAAAATTGAAAACCTTCACAAAACGAACAAAAATTAAGAAAAAACATGAAGAATAGGTTCAAAGGCTGCTTTGGAAATCTCGGGTGTGATATTAAATTGTGGCCATTGGATGAAAACAACCAATGGTCTAGATCAAACAACGAGTTCAATTGGGAGGTCAGATGGTGAATGGTGTTAGGATTAAGTCCGGGCCGTTCGATCAAAAGGATGAACGGTGGAGATGAAGCGATTAAGTTTTTTGGAGAATGGATGAGGACAAAAGACTTGGGGTTATAATGCAATGTAAACCATCCGATAAGAGAAATCGAAGGCGAGGATTAAAAATTGAAGAGTTAGTGTTGTGGAGATAAGTGGTAAGGCAGAAAACCGGCAGCAGTTTTCATGCAGCTCTCAAGCGGTTTTAGATTTTTGCAAAATAAACATGATATGGGTCTGCGCTCGACACATGTCTTTTTAATACTACCCATATCGTGTAATTTTTTGGAATTAAATTTCAGGTGAAAAATTATGCGATATGGAGTTTCAGCCATCAGATGAAAGGCGGAGAAATCTGACGGTGGGAATGAGAGCGCGATGGGGTAAGATGCGCGGGCGGAAAAGGTGGGCAGGGTAAGAGGCAGTTTAGATCTTGACCGTTAGATCTTAGGAATGAACGACCCAGATTTAATGATGGAGTGATGAAAGGAATAAGAGGCAGGGGATCAGGCGGAGATTGGGAGCAATGTAGACCGTTGATCTGCAAAGATCAACGGTGGATCTCCACTGAAGAATTATATTGTCGGGCTTATGAAAAAACAACAGAGGAAAATTGGGTTAGATCCTGGCCATTAGATGTTTGGAATGGACGGCCCAGATTTGATCGCAGGATCGCATCGAAGGAGGGAAAGGGGAAGAACAAAGGGATTTTGCGATGCGATGAAGTATCAATCGTTGGATCGAAGGATCATCGATGGTCTGGATTGAATCGGAGATCGTATCGGCGGGAGGCAGTATGAAGAATGGGCGTGATGCGATGAGCCGATCGAGGTTTAAGAAGAAAAAAGGCTAATTGCAATCGAAGTTTTCAAAGTAAAAGGAAATAAGGAGATAGAAAATACCGATTGCGATTGTGCGATGGGGGTTAAATATAGGTCATGGCTTCGGGTTTTATGCGGAGAAAAGGAGCTGGGTTTAGGCCAAAGGGGCTGAAGGCCTAAATGCAAAAAGACTATTTTTTTAGGATTTTTGAAGGAATTTTTGAAGATTTTGAGAGTTCTGATAAGGTTAAAAAATGATTTTGAAACCTTATCAAAGGGAATTTATGAAGGAAATGAAGGAAAATGAGGGAAATGGAGGAATTTTATGAAGAAAAAGGGGCTGAAAATGGTGTTATTAATGAATGGAAGGAGGGGTAAAATGAAGGGGAAAATGTGTTCTTGCAGCGGTCTCTTTCTTTAGGAAAACAACAGATTTTTTAGGATTTATGAGGGAAATAGCAATAAAGATTAACTAAAGGCTTAGTTAACTTCATAAGACTTTAAGAACTCACAATTTGGCCATGAAATTGTTTCTTGAAGTCTAAAAACGATCTAGCCACCATTTGATATGAAAATTTTTTATAGGTGGCTAACAGTGGCTCCACATGGGGATGGCATCTTCTTGAAGATGTCAATAAATTCAGACATGTCTTCTCTGGAAGCTGATCAATGCCTCATCCATTGGGCTGCAACTTTCTTTCCTTTATTGATCTTCTTTTTCTCTGACAATGTTAACAGCCATTAAAAACAATGTAATTCTATCAAAACAAGCTTTCTACCTACCCAATCCTAATGATCTAACATTTTTTCTTCTTTTAGAGTGCATTTGGATTGGCAAACTCTTTTTACAAACATTTTATTCTTTTGAAAGCATAAAACTAGTCTATTTCTACCCTTATTTTTCTATGAACTCAGATTAAGCAATTGAGTTCATAAATTTCTCTACCTAACTACTATCTGTCAGGTTTAGACTGTCTGACAAATTTTTATTCACTAAATTCTAACATAGAAAATTAAAATCAGTCAAGCCAAGATTAAGTAGTTTGACTTGATGCATATCTATGGCATAAAAACAAGCTGCACATAGAATAAAATTTGCAGAAAATTAAAGAAAAATGGTGAAGGCCTAAGATCTGAAAGTTTAAGAACATCCTTCTTCTTTCTTCAACTCTGTTTTTTAGGCTTGTTTGAGTTGCTTTCTCTTTATTTTTTGGTTCAAGTTTTAAGCATATTAGAACCAATTTACTTCTATCTTAATCTACCTAACTGATAAGCCAAGATTAAGTTGTTTGGAAAATCTATTTCACTAACCTATCAGCAGTAAATTGAAAACCAATTAGTCATGATTAGGCTGTATGACTAACTAGAAGTTTGTTTCTTAGGAGTGGCATTTGAGCTTGCACACTTTCAGACTTTGTTTCTCTTTTTTTGGTATGGGGTTGTACCTTTCTTGTTTTCATTCTCCCCTCTTTTCTATCTTCTATTGTTTTTGTATTTTTCTTTTTTCTTCAAGACAAAAATCAACAACTATCTAAATGCTCAAAGGTTGAGCTTTATTGGCATTTCCTATCTAACCTATTCTAACTTGGAATATTTAAATTTTTTATATGATACAAAAGTTCCAATGTATCCAGTTGAGTAGTGACAAAAAGGAAAAGAAAATATGGTTGCTTGTCAAGGGTATCCATAGTACATTTTGAAGATAAATCTTCAAAACCAAGGCTATCACAGAAGGTGACAGCTTTTCATGCATTTGGCTCTTGCAAAGGAGCCATGCTTGATAACTTGAGCCAATTGGGACTTCCACACACTCTTCCAAAGGATCAACAAAGAAAATATGAAGACTCTCTTCTTTTTGGCCCTCCATGGTTGGTAGATTATCTTCTTCTAAGACATCAGCTTTGTAGACTGCATCTTCAATATGTTTCTTGGAAGCATCATCATCCTTAACCTGCAAAATAGTAAGCAGTGAAATTTCTTCTTTCTCTAAATCTATGCTTACTTCTAATATAAATTCAGGTTCTTTGAATGACAGATTGATATCAGTAATGGGAGAAGTTTCTTCTTGAAAAGATGTTGTATCCTCAATATGATAGTCTTATATTTGTTTTTCTCCCTCAAAGTTTTGCCAGTATCTTTTATTGTTTGGGACAACTGGTTTGAATTTTCTTGAATTGTATATTGTTTGCTCTCCCAAGGTCTCAGACATGTACTAGCAACAAGGGCTAAACCACTAGCAAAACTGTTTTGGTCTTTAGGAACAAGGATAAGTTGGAATTATTGAATTTTTTTTAACAAATCTATGGCATCATCCTTATAAGATCTAAGTCTAGGATGTTTAACCATGCATTCTTCTTTCACTTGCCTAATTACCAATTCTGCATTTCCATGAACTGTTATCTTCTGGGCTCCTGATTTCCTCAATAAGTGCAGCCCCAAAAGAAGTGCCTCATATTCTACTATGTCAGTTGTGCATTGAAAGTTCAATTTATCTGAATGGGCTTCAGAATGATTGTTTCCTGTATTGTAAAGCCATATTCCTACACCTGCGCTAGTTTTAGTACATGATCCATCAAAATTTATACTCCAAAGAGGACTAATTCCAATATTATCATTAATTTTCTTACTCTCCTCTTTGTATTGAGTGCCATTGGACTGTTCTATGGAATAGGCACTATGTTCATGATTGTCTTGTTTAAATGAAGGTTTGGAGGGTAGCTGCTTGTTTATTATTTGATCAATTTCTTCTTCTGTCAAAGGAGAGATTTCTCTTTCAGCATAAACAGAAATACAACTGTCTCCTTTCTCTTGTGTAAACTAGTTTTTAGGCTAGATGTCTTTTTGAGCCTCTTCTAAGGGATCCTTGCTTGTGCTTGTAGGGAAACTTTGAGGGTTTTCTAGTATTTCCTAATCTTCTTCTATTTTAAACAAATTTTCATGATTATTATGATACTTAGTTGGAATACAAGGTTCATGAGTTGTTTCTTCAACATTATCAGGATGCCATTCTTCTTGTGCAACTCCGAATGAGTTATCACATAGAGGGAGAGTCCCTAGATATGCTAATTCTCCTTGCACATTAGATTCTGCATTTTCTAAGTGGATATTTGTTTCCTCAAATCACAGCTCGCTATTATAATTTTGATTTTGTTTGTAAATATCTCTTAACCATAAAACACAAGTTATAGGTAGACAATTAGGAATCTCTTGGCAACCTTCCTCGTTATCTTCTATAAAGTCTTGATCATCATACATGTTTAGCTCATTATCTAGGTCTTGTAAAGGTTGATTTTGTTCTTGTTTTGGAAAAAACATGGGCTGCTCTAGATCATCAATATTTAAATCAGCCTCACCTAGAAGGGATGATGAATCATTATTTATGTTTTCAAAAATATCTTGAGGAGTTTTCTTTATTTCTTGGATGTTTTCTTCCTCAACTGATTCATCTATGTTCTTGTAATTTTTCAACAGGATATTAAACTCATGAATAGCTACTAAAATATCTTCAGGATGTATTGGTTAAAAATATTCATCATTGTCTATAAAGTGTTGGGTGATGTTTTGTGATGGATCATAATGTGTTTCACCCCATGATAATGATGTAGTGTTTTCTTTATAGTTCTCATAAAACACATATTCAATGTCCTTTAAAGAAAAAAAACTACTAGATCTCAACCATTCATACCAATCCCTAGCTTTACCTCCTAATGTTAACATGAACATTTTCATTAGGAAATATTCATGCCATTCAACTTTCAACATCCATACATGTATATGAAATTTGATGAGATGTAATATAGGGTCATTAAACTTTTCACCCTGAAAAAAAGGAAGGTTATCATCCTAATTCACCTGGGGCATCTTATGTGGAAACCCAGGGATATGATCTCTACTCATTGGGGCATATATTCGTTGTATCCTTGGAATCATTCTTGTAAATCAAGAAAGAGGTCACTGAGTCTGTTCAATCAGTTCAAGGTCTTCTACCAGTGGAGGCATTTGGTCTTTTGGGAGTTATAGAGTGTGGAGTCGCCAGGTGGAAAATTTTTAGCTCCTAAGGAGGTAAAAGGTTTTATGATTCCACCACCATGTTTATTATGAAGCCAATCTAAGGAGATTTTGGGTTTTCTGAGGTTTTAGAGATGTATAACATCAAATTTACTCAGAATCCCCAGCGGAGTCACCAAAAATGTTAGGCCTTTGTAATTTTAGCAGATTGGCAAGACTAAAGCTGCAGAGACAACATTATGAACCACTTTGGGATTCTAGGATCTAGCCCTCTTGAATCCAGAGAGGGATCTCTCTTAAAAGTGCAAATATTGATTTATCTTTAAGGCTTCTACTATGATATTAGGCTAGTTATTAAGAACAAGGGTTTTTTGTTTGTTTGGATGGTTGAGCATGATTTTTCATTGAGTGGAAATTCCTAAAAATGAAAGAGCTTCAAAGGGGTGAAGGTGTGAATAATCAGAACAAGATTTAGCTGATAGGATAGATATGAAGAAACACTTAATCCATTGGGCTATGGAGTCATAAAAGGGTTTAATTGTGCAACAATTTTAAGAGTGATCCAAGGGGCAAGTCATCTAAATCAAAAGATCCTTTAGATTAAATGATGAATGGAACATTAAAAGTGTTGAGAAGGTGGAAAAATTCAATAATTTAAACAAGGATTTATCAACTTTCCAAACAAGAAAAGCCTTTTAAGCAACTGTTTGAAACCAACCAAAGACAAGACTAACTTTAAAATTCTTTGGAAAAGCTTGTATTAAAGCTAACTTATCAGACAAACAATCTAGCAATCCACATGACTACTTTCAGAAGGGATGAAAACATATAAGAAAACAAAATGGAGCTTAAGATCAAGCAAGATACATTAAAATCTAAGCCTTCTTCAACATACTCTTAGGGAAACCTTCAAAACAACCTTTGGAGAAAGAACTAGAAGACAGGGCAAACCATAAACTTTCCTAGTCCAACTCTACTTAGAATATAATGAAAACATCATTCAAGAACTTCCTTTCAAGATTTTCACATCAAGATAGGGAGAAACCAACATTCCTTGATAATGTTTACACTTAACTTAAGTCATTCTTAAACATACAATTGGAGGAAAACATAGAGATAAAGCTTATCAGTGAGAGTAGGGTAATTTTAACAGTAAATCCTAGCTCTATATTTGTTGTTCTTTATCAGAGAAAAGTGAACAAAATGGCATACATGAAAGGAAAACAATAACACAGTAAGAATTAATTCACCAATGATATAGACCAAGATCCAAAAAACCGGCTTGTATATTGATGTCAATCCAGTTACATACTTCAAGTCCAATGTTTCAGTACAGCAATCATCTTCTCTTCTCAACCTAACTTCTTTGATCACAAACAAAGCTTCAAGAGCCTCTGAAAACTATTTACATGTAGAAAGTTTCGAGCACAAGTATTACATCAAAGTTCAACAACCAACATGTATCTCATCTTCTACAGAAGTATTTATAGAAGAAATGAGGAGGTGGAATGAAAGAAAAGATCTCTAAGTTCAATTAACACAAGTTAATGATTCTCGGCCTTTGAGGGGATCAATGGAGAAATTATCTGATATTTCTCTGTATTAATTTATTTTCATTAAATATTTGATCTTCTTGGCAATTTTTGTTGACTTTAAAACTCTTTAAGTAGGCTGGCAATAACTCTGGCAAAATATCACTGACTGAGAAATAACTATGCCTTCTATTGATTTATGGAAGCTGCAGGTGGCTCTTTGGTAGTTGAAGAGGATTCAATTAGCCTCTGATGTGGCAGTGGAAGCTTTTCACACTGATAGATTTCTTTGTTTATTGTTAAAACACTGTTAATTTGTCTTGATTTGTGTTTTAGGCCTGATTAAGTTTAATCTTTGTCTTCAGGTCCTCATACTATCTTTAACTGTGTGGATTAGGCCTTTGATAGTCGAATTTATGCCTTAATCCCTCATAACTGTGTTAAAACCTTTAATTATTCATCTCTGCTGTGATTCCATACTTTGACATTGACACTCTTTGTATAATTAAGGTTCACTGTGTTTTTGTTGCTTTGCTGTGTTGCAGGCACACAGAAGGTTTACGAGATATCACCAATGCTCATGAGGCATGGGTAAAATCATTGTTTGAAATCTTGTAAATCCTTTTTCTTCCTGAAAAATGGCCTCGGGGATCGTCATCCCCGGCTTTCTTTTTCCTTTTAAAACTGTAGAAAAACTTTAAAAACCCGCACAAAACGAACAAAAATTAAGAAAAACCATGAAGAATAGGTTCAAAGCTGCTTTGGAAATCTCGGGTGCGAGATTAAATTGTGGCCGTTGGATGAAAACAACCAATGGTCCAGATCAAACGGTGAATTTAATTGGGAGTTCAGATGGTGAATGGTGTTAGGATTAAGTCTGGGCCATTCGATCAAAAGGATGAATGGTGGAGATGAAGCGATGAAGTTTTTCGGAGAATAGATGAGGAAAAAATACTTGAGGTTATAATGCAATGTAAACCGTCCGATTAGAGCAATTGACGGCCAGGATTAAAAACTGAAGAGCTAGTGCTGTGGAGATAAGTGGTAAGGCAGAAAACCGGCAGCGGTTTTCGCACAACTCTCAAGAGGTTTTAGATTTTTGCAAAATAAACGCGATATGGGTCTATGCTCGACACATGTCTTTTTAATACCGCCCATATCACGTAATTTTTTGGAATTAAATTTTAGGCGCAAAATTATGTGATATGGAGTTTCACCCGTCGAATGAAAGGCAGAGAAATCTGACGGTGGGAATGAGAGCATGATGGGGTAAGATGCGCAGGCGGAAAAGGTGGGCAGGGTCAGAGGCGGTTTATATCTCCACCGTTAGATCTTAGGAATGAACGGCCCAGATTGAATGATGGAGCGATGAAAGGAATATGAGGCAGGGGATTGTACAGAGATCGAGAGAAATGTAGACTGTTGATCTGCAAAGATCAATGGTGGATCTCCACCGAAGAATTATATTGTCGGGCTTATGAAAAAACAACGGAGGAAAATCGGGTTAGATCCTGGCGGTTAGATCTTTAGAATGGATGATCGAGATTTGATCGCAAGATCACATCAGAGGAGGGAAAGGGGAAGAACAAAGGGATTTTTCGATGTGATGAAGTATTGACCGTCGGATCGAAGGATGATCGATGGTCCGGATTGAATCGGAGATCGTATCAGCGAGAGGCAGTATGAAGAAGGCGCGATGCGATGAGCCGATGGCCATTGATCTGCAGAGATCAATGACCCATATTTCTTTCAATTCATATGTCGATTTTATGAAAAAACAAAGGAAAAAGGGGTTTGGGGAAAGGTTTTTTAATGTTTTTAGCGCCCGATTGCGGGGTTGTGGTCCTGTGAAAAGGATGAGGAAATCGGGGTTTAAGAAGAAAAAAGGCTAATTTCAATTGGAGGTTTCAAAGTAAAAGGAAATAAGGAGATAGAAAACCCCGATTGTGATTGCGCGATGGAGGTTAACTCCAGGTCATGGCTCCGAGTTTTATGCGGAGAAAAGGAGTTGGGTTTAGGCCAAAGGGGTTTAAGGCCTAAATGCAAAAAGACTATTTTTTAGGATTTTTGAAGGAATTTTTGAGGATTTTAAGAGTTCTGATAAGGTTAAAAAAGGAGTTTTTCAAAGGGAATTTATGAAGGAAATGAAGGAAAATGAGGGAAATGGAGGAATTTTATGAAGAAAAAGGGGATGAAAATGGTATTATTAATGAATGGAAGGAGGGGTAAAATGAAGGGGAAAATGGGTTCTTGCAGCAGTCTTTTTCTTCAGGAAAACAACAGATTTTTCAGGATTTATGAGGGAAACAGCAGTGAAGATTAACTAAAGGCTTAGTTAACTTCATAAGACTTTAAGAACTCACAATTTTTCCATGAAATTGTTTCTTGAAGTCTAAAAAATATCTAGCCACCATTTGATATGACAATTTTTTATAGGTGGCTAACAGGCTGATAAGTGGTTGAAGCTGCAGGACGCTATTGAGGCTTTCAAAGACCCCTAAAATTTTAGGAGTATATAGGCCTAGGAAGAGGTGATTAAAATTTTAGGGCCTATTCATAAAGATATTGTACAAAACAGAGTATCATATTTTCAATACATTCAAAAAAGTTCTCTGGTTGCGTCCAAGTTTAGGTGGACGGTCTCTACTAGTAGTGTGCAGGATAGGGAACCATTTAATTATAGAAATTTTAAAGCAGCCGCAGCCCGTTTTGTCACATATAGAAAACTGATTTTAAGAGAAGGACCCTATTGGTTAGGGTGTTGGTTTCGTAGCCCCATCATTTGGTATCCTCCTGAAGGTTACATGGCCATCTAATAATTTCCTGAAGGAAAGGAAGGTCCCGCTTTCGCACTCTTAGCTCAACATCATGGTTTCAGACCAATTTTTGATGCCCCTTCTCCAGCCTCCTCTTTAATTTCACTCCATCAGAGTTAATATCTTTTCATGAGGACATGAATCAGGGTAAGCAGGGGAGTATGTTGAGTTACGAAATGGGTATGTATTTACTATAAAGTTCATCATCGTTTTCCTTAATTCTTATCTTTTTAATATCTTAATGCGCTAATATATTGAGGAATTATGGTAATAAATGAGGGAATTATTTGAAGTTACGATTTAACTAACTCTTACCTTTATTTATGCAGGAAAGTGACAAAAGGAACGATTGCTGTTCCCTGACATTGGAACAGCCGAATCCGACAAGCATAGGAAGGAACGCGTTGGTTGCGGACAAGGCTAAGAGAAAATCAGAGGAATCAGCGCGAAATAGGAAAGATGTCTTAAGTTAGAAATTGGTTGTAAATCCCTCAGGATCGAGAGATCCTGAGGGATCGTATTTACTATTTACTCTTTACCCCTTTCTGATTATAAAGGAAGGTGATTGTAGGAAGAAAGGGGAGGAATCTCTATTATTTTTCAAGTTGTAAATTTAATTACAGAACTGCGTCATTGAAGAACGTGATTATATTATAATGCTACTCAAGTTCGATGATTAATATATAATTGAAGTTGTTGTTCTCTCACATTATCTGAAGTAACTTAGCAGTGCTCGCTGGTGGCTAAGGGCCCAGCCTTTGGTGAAGTTAACTGCTTCCTTGTGTTATATTTCTAATTCTTCTAGAGTTTGGTTTGTGTGATAATCTCTTGTTTCCATGAGTTTATTTTATTAGTTGTTCATTACTTTCTTGTATCGAAGCAGTGCATGTTCTGTTTATAGTTTACATCGTTATCATTTGATTAAATTCTTGTTCATTATAGCGTGAATCATCTAGATAGTGCATTGTATTGATTTAATCATCTGTAAGAGTTTGATTATTTCTATTAGACTCTCAGAAGTGATATGATTCCTATCTTGAGTGCTTTATAGAGATTTAGTATAGTTAGATTGAATCAGCTAAGTAGAGGTGAGTTATTGTTATTGTGCTCTCGGCTGATAATATTGTTACTTGAATTGTTGTAAGATTTGATTTCAGTAGAAGATTGAGCTTTGATATGCCCTTTAATAATTTCAATTGGAGTTTATTAGATGCTTCCATTTATTCTCGTGTCAAGATATATACTACAATTTAGGAAACATTACTCTCTGAAGTAATAGCAGCCAGATACTGTGTACATTCTTGAAATAAGAGGACTTGCCCGGATTGATGATTAATGTGGGATAATTAGGAGTTTTAAAAGACACCTTTTATTAGCTAACAGCAATTATGAGATTTACTGTGATGGTTCCACATGTGGGACTATGACCACCTCCATATGCACAAATTTCTATTTGTATGTACTTAATTTTGATCCCATACATTGATGATGTACTTATACTTTTTATGGGAATGTTTGGAAGGAGGATGGGAGGAATGTATGTGCCCTATGGGAGAGATATTCTCCATGTTCATTATGCTACATGTTTCCAGGGAGAACATTGGGAAAACCATGTTTGTTTCATTTGAAATATTCTCTCGTTATGGGATGGATTATTTGCATCTCATGAGAACTTTGGAGGAAAAATTCATGGAGGGATGGATTGGTGAACACTTAGCTTATGAGGGAAGCTTATCACATGTTGGTGTCACCAATGGAGGAGGAGAAGAGTTGAGCACTCACCTTGTCAGTTGCTTGAGGACAAGCAATATTTGGGAAGGGAGGACTGTAATATTCCCAATTAGCCATGAGCTAGTTGGAATATTAAATTTTGTTTTATTGCTTTGTTTAAATAATAAGAGGGAAAAGGAGGTCCATAATTCTCCTTAATAATGAATAAATCAATGTCAAATATGAAAGATACAAATATTGGAAGATTAATTAAAGAACCCTTGGTGTGAAAGGGGTTGGATCACTTTGACTGGGTCAACCTTGAACAAATCAACAATGCTGTAATGGAGGAGTAGTCATCAATTAGGGACAACATAGTTTTAGATGGAGATTCTCTGTGTGAATGTAGTGATATTTTTGGATGGGGCTTAGGGTTTGCAAGCTCATAACTTATAAAAGGAAGAGAATGGCAGCCATTGTTCATTATGTTATGGTTTATTATATTTATGAATATATGGTCTGTTTAGACATATATCTTTCTCTTGTTGTTTAGCTGAGATAGAGTGTTGTTTAGCACAGGGTGTTCCTGATCGGGAATCCGGCCTCTTTCCTTGAGAGGCCTCTTGGGAGAGTTGGTACTACATTGTCCACTATCAAGCTTAAGGCCAAGCTTCTTCTTTCAACTAACATGCAGATCCTGTTGAGGGTTTGGTTGTTTTTGCCGGTTGAAGTAAGCATTAGGGGAATTTTGAGGTCTAAAATGGGCCTCCTAAGGAAATTATAAAATAATAGTGGAAATAATAGAATAAGATTTGATGACATCATCAAATTTTAGAGGGAAAAAAAGAAAAAACTAATTTTGCAACTCGTATTTTCAACTTATCTCCCAAATTTTTTACTCAAATTTCGAGCGGGAGTACTCATTGGATGAAAATTTTAATTCCTCATCCAAGGAGAACCCATGTTGCATACTTTCGATGGACCTTGCTACACAAAAATGAGAAATACATAAAAAAACGTGATTGTAATCATGTTTTTCATGTATTTCTCATTTTTCACGTAGTAGGGTCCATGGAAAGTATGCAACATGAGTACTCCTTGGATGAGGAATTAAATTTTTCAACCAATAAGTTCTCCCACTCGAAATTTGAGTAAAAAATTTTGGAGATAAGTTGAAAATACTAGTTGAAAAATTAGTTTTATTATTTTATTAATTTTTAATATTTTTACCCTTTTACTTAAAAAATGGTGAATCATCCCCCATGGTCGAAATCATCTTCTTGAATCCTATTGGTTCTTATAAATTTTATATTGGTTGTAAATTTTTCTTAGAAGGCCCATTTTAGACCTCAAAATTCCCCTAAGGTGGTGATTAGATCTCTAGACCTAGGCCATCTCATTGCTTATTTTCAGTGGAGGAGGCGTCTTTTCCATTGGGAGGACAATATTGAAGGCCATTGAGCTTATTTTCAGATCTTGGCATTAGGCCAACTGGTTATTCATCCCTACAACGTAGTTTACTTCCAGATATGCGTTATTTATGTAGGAGGAGTTGCAAAGTGGTTTGGCACACCATTTGGAGAGTTGTTTTTCTAGTGAAGGGGATCTGCCTTTCACTTTGAGGATCTATTGGAGGATGCCATTCTATTGATCATATTAGATCAACCAAACTTTCCAGATCTGTATTTTTCATTATATCTGTAGTCTTAGATCTCATATCTATAACGTGTACTTGGTGTTTTGTTGAAAACCCTTAAGGGGTTCTTTAAAGGAGATTATATAGTGCTCAGATCTGATATAGATCTATCTTTTGAGGCACATATCAGCCCTAGATATGATGTATAATCATTTTTTGTAGCAGAGCTAATAAAATAACATTGTAAGGGTCTTCCATCTTTTCTACATGATTGCAACACCTCTTATTGAGGGATTTTGTCCATTGGAGGCTTGTATTTCTTGTTATGAATCTTATGGCCCATTTATTTTGTACATTTTTTTGTTGTAATAACATATGAATGGTCTCCATATTGGTCTCTTGATTTTAAATGATGATTTGCAATATTGTTCCAACATTTTGCACTATATTCCTGCTTTTCCCATTTGGGAATATTATATTATAGGGCTTTTGATTGGAGTTTGTGGCTGCACCTACCTTACCCTGGCACTCTTTCTAGTCCTGAAGTACATGGGTGTTTGTATTTTTCTCTTGGCCTTCACTAGTGTGTTCAAATTGGCTAATGTAGTAGCTATTTCTTTCTCTGTTATCTCAGGTGATATGCTGGTCTGTTGAGGAGAGGTATCAATGCCTAGCATAGGGTCTAATATTTCCTCCTCACCTGTCTTCTCTTCCTTCTTCTCCTCTATTTCTTCTTCCTTTATTTCATCTCCCCCTTTTTCTTATTCTTTTCCTTCCTTTGTTTCTAGGGTTTCTATGTTTTCTATTTCAACCTCCATCTCTTCTTCTTCCCCATCTTCTCCTTCTGTCTCTTAAGCCTCCCCTTCTTCTTCTTCTTCTTCTTCCACTCCCCTCTCTCTAATACTAGAGGCAGAGGTTTGTCCAGTTTGGTTGGGTATGAAGGCTCCCCTATCCGTATTTATGAATGAGGACCAAGGAACATGGAGGTTCAATCTGTTTAGAGTATCATTCACTATCATATTGACGAGGCCATGGTGAGCTAAGTGCTCGTACTTACTTTCCCTCACCTTTTGGCTCATGTCCCTAATTTAATGCAAAAGGAAATAGGGAATGCTCAGTTTTTGTTCTAGAGGGATTTCTCCTTGAAATCTAAGTTCATTCAATAACCTGAAGGGGTATCCATAAACCACACTAAGTCTTCCCTCACAAGAAATGAATTTCATAATGTGGAATGCTATTTAATCCCAAGGGCATGGAAGGCTTTCTCTCCTCACTCCATTTTTTTCTTCATTGAATTCTTCACCTGGTAGAAAGAATCTCCTTTTAGCTGCAGTGTTGGACACCCTATATTCCTTATTCCACTTGACTCTTAGGGGAAAAGTGTTGATTCTACTAATTAACCTAGGTGTAATTGTGATAGCTAGGCCTCTAACCATAGTGGTGGCCCTCTCATCTATTTGTGATTTGAGGGCCACTACAAATTATCGAGCTATCTCCTCATAAAATCCCTTGAGGAGCACAAAGAAACCTAACCACTGGTGGTTCCTGAAAATATCCACCATCTAAGAGTGAAATCTTATCCTTTTGATATCTGTGGGCTCACTTCTGTTATCCTCCCCCCATTTTATGTCTATGTTAGGAAGGTGGCTGAATGATTTTATTTGGGAGTTATTGGTGAAGTGTGGCCGTAGATATTATAGTTTTTAAATAAACTCAAGCTACCTTGATTCAACCTCTGACTTTCAGAATTATTGTTGAATGTGTATAAATTTCATTGAAACTTCACAACTTTGGGGAGTGGAAACCACTTACCTATGACCTCTGAATTTTTTTCTTGGGAGATAGTGGTCTTAGGAGTTAATACCACCTATGAGTGGCTCTTATTTTCACTTTTGCTCACTTCTGAACCTTCTATGAATTTTCCTGTAGCATCCATAGTTTCCTGTAGCACAGGGTTTGCATGCAGAATCTGCCTTGGTGTTGCATTCTTTGATGGCTCCTATGACTTTCCTTCCTCCCACTGCTCTAGAAATGATAAATGAAATGAGAAGAATGAGCCAACACTTCCCTTTATGGAAACTTAACCGAATTTGGAGCATAGTGATGACTTGGACTGTGGCATGAGCTTTCCATTTCTAGATTGTTGGCCCCACTCCACTTAATCATTACTTCTGCCTCAGAATCACCTCCATGTCCTTGTGAAATCGCCCTTAAATTATTTGAATTCCCCAAGTGGCATGCACACTCAACTTCTCGTTCACTTTAACCTCACGTGGGTGGCCAAGTTAACTTTCCACCTTTTTGTCTTTTTAATCTCTAATTCTTGACATTAATTCATTTTGGTGAACATGATTTCATAGAGAGAGGGTGAATGGCCATACCTGAGCCTACTTGTTGTTGAGGAGACGCATACATAATTTTATGTGGGGAGTTGGATTTTGGTGATAACCATATGATTGTTTTTCCTTTTGCTATGTTTTTTTATACATTTTCTGAGTGAGCAGCTTATTTTTTACTGAGTTGCTTAACCTTTTTATTTGCTTGCTCTTTTTGCAGGTGCTACATGGAGGTTCTCAGGTGCTCTTGTTGGTGTGCCCATTCTCCTGGAGTCTGTTGTTGGTCCTTTGAATCCATTTCCATTGATTTATTCTCACTTCTTTTACCTTGTTGTGCCATGTACATGATTTCTACCAGAAGTAATCAACTTCCTGTAGCAATCCCTTCTCTACTTCTTTTGAGCTCCAGATTGCTAAGAAATGAAGGGAAATGGTGTATGGAGGTTAGGTATGGAGTTATGGAGTGATTGGAGTGATGGAAAGGTGAGGGTAGAGGTCCCATGTCCAGAATGTCCAGATATAGTTAACCTAGCTTCAAGTGGTGAAAAATAGGGTTTAGAGAGTGAGTACTCATGCATGGAGTGGAGTGAGGGTTAGGAGTGGTAGGTATAGGAAAAAAATCAATTTTCATGCTTTTATTGAAGTTTATATGCCCTTGATAGAGCTTCCTTTCTCACAGATGAGTTTCTTGTAGAAATTACAGGGTTTAGTGTAGCACTACAGAAAATCCTGTAGCACTACAAGAAATCCTGTAGTAGCTAGGACATCCTGTAGCAATTACAGATAGGAGAAAATATGTGTTTTCTGCTTAATTGAAGGGATAAATGGGTGTATGGATGCATGCCAGATTTTCTAATGGAGCGGGTAGGCAAGGAAGAGAGAGGGGATAGGAAGGAAAATTATCCTTTGTGTCTAAACCCACCTTTGATCAACAACCTGCAAAACGGACATAAGTGAGTGCATAGGTGTGATTTTTATTTTTCTTTTTCTCTTTTTTTCATTTTTTTTATTTTTTCTTTTTCTCTGAGCATAGGTGGGTTGCCTCCACAGAGGTTTTCAACCCACAAGCCTGATTTTGGTGCCTCAAGGATATTTTCACCCAAGAATCTTTTATTTATTTTTATTTTTTTATTTTTCTACTCCAGGACTGCCTCATGGAGGTTTTCAATCGTGGAGCTAGCCTTAGGCACCTCAAAGAGGTTTTCACCCATGTCTCTTTATTATTTCTTTTTATTTTTTTCTAGGAGGGGGAGGTCCTGGAAACTATAGAGCTTCCAATGACATACACCTCCCTATTTAAGGAATTTATAAACTCAACCCTATAGAGGGGCTTCTTTTATACTTTGAGTCTGTAACCATTGACAAGAAGGGGGTGTTAGCCACCTATAATATTTGATTATAGCAAAAGGTGGCTAAGACTCATTGAGCCTCCAAGGAACAAATTTTACTACTAAAAATTGTTGGCTCTTGAAGACTCTTGAAAGGCCTCATGCCTTTGTCCAAAATCTTCATTACCTTTGCCATTTTATACTCGGAAATTCTGCTGAAATCATAAGAAGAAACTGCTGAAAAACCTTCATTTTCTCCCCTTTTTCTCCATAAAAACTCCCTTGTTTTCATAAATCCTCTTCTTCCATTTATGAAAATCCTCTTTACATAGTTAAAAACTCATTTTTTAACTATTACGAAACCTCCAAAATCCATTGAAAACGATGAAAAATTCATAAAAAATACAAGTATTTTGACTATGGACTTGAGCCCCCTTGGGTTAAGTCCTTACCACTTCCCCACCATAAAATTTAGGGCTGGAACCACTTGCTAACAGGTTAAGATGCTTATCGCATCACAAATTGTTCAAGAACGCAAGTTTTTCATTTAGTTCCATATTGTAAAAATGTGATTGTGATCAGCCCCTTTGTTTTGAGCCCCGGATCTCGTGCTTTCTCTACAAAAACCAAAGGTTATAGACCCGAGCGCTAATCGCAATCGAAATCTTTCCGAATTGCGATTTTATTTAAAAACGCCCATCACAAATATTTGCGATGCAATCCATCGCAATCGCAAACCTTCCAAATTGCGATTTTATTTAAAGCGCCGATCGCAAATATTTGCGATGCGATCCATCGCAATAGAAACCCTTCCAAATTGCAATTCTATTTTAAAATGCCCATCGCAAATATTTGTGATGCGATTGATCGCATCGCAAGATCCCCCAATTGCGACCTCCTGATTCAATCCGGACCGTCCACGTGTCCGGATCGGACGGTCCAAAACCACCCCGCCTTATTTCTTCTCCCCGCTCTCCTTTTGCCTTTTTCGTCGATCTCCACCATTGGATGCTTTCATCCAACGGCTACGCTCCTTTCCCCGCCATCTGAAGAAGTATAAACCTAAAAACATAGGATTTATTAATTTTTTTTGTGTTTTGCAGGTCTTTTAATGGTTTTCCATTATATAATGAAGGAAAGCCGAGGGTTGGGAAAGACGTTTCCTGCGCCTTCGAGCTATTAAAAAAGAACCATTCACAGGCTCTATTCAATGATTTATCAATGTTTCATGAGCGCTGCTAACACGTAAAAAGGCCTGTGTGGCCCTGCACATCGACAAGACATTGTTTTATTCGAAAAAACAGTTAAAAGAGTATAAGTTTGAAGACCAAGCACAAAAGATGAAGATTAAAGATAGATCTGGGGAATTATGGCTAAGAATGATTATCAAAAGCCTAATTCCCTGGGTTAAAACACAATTAAAAGAACATTATAAGTGTTTAACAGACAAAAAGGCCTCCACCACCTTATTTGAGGCGAATTGATTCCTCAGCTACCAAAGAGCCACCTGTTGCCTCAAACCTTTCAAAACAGAGGCCAAAGTTATTGAAGAAGATCAGATTTTGCCTCAGCGCAGCCAGGGAGTTACTTCTGCAAGGAAATCAATGCAGAAAATATCTGCGAAGTTACTCCACATAGTACACACAGCCTCAAAGTCAAATAAATCTCCCGCCGAGCTTAATTCATAAATGTAAAATAGTTAATACAGTGTTCCACCTGTAAACTTATTCATTGAGCCCCTCAAAAGGCCGAGAAGTCTTGAATCTATATTAATTTGCCTAAGATATCTTTTGTTGGATCTCACCTCCTCATTCTTCTATAAATACCTCAGTAGAAGATGAGAAACTGTTGGTTGTAGAACTTTTAAATATATTTGAGCTTGAACTTCTGATTGTAAATAGTATTCACTGGCCCTTGGAGCTCTGTTTGTGATAGATTAGATAGGCTGAATAGTGAAGATGATTGCTAAACTGAAACATTGGACTTGAAGACTGTAACTGGTTTGACATCAATATAAAGCTGTTTCTTGGGATCCTGGTCTATATCACTGGTGAAGTGCCCCTTTCTTTGTTATTGTTTTCCTTCTATGTATGTCATATTGTTCACTATTCTCTAATAAAGAACAACAATTATAGAGTTAGGACCTACTGTATATCAGTAACCTTATCTGACTGAAAATATTTGTCTTAATGTTTTCCTCAAATTTGTTTATTTAAGAATGATTTAATACAGTTTAAGAAGTTAGGAATGTTGGAGTTCCCTCGTCCTACTATTTTCTCTAAACCTTGTTCTTGAAATTTATTTTCCTTATTTGCTTATTAAAGATGACTATGGAAGATATGGTGTGCCCTAGTCCTAGTTTTTCTCCAAAAGCAGATTCTGAAAGTTTCCCTTGGTGTTGACTGAAAGCAGAATAGGTTTAAAAGTAATTTATCTGATCTTAGGTTACACTTTGTTTCTCTTATATGTTTTCATACTTTCTGAAGGTAATTATGTGGATTACTAGATTTTTTGTCAATTAAGCTGCTTGAATACAGACTTGTCCAAGAATTTTATGGTTAGCCCTGTTCTTGGTTGGTTTTAAGCAGTTACTTAAGAGGATTTTCTTGTTTGGACTGACTATAAATCCTTTGTGAAATTATTATCAGTTTCCACCATCTCCAACACTTTATTGTTTCCATTCCATCATTTAATCTCAATAATATTGTGGTATAGATAACTTGCCCCTTGGATCACTCTTGGTGTTGTTGCTCAATTAAAGCCCAGATATGACTCCATAGCCCAATGGACTAAAAACCAGTGTTATATCTATATTTTAGCCAAAGCTGTTCTATTTTCTTGAAACTTCTCACTTTTGAAACTGGTTTGCATTTATAACTTTCCCCTCAAGTAATTTTCATGCTCAACCATCCAAAAACAAACAAACCCTTGGCCTTCATAACTAGCCTAATATCATAACCCCAAACTTCAAAGACAAATCCATCTTTGTACTTATTGGAGAGATCCCTCTCCGGATTCAGGAGGGCTATATCCTAGAATCCCAAAGTGGTTGAAATGATGTTGTTTCTGTAATTGGACTATGCCAATCTTGCTAATAAATTACAGATCCCTAACATTTCTGGTGACTCCATTGGGGAACTCAGTTGAATTTTCATCTTAGTTTCCTTTAAAAACTTCATAAAACTTTGTGAGTAAAATAATCCTTTTCAATCACTAACAAATAAATGATAATCATGATAAAACTTGTCTGAATTAGTGACAAACTAGGTAAGCCCTAGGATTCTCTTAAGGCTTTATCTAACCTTGAAAAATCAGTTGGCTTAGCTATAAGAGTAGACTGTCTTTGTCTCATAATCGTAGATAAGTTTTGAAACAGAGTTAGCATATTCTTAGAAACCATACAACTGAAAAATAACTCAGAAAAGCCTAAAAATATTTCAGATTGGAATTCAATAGACATGGTGGTGGACCATAAAACCTTTTACCTCCTTAAGAGCTAAAAACTTCCACTTGGCGACTCCACAATCCTTAGCAAACCTTAAGACTCCACTGGAAAGAACCCACATCATTATAACATCATTCAAACTCAGTTAGAGGACTATAGGATTGAAATTTAGGTAAACAGGTTAGTTAACCATTCAAAGACTGTCATATCTGGTTGAACTTGTCTTGTTTATTTGGGTCTAAAAAACACAACATAGTGGCTCCTAGAAAGATTCACACTAGAGCCCATCCTGACCCTAATCCACCTGAGATAGTTGATAACCCAGAAAGTATCCTTTGGAAGTCTCCTGGGATTAAATTATCAACTATTTTCAGATCACCCTCGAGAGCTAATTTAGTCCCTGAAAAATATTTCAGCTCTACAACAATCAAAAGCTGAATTAGTAAATCCATTTAGAACTAGGTCATTTGATGATATAATTCAGCTAGATTCTAAGTCTTCACTTTCATCCCTGGAGACAAGTAAACATCCTGGTAGTAGAGAATCAACACCACCTGATCTACACTTCCTGTTGAATTTAGATGTCTCTCATCCAAGATTAGCTTAGCAATCTACTATTGTTCCATCCACATCTACTCATCCTTCATCCAATATTCAAACCACTCCACTTCAGCCCACCTTCCATTTTTTCAACCCACCTGTGAATCCACCTCCACCTCCTGCCATGGCTGCATGGTATGCTCCCCTATTCCTTCCTACACCATTAGTCAATCTTCCACAGGACTATCAGTCCAAAATTCCATTATATGATGCTAGCAATGCTACAACTGCATCACAACATGTGGATAAGATGAATGACTACTTTGACAGAAATGAAATTGATGATGATTCTGTCAAGCTTAGATTATTTGCTCAAATTTTAGGGGGAGAAGTAAGAAAATGGTTTAAAATCTTAGCCCCCCATAGTATAAACGATCTCCCAGGCTTCCATCAAACTTTCTTAAACAAATGGGAAGTGAAGAAGAATCCTCTCCAAGTCCTTTCTGATTACAAGAACCTCCATAGAAACCCCGGGGAAAGTGTCCAAGCTTATTGCACTAGGTTTAATAGTGTGTATAATGCACTTTCCCCAGAACTAAAACCTCCACAAGGCTCAGATTTAAACAAGTTTCCTAAGGGTTTTGACTCTGACATGACCTATTCGCTAAGAGAGAGAGATTTTGCAACTCTTGAAGATATGCAAAGAGGTGCTCTGTCTGTTGAAGTCAACTTAATGGAGAAGAGAGCAAGGATGAAAGCTGAAAAGAGAGTATCCTTTAGAGAGGAATCCACACCTTCTATTTCCAACTCAAAGATGGAGAAAATGATGGAAGAGATGATCAAAGAGATGAGCATAATTAAGAGAGCACAAGCAAATCAAAACCAAAGTGCTCCTCAAAATAGAAATCAGAACCAAAATCAGAATGTTAGAAGGAACCAACCTCCAAAAAGACCTAGGGAAGATCATCAGCAGATCACTCCTCCATTTCATCAAAAATATGTAAGTGAGGTTGAGGAAACAGATGAAATAGTAGAAGAAGGAGATATTAGCATGCTGGGGGTAGACAATGATGACTTTGAGATTCATTATGATAGAAAACAAGGTTTATACACGCCTTATGATGACAAAAGAGATGATGATGAGAATTGTTATCAAGACATGGAAAATTTCATCATAGAGCCTCAAAGAGAATACGACCTTAGAAGTAAAACTAGTCAACAACCCCCCAACAACAAAACCTCTAACGAATCTTCACAAAACAGCACTGCAACCAAGCCTAAAAAGATTAAACAAAAGGACAAAATAGTGGCTGTAAATTCTGCTGAAGGAAAAGGAAAAAGCACTCAAAACAATAAAAATCAGAGTGCAGACATTAGCAGTACTAACACTTCAGCTAGTACTCCTACAAAAACAATTTTGTCAAGTGTAAATAAAACAAATCAGCAAGCTGATATTGCTGATAGATTGATAGCTAATAAGGCTGAAACCAGCACTTTAAAGAGTCAAATTCCTTTCAACCTGGAGCAGGAAATTTCAAAGATCAAAATCTCTGTTCCCCTCACTGAGTTAGCTGCCCAACATGTATATAGAACCCAAATTTTGAAGGCTTTAAATATAGAGGAAAATGGAGATATAGTCAATCTTAGTGATGACCAGCCAGAGCTTATTTTCGGTCCGAAGATTGAAGGTAGATACCAAGAGGGACCTGTTCCTCCCTTTTATGTGAGCTTAAACGTTCATTAACAAAATTTTGCACAACGTTATGCATGATTTCGGGGCTTCTCATAATTTAATGCCTAAAGCTGTGATGGAAAGCCTTGGTTTAGAAATCACCAGACCTTACAAGGACCTGTACTCCTTCAATTTCAGTAGGGTAAAATGTTTTGGATTAATCAAAGACCTCTGTGTTAACTTAGCCCATATTCCAGCTAAATGCTTACTCATGGATATTGTCGTGGCTGATGTGCCCCCAAAGTATGGAATGTTATTATCTAGATCTTGGGGGGCTAAGTTGCAGTGGACTATGCAGATGGACATGACCTATGCGACTATCCCTGTTTTCAATCAGACTAGAAGACTTTACAGGGAGTCTCATATGCAATACACAGTTAAAATTCAAGACAGACCACAAAACTCTCCCCTCTATTCTGTAAATACAGGCCTGGATTCTTTTATTTTGTTCAACGATGAAACATTAGATGAACAAGTAACTCTAACAGAGTTAATGGCCAATAGAGAGGAGGAGGTAAATGCCACAGAACTGTCAAAACGGTTTGCTGAACCTGTAAAATCTAGCAAAAAAAATATGGGTCTTGAGCTACAAGACAGTTGTCCTTTTCTCTTAAACATGCATAATCAAGACAACAACCCTCAAACAAATGAAGGTCTTGGGGAATCAAAACAAATACAACTAAGTGTGGAGTTTCCACAACAACCTTTGAGCACGTTAGTTGAAGAGGACAGTAACCAGGATGAAACTCAGAAATGTCCTCTATGGAATATGTATTTTGATGGATCCTGCACTAAGAACAATGCTGGTGCAGGTGTTTGGATTACTAACACTGAAAACAACCACATAGAAAGCATTTCCTGCAAATTAAAATTTCAGTTTTCCAATAACATAGCAGAATATGAATCCCTTCTCTTAGGCTTACACCTATTGAAAAATTTAGGAGCCAGAAGAATCAATGTGTATGGGGATTCAGATTTAATCATTAGGCAAGTCAATGGGGAATATAACACAAATCATCCTAGACTTAGAGCCTACCGGAACGATGCCATGGACCTTTTGAAAAAAATTAAGGAGTTCAAACTGTTTTTTGTCCCAAGAAAAAGAAATATTGCGGCCCACAATTTAGTCTTTGCAACTAGGACATGTTTAACGCCATATAGCACCAAAGAATGCACAACTGAGATAAAATTTAGACCAGCTATACCTAATAATGAAAAGTATTGGCAGGTGTTTGACAACAACAAACAAATAGAA
This sequence comes from Pinus albicaulis, assembly GCA_034641835.2. Classification (NCBI taxonomy): domain Eukaryota; kingdom Viridiplantae; phylum Streptophyta; class Pinopsida; order Pinales; family Pinaceae; genus Pinus; species Pinus albicaulis. Next base: position 101,636,835 of record CM076577.1, read on the forward strand.
GACTTCATGCAATTCAGAAATGAATTTAAACTACATAGTTCAGACTCAGATTATGATACAGACTGCAATGAAGAAAAATTTCTTAGTAAAAAAGAATTGTCTCCTCAGCCTGTCAATATTAACCTACTGTCTAGAAAACTTACAAACGAAACAGAGGAGTTAGAAACCCTGCACTCTAAAGATGAAATTTTTCCAAGTGGTCTAACGCCTTTAGAAGATTTGTTTGATTTTAACGATGTGGCGAAGAAGCCAAAGCTGGAACCTGTAGAGACCGAAGTGGAGGAATGCAATATAGGCAGTGAGGAAAAACCTAAAATGATTAAACTGTCTAAGCCTCTACCAGCTCACATTAAACTCAAATACATTGAGTTTTTTAAATATTTTTCTAATGTTTTTGCGTGGATTTACGAAGATCTTAAATCTTATGACACTGAAATAATACAGCACAAAATTCCCCTTAAAGAAAACCAAAAACCATTCAAACAGAAACTACACAGAATAAACCCTGTTCAGTTACCTTTGGTTTAGAAGGAGATCATGAAAATGTACGATGATGGCATTATTGTCCCTATTAGATATTCTGAGTGGGTATCTAATTTGGTGTCTGTTAGGAATAAAACTAGTGAGATCAGGCTTTGTATAGACTTTAGAGACTTAAACAAAGTTTCATTAAAAGACAACTACCCTTTACCCAAGATGGATCATATTTTACAAAGGGTGGTAGGGTCTAGAATAATTTCTTTGCTGGATGGCTATTCAGGGTACAATCAGATCTTGGTTTACCCTGCTGATCAATTAAAGATAGCCTTTACTACACCATGGGGCACTTTCATGTATGTGAAAATTCCCTTTGGTATAATGAATGTTGGAGCAACTTTTCAAAGAGCCATGGACATAGCATTTTCGGAAGAACTGGGCTTATTCATCATTATCTATCTTGATGATGTCACTGTGTTTTAAAAAACAGATGAAGAACACTTAGAACATTTGAGAAAAGTTTTCGAGAAGTGCAGAAGGTTTGGAATATCTTTAAACCCTAAGAAGACACTATTTGGGCTCCAAGAAGGTAAACTTCTTGGACACATTATTTCAGAAGATGGAATAAAGATAGATCCAAAGAGGATTGAGGCCATATTGCAAATCTCTCATCCTCGAAAAATCAAGGAGTTGCAATCTTTCATTGGGAAGATCAACTTTTTGAGAAGGTTCACCCCTTATTTAGCTGAGCTCCTTAGGGATATCACAAACATGCTGAAAAGGGAGCAAGGGGTAAAATGGACCTTGGAAGCAAAGAAGTCCTTTGAACTGGTGAATCAAGAGTTGACCAAAACACCAGTTCTAATAAGTCCTGATTTTTCAAAAGATTTTTATATTTTCTCGTTTTCATCATAACATACCATAGCTGTTGTCCTTTTACAGGAAAACCCACAAGGACAAGAGCAGCCCATCACATTCTGTAGCAAGGCATTGAGGGATGCCCCTTTGAAGTATAACATAATGGAAAAGCAAGCTTTTGCTTTGGTTAAAGCTTTGAAAGACTTCAGAGTGTACATTCCCCACTCACACATCATTGCCTTTGTCCCAAACTTAGTTGTTAAAGACATTCTAACACAGGACCCGGATGGTAAGAGAGGTAAGTGGATTGCTGTTATCCTTGAATATGATTTAGAGATAAAACCCACTAAACTCATCAAAGGCCAAGGTCTAGCTAGATTAATGGCTGAATCAAATTGTGAAGTCCTTGATATTCATATGATTAATGCTTTAGATGATCAAGAGGAAATCTCAACTCCTATTGTTGAAAACCATTTTATGAATTCCTCTTGGTATTGTTAGGTCCCTATATTACTAGTATAGTACCTTATTGTTGTTAGTGTAACCCCTTTATTGTTATTATTGTACCCTTGTAACCCCCATTCTGTTATTATTGTGCCCCTAAATTATTATTGTTAGGTCGGTGGGGATTATATTATTGCTTGGGGACTACATTATGGCCCCATGGACTCCTATATATAGAAAGGAGGTTTTGTAAATTGAATCATCCAAGAATTGTTCATTCATGTAATGTATTGGAGGTTGCCCCCTCGAAGTGGCTCATTTCTAAGGCGTGAATATCTTTTTTCTTCTCTCTTTGGAGCTGGTTACACAACATTTGGTATCAGAGCTTTGGGATTCTAGGGTTTCGCTGCTCCAAACAGGTCATCGTGGCATTTTCTCTATAACGTTTTTTCTACGAAGCTTCAGAAGCTGAAATTTCTAGGGTGCGAAGCTGAAATCTTGAGGAAGGTTTTCTAAAAATTTCAGATCTTGGTTCGCAATATTTGAGGAGATATCATCTGTGGAAGTTAGGTATTTTTTCAGGCTCATAAACAGGTCATCGTGGAATTTTCGCTATAAATTTTTTTGTACGAAGGTTCAGAGTCTGAAATTCATATGGTGCGAAGCTGAACTCCTGAGGAAATTTGTCAAAAACTTTCAGAGCTTGGTTCGCAATATTTTTGGAGATATGATCTGTGGAAGGTAGTGCTTTTTCAGGCTCCTGAACTGCATCTCAAAGAGGTGATCGTGGGAAAACTTCAATAACTCTCTCTCTGGGCATTGGATTGAAGTGCCGTAAAAAGTGGTCGCAAGTACACAGACTGAAGTTTCTGGGCTATCAATTTCAGAGACAAAAGACAAAACAGTGACACGTGGCAAGTCGTACAAGTTCGCTCTACTGAACCAGTCCAGAATTAGGTCATTGTGGGAGATTGGACACAAATTTGTCTTGGAGAATCCAAATCAGGTCAGACCTGTGGCATTTGAAAGAAGCTTCAGAGATATACTACAGGGCTGAATTTCAGATATCAAAGATTTTCAACTACAGAGATAATTCAATTTCAATATCGAGCTCCTAAAAGCTAGTAAAAGGTGTGTATTTTTTTTCCGAATTGCATAAGTCTTGTTTGAAGAATCAAGTTGAATTGATTCCAAGGGAGTATTGTAGAATAGATATCAATATTGGATTCTAAAATGGCCCCTAAAAAGAATTCAACACCCATCAAGCCTTCAGAAGGCTCTACCATGACTCATGAAGATGAAGAATTGCAACATGATCTATCAAAATTACAAGAACAAGTGCAACAAATTTCACTCTCGCAAAGAGCAGCAAAAAATGAAATGGAAGTTTTGAAGAAAGGTGTGGAAGTGAAGATGGATGGTTTGAAGAAAGGCATGGAAGCTAAGATGGATGGCATGGAAGTAAAGATGGAAGGTTTGAAGAAAGGCGTGGAAGCTAAAATGGATGGTGTGCAAGCTAAGATGGATGGCGTGGAAGCTAAGATGGATGGCATGGAAGTGGGCATGGAAGCTAAGATGGATGACATGAAAGACAACATAGAAAACATGAAGAATGATCTAAAAGCATACATGGAAGGCTTTATGACAAGCTTAAAACCAGAAATGATTCCTAATGGCGGAAATATAGGAGAAGAACCTCATGATGAGAACAAAATAAATGTTAATCATGATTTCATAAACTCAAATTTTGGTGGGAAGAACCACCATATTCCAAAAATGGATATGAGGAAGTTTGATGGAAAGGATCCTGTAACATGGATACTACAGATGGAGCAATATTTTGATCTCCATAACGTGCAAAACACACAAAAGGTACGCATTGCAACTTTACATTAGAACAAAATACATTTGTATGGTATCGATGGCTTTGCTCCCGTAAAAAAATTGTCACTTGGTCAATTTTTACGGAGGAAATGATAGCACATTATGAGGATACAAAGAGCAACACCTTCTTTAGCCAATTGATAAATCTCAAACAAAAGGGTTTAGTGGAGCAGCACATTGAGGACTTCCAAAAATTGAGTATAAGGGTAACTGATATTTCAGAGGACCACAGGATTGATCTCTTCTTAGGCAGTTTAAAGGATAACATTCAACATGAAGTTCGTGTTCTGGAACCTGATTCATTAGAGAAGGCATTCGGGTTGGCAAGAAAAGTTGAATGTAAAATTATGGCAACAAGGAAGTCTACTACTCAATTCTATAAAGAAGGAAGTGTGGCTACATCTAGATTTCCACAACCTACAAGGTTGACACCACAACAATTGGAAGAAAAAAGAGCAAAAGGGCTTTGCTACGGTTGTGATAGCAAATACACTAAAGGTCATAAGTGTGCTGAGAAGAAATTATTTTACATAGATTGTGAAGAGGAAGAAGAAAATGAACAAGAAGAGGATATACACCAGGAACCAGCCCTAGAAGAGGAAGAAATGAATCCGACCATATCGTGTAATGCACTGGCAGGAATTACCACTCCTCAAACTCTCGAGATAAAAGGACAAATCAAGAAGAAAAAGGTAATAGTGTTGATTGATTCAGGTAGCACCCATAATTTTATTCATTGTAAGGTAGCCAAGGAATTAAATTGTTTCCTATACCCAGCACCAGAATGTCAAGTGATGGTTGCAAATGGAGGAACTATAAATTGCTCTGGAAAATGCCACAACATCAAGCTAACCATGGGGGAATATGTGTTGACTAGCCCAATGCTTTCCATTCCTATGGGAGGTGCTGATGTTGTACTAGGAGTACAATGGTTACAATCTTTGGGGACGGTAGCTTTTAATTTTCAAGAACTTTTCTTGAAATTCTTTTCAGAAGGAAAGGAAGTCGAACTACGAGGTATTGAAGGGAAGCCAGGAAGGATAATAAGCTCTAATGGCATGACAAAGCTTCTAAAGAAAGAACAACGAGGCGTAATTGCACAATTATGCTCACTAGAAGTTCCAACATCAAAATCATCTATTTCTGCAGATCTCCAACAAGTCTTGGACAATCATTCCAAGGTGTTGGAAACTCCCAAAGGACTCCCACCTATTCGTGATCATGATCATGCTATTCATTTGATTCCAGGAAGTGTTCCTCCAAACATCAGGCCTTATAGATATCCTTACTTCCCAAAGAGCGAAATTGAACGTATGATTGCAGAAATGTTAGAGGCGGGTATAATTCAACCTAGTCAAAGTTCTTTCTCTGCTCCTGTAGTATTGGTACACGAGAAGGATGGATCATGGCGAATGTGTCCGGATTATAGGGAGCTCAATAAGCTCACCATTAAAGATAAATTTCCCATTCCTGTGATTGATGAATTATTGGATGAATTACATGGAGCAATTTATTTTACCAAGTTGGATCTTCGTTCAGGATATCATCAAATTAGAATGAAGACTGAAGATATTCCAAAAGCAGCATTTCGAACTCATGAGGGTCATTATGAATTTTTGGTCATGCCTTTTGGTCTTACCAATGCGCCTTCTACATTTCAAGGGTTGATGAATTCCATTTTCAAACCCTTCCTTAGAAAATTTGTGCTAGTATTTTTTGATGATATACTAATCTACAGCAGGTCTTGGAAGGATCATGTTGAACATGTTGACAGGGTGCTCAAACTATTGCAGGAGAAACAATTATATGCAAGAACATCCAAATGTTTCTTTGGAGTACAAGAGGTGGAATATCTGGGTCATATTGTATCTCACGAGGGTGTTAAAGTAGACCCTAACAAAATTAAAGCCATTAAGGAATGGAAAGTCCCCACAACCATAAAGAAGTTGCGAGGATTTCTCGGGTTAACAGGGTATTATCGCAAGTTTGTTAAGAATTATAGGAGAATAGCAGCACCTCTAACAACATTATTGAAGAAAGATGCATTTTCATGGACTCCTGAAGCAACTAAGGCCTTTGAACGTCTTAAAGAGGCAATGTGCCTAGCACCGGTCTTAGCTACGCCGAACTTCACAAAAACCTTTATTGTGGAATGTGATGCCTCAAGAAATGGAATTGGTGTGGTTTTAATGCAGGAAGGAAGACCCATTTCTTTTGAAAGTCGTCCAATCAAAGGAAAGTATTTACAGAAACCTATTTATGAGAAGGAAATGTTAGCAATACTGCATGCACTAAAGAAATGGCGAACTTACCTAATGGGAAGACACTTCAAGGTAAAAAACTGATCATGATAGTCTTAAACACTTTTTGGAACAAAGACTATCTTCAGAAGAGCAGCAAAAATGGGTCACAAAGATGTTGGGTTATGACTTTGAAATAATCTACAAAGAGGGAAAGCTTAATGTTGTTGCAGATGCACTCTCAAGAAAGAATGAAGAGGTGGAAGCATTGCTTTGTGCCATTTCTATTATCCAACCAGATTGGATAACCGAAGCAAGAGATGAATGGAAGAAGGATAAAGATGTATGGACACTCATTCAAAAGTTGCAGCAAGATCCTAGTACATCTGATACATTTAGTTGGAAAAATGATTCCTTATGGTATAAAGATCGCTTATATATTTGTAAGAATTCCCAACTAAAACAAAAGATTCTTCTGGAATTGCACACTTCTCCTTTAGGAGGACACTCAGGATTTTTAAAAAGTTACCATAGGGTGAAGAAAGAATTTTTTTGGGATGGCCTTAAATCTGATATTCAAAATTTTTTGGCGGAATGTTTGGTTTGCCAGCAGAATAAAGTTGAGACAATTAAGACCCCGGGACTTCTACAACCTTTATCCATTCCAAGTCAATGTTGGGAGGAGATTTCAATGGATTTTATCACAGGTTTACCTAAGTCCGAAGAAAAGAATGTCATCATGGTGGTAGTTGATAGACTTACCAAGTATGCACACTTTTGTGCATTATCTCATCCATTTAAAGCAAGTACAGTTGCTACTACATTTGTGGACGGAATTCAAAAGCTACATGGAAGCCCAAGGGTTATTGTGAGCGACAGAGATCCCATTTTTACGGGAAATTTTTGGACGGAGTTATTTTCTTGTTTGGGTACTCAATTAGCTCATAGCTCATCTTATCATCCTCGATCTGATGGTCAAACAGAGATAGTAAATAAATGTTTGGAAGGATATCTTCATTGTTTTGTATCTGATAAACAAACACAATGGGTCAAGTGGTTACCTCTCGCTGAATGGTGGTATAACACTTCCTTCCATACTGCAGCAAAAATGACCCCATTTATGGCACTTTATGGATATCATCCACCATCGATCACATCATCTTTAAGGGCAAATTTGAAGGTTCAAGCAGTGGAAGATCACGTCGAGCATCAGCAAGAAGTTCTCCAACTCTTAAAGGATAACCTGAATTTGGCACAAAATCGAATGAAACAACAGGCAGATCAACATCGCCGCGAGAGAAGTTTTGATATAGGAGATTGGGTATTTTTACGGCTACAACCATATAAACAAATGTCCCTCAAGCAAGCTAAGAAGGATAATAAATTATCGCCAAAGTACTATGGTCCTTACAAGGTGTTGAAAAAGATTGGTACTATGGCATACAAATTGGAGCTCCCTGCTTCTTCGCAAGTACATCCAGTTTTCCATGTTTCATGCTTAAAGAAGGTTATAGGTGAAAATATTCCAGTTCAAACAATATTGCCAGAACTTGATGAGGAAGGAAAAATCATATTGGAACCGAAAGCGGTCACGGAAACAAGAACTCGACAACTACGGAATCGATCAATTTCAGAGTATCTCATCAAGTGGAAGAACTTACCCACTGAAGATTCTACATGGGAGGATGAGAATTTTATACAGAAGCACCTAGAGCTACTCAAGCGTTGAGGACAACGCTTTTTTGAAGGAGAGGGGCATGTTAGGTCCCTATATTACTAGTATAGTCCCTTATTGTTGTTAGTGTAACCCCCTTATTGTTATTATTGTACCTTGTAACCCCCATTTTGTTATTATTGTGCCCTTAAATTATTATTGTTAGGTCGGCTAGGATTACATTGTGGCCCACTAGGATTACATTATGGCCCCATGGACTCCTATATAGAAAGGAGGTTTTGTAAATTGAATCATCCAAGAATTGTTCATTCATGTAATGTATTGGAGGTTTCCCCCTCGAAGTGGCTCATTTCTAAGGCGTGAATATCTCTTTTCTTCTCTCTTTGGAGCTGGTTACACAACAGGTATGCTGATATTATTTATGTTCTGCTTAAATTGAATACACCTCCTGGCTTGACAAAAACAAAGGCAAGGTTCCTAAAATTGAAACCTATAAACTATTGCATTATAGATAAATGTCTGTATTGGAAAAATGCAAGTGGTCTATTGCTTAAATGTTTGTCTGAGTTTGATGCAGAGAAGTTCAAGTACCAGTTCCATGAAGGAGAGTGTGGAGGCCATTTGTACTGGAAGACAATAGCCAACAAAATTCTGAGGGTTGGTTTCTATTGGCCGACTCTTTTCCATGATGTACACAAGATGATCATAGCCTGTCATAAGTGTCAAGTTTTTTAAGGCAAAATAAAAATACTACCCCTACCTCTTCATCCCATCACTGTTGAAGCCCCATTTCAACAGTGGGGACTTGACTTCATAGGAGAAATCCATCCACCATCTTCTGCCCAGCATAGATGGATTCTCACTGCCACAAAATATTTCACTAAGTGGATAGAAGCCATTCCTTATAGGCAAGCCAATGATTCAGTTATCATAAAATTTATGGAGACTAATATTCTCTCCAGATTTGGCTGTCCTACCAAGATTATCACTGATAATGCAGCAACATTTGGATCAAAGAAGATGGTTGAGTTCTGTCACGGATATCACATAACATTGGGGAATTCCACGGCCTATTACCCTCAAGGTAATGGACTTGCAGAATCCTCAAACAAAATTTTAGTGAACATAATCAAGAAAATGTTGGAGGAAAACAAGAAGTCTTGGCACACAAAGCTGATTCATGCACTTTGGGCTGACAGATTGACTTTGAAGAAATCCATTGGCATGTCACCTTTCCAACTTGTGTATGGTACTGATGCAATTTTTCCAAACAGCCTTGGTTTTCCAGTGATCAAGTTGATTCAAGAGTTACAAACTGAAGAAAATGATATGATCAGAAGAATAAATCAGACCATCCATCTTCAGCAAACCAGAGAGGAAGTGTATAGCAAAGCATTGCAGAAGCAGGACAGAATTAAAAATATTTTTGACAGAAGAACAAAGGCCAACAATTTAAAAGTTGGGGACAAAGTTTTAAAGTGGGACTCAAGGAGGGAAGACAAGGGAAAGCATGGAAAATTTTACAATCTATGGCTTGGCCCTTACTCTATTCATTCGGCTGCTGGTAACAATGCATTTTTCTTGCAGGAGTTGAATGGAGCAGAATTGTTTGGGGGTCCTGTCAATGGCAGGATGCTTAAGCACTACTTCTCTTGATCCATGATATGTTTTAAAGCCTTTTATCTTTTTTCCATTATAAATATTTCACACCATTGCATTCAAAGTTAGAAAAAATAAAAATACAAAAACAATGAAAAGAAATAAAAGAGAGCAGATTGTCAAAGCAAGAAAGGTATAGCCCCATACCAAAAAAGAGAAACAAATCTGAAAGTGTGCAAGCTTAAATGCCACTCCTAAAGAACACACTTCTAGTTAGTCAAACTGTCTAATCTTGACTAATTAGCTTTAAATTTTCTGCTGATAGGATAGTGAATTCGATTTTCCAAATTGTTTAATCTTGGCTTATCAGTAGATAGATTAGGATAGAAATGAAAGGTTCAAACATGTTCAAAACCTGAACCTCAGTTTCCAAGGAGAGATGACTCAAATATGTTTTATTTTCAAAATAAAAAAGATGTAAAAATCTGGTGCTAATCAGCTCAAAACATGAACCAGAGAAAAAGGAAAGACAACTCAATAAGAGTCAAATCAGAGCTGTAGAAAAGAGGAAGGAAATGTTTTCAAATTTCAGATCTTAAGCCTTCCATTTTTTATTTATTTTTTCTGCAAAATAAATGTCTATGTGCAGCTTGTCTTTATGCCATATATCACATCAAGTCAAATAGCTTAAACTTGACTTGAGTGTTTTTAAATTTATGTTTTAGAATTTAGAGAATAAAAATTTTGTTGGACAGTTTAATCCCAACAGATTAGTAGATTAGATAGAGAATCATATGGGCTCAACTGTTTAATATGAGTCCATGGAGAAATAAGGATTAGAAATAGATTAGGTTTCTTGCTTTCAAAAGAATAAAATTTTGTGAAAAGAGTTTTCCAATCCAAGTTCACTCTAATGAAGAAAAAATGTTGGATCAGTAGGATTGGGTAGGTAGAAAGTTTTTATTGATGAAAATCCATTTTTTTCATAGCTGCTAATATGTTTTTAAAGAAGATCATCCAAGCAAAGGAAGGGCAGCCCAATGGATCAGGCATAGGTCAGCCTCCCAGAGAATGCAAGTCTGAAGTTCTTGATACCTTCAAGAAGGCATCATCCCCAAGTGGAGCCACTGTTAGCCACCTATAATATTTGAGTATAGCAAAAGGTGGATAAGACTCGTTGAGCCTCCAAGGAACAAATTTTATTACCAAAAATTGTTGGCTCTTGAAGACTCTTGAAAGGCCTCATGCCTCTGTACAAAATCTTCATTACCTTTGCCATTTTATACTTGGAAATTCTGCTGAAATCATAAGAAGAAACTACTGAAAAACCTTCATTTTCTCCCCTTTTTATCCATAAAAACTCCCTTGTTTTCATAAATCCTCTTCTTCCATTTATGAAAATCCTCTTTACATAGTTAAAAACTTATTTTTTAACTATTACAAAACCTCCAAAATCCATTGAAAACCATGAAAAATTCATAAAAAATACAAGTATTTTGACTATGGACTTGAGCCGCCTTGGGTTAAGTCCTTACCACTTCCCCACCATACGCTTTAGGGCTGGAACCACTTGCTAACAGGTTAAGATGCTTATCTCATCGCAAAATTTTTCAAGAATGCAAGTTTTTGCGTTTAGTTCCATATTGTAAAAATGCGATTGCGATCAGCCACTTTGTTTTGAGCCCCGGATCTCGTGCTTTCTTTGCAAAGACCAAAGGTTATAGACCCGGGCGCTAATCACAATCGCAATATTTCCGAATTGCAATTTTATTTAAAAACGCCCATCGCAAATATTTGCGATGCGATCCATTGCAATCGCAACCCTTCCAAATTGCGATTTTATTTAAAGCGCCGATCGCAAATATTTGCGATGCGATCCATCGCAATCGCAACCCTTCCAAATTGAGATTTTATTTAAAGCATCGATCGCAAATATTTGCGATGCGATTGATTGCATCGCAAGATCCCCCAATTGTGACCTAATGATTCAATTCGAACCGTCCACGTGTCCGGATCGGACGGTCCAAAACCACCCCGCCTTATTTCTTCTCCCCACTCTCCTTTTTCCTTTTTCGCCGATCTCCACCATTGGATGCTTTCATCCAACGGCTACGCTCCTTTCCCCGCCATATGAAGCAGTCTAAACCTAAAAACGCAGGATTTCTTAATTTTTTTTGTGTTTTGCAGGTGTTTTAATGGTTTTCCATTGTATAATGAAGGAAAGCCGAGGGTTGGGAAAGACGTTTCCTGCACCTTCGAGCTATTAAAAAAGAACCATTCACGGGCTCTATTCAATGATTTATCAATGTTTCATGAGCGTTGGTAACACGTAAAAATGCCTGTGCGGCCCTACACATCAACAAGACACTGTTTTATTCGAAAAAACAGTTAAAAGAGTGTAAGTTTGAAGACCAAGCACATCAGATGAAGATTTAAGATAGATCTGGGGAATTACAGCTAAGAATGATTATCAAACGCCTAATTCCTTGGGTTAAAACACAATTAAAAGAACATTATAAGTGTTTAATAGACAGAAAGGCCTCCACCACCTTATTTGAGGCGAATTGATTCCTCAACTACCACAGAGCCACCTGTTGCCTCAAACCTTTCAAAACAGAGGCCGAAGTTATTGAAGAAGATCATATTTTGCCTCAGCGCAGCTAGGGAGTTACTTCTGCAAGGAAATCAATGCAGAAAATATCTGCGGAGTTACTCCACACATCACACACAGCCTCAAAGTCAAAGAAATCTCCCGCCGAGCTTAATTCATAAATGTAAAATAGTTAATACAGTGTTCCACCTGTAAACTTCGTCATCGAGCCCCTCAAAAGGCCAAGAACTCTTGAATCTGTATTAATTGACCTAAGAGATCTTTTGTTGGATCTCACCTCCTCATTCTTCTATAAATACCTCAGTAGAAGATGAGAAACTGTTGGTTGTAGAACTTTGAAATATATTTGAGCTTGAACTTATGATTGTAAATAGTATTCACTGGCCCTTGGAGCTCTGTTTGTGATAGATTAGATAGGCTGAATAGTGAAGATGATTGTTGAACTGAAACATTGGACTTGAAGACTGTAACTGGTTTGATATCAATATAAAGTTGTTTCTTGGGATCCTGGTCTATATCACTGGTGAAGTGCCCCTTTCTTTGTTATTTTTTTCCTTCTATGTATGTCATATTGTTCACTATTCTCTGATAAAGAACAACAATTATAGAGTCAGGACCTACTGTATATCAGTAACCTTCTCTAAATGAAAATATTTTTCTTAATTTTTTCCTCAAATTTGTTTATTTAAGAATGATTTAATACAGTTTAAGCAGTTAGGAATGCTAGAGTTCCCTCATCCTACTGTTTTCTCTAAACCTTGTTCTTGAAAGTTATTTTCCTTATTTGCTTATTAAAGATGACTGTGGAAGATATGGTGTGCCCTGGTCCTAGTTTTTCTCCAAAAGTAGACTCTAAAAGTTTCCCTTGGTGTTGACTGAAAGCAGAATAGGTTTAAAAATACTTTATCTGATCTTAGGTTACACTTTTTTTCTCTTATATGTTTTCATACTTTTTGAAGGTAATTATGTGGATTACTAGATTTTTTATCAATTAAGTTGCTTGAATACATACTTGTCCAAGAATTTTATGGTTAGCCCTGTTCTTGGTTGGTTTTAAGCAGTTACTTAAGAGGCTTTTCTTTTTTGGACTAACGATAAATCCTTTGTGAAATTATTATCAGTTTCCACCATCTCCAACACTTTATTGTTTCCATTCCATCATTTAATCTCAATAATCTTGTGGTATAGATAACTTGCCCCTTGGATCACTCTTGGTGTTTTTTCTCAATTAAATCCCAGATATGACTCCATAGCCCAATGGACTAAAAACCATCGTTATATCTATCTTTTAGCCAAAGCTATTCTATTTGCTTGCAACTTCTCACTTTTGAAACTGGTTTGCATTTAGAACTTTCCCCTCAAGTAATTTTCATGCTCAACCATCCAAAAACAAACAAACCCTTGGCCTTCATAACTAGCCTAATATCATAACCCCAAACTTCAAAGACAAATCCATCTTTGTACTTATTGGAGAGATCCCTCTCCGGATTCAGGAGGGCTATATCCTAGAATCCCAAAGTGGTTGAAACAATGTTGTTTCTGTAATTGGACTCTGCCAATCTTGCTAATAAATTACAGATCCCTAACAGGGGGATCCCCTCCTCATCTATGGTCTTGATCTAAACTGTGCCATTATCATAATTTTTCCACTTTGTAAGGTCCCAACCATCTTTCCATTAATTTTCCTTGGAAGTCTTTGAACCTTGATTCATAGAGCAACGCCCAATCTCCTTCTTGAAAGATCTTTTCCTTAATGTGCTTATCATGCAAAAAATTCCTTTGCAGCTGAATCACTTATGTGTGAAGGAGTGCCTGCATCCTAAACTCATCCAAACCATTTAAATGCAACAACCTTTCTTTTTGGGCCTTTGTGATGTCTAGGTCTAACTCAGCTTCCATCCTCAAGGTGTTGTATTCAAACTCAATGGAAAGTAGAGCTTTCTTCCCATAGACTAAGTCATAAGGAGTGAACCTTGTGGTTTTCTTCCAAGTGGTAATGTAGGCCCAAGTGGCTTCCACCAATCTGTCTGCCCAATCTTTCCTGCTGCTGCTCACATCCTTGGTGAGGATATTCTCCAAGGCTCTGTTTGTCACTTCCACCTGGCCATTTTCTTGAGGATGGTAGGTAGTGGAAATTTTATTCTTTATCTTGTGCTGCCTCAAAATATTTTCAATGATATGAGATGTAAATTGAGCCCTATGATCAGTTACTACCTCTTTGGGGTATCCAAAATTGTAGAACACATTCTCTCTTAGAAAATCCGCTACTTTCTCCTTGGTTTCCGCCTTTACAACCCTTATTTCAACCCACTTGGTCAGGTAGTCATTTCAAACTATGATATACCTCTTCTTCCTGTATGGTGGATCAATGGGTCCAAGGAAGTTCATGCCTCAATTTTCAAATGGCTCTAGAGCCACCTGAGGGTGCATAGGAATTTCATCCCTCTATGTAGGTTTCCCCATCCTTTGCAATTGGTCACACTTGCTAGTGTATCTCCTGACATCTTGGTGGAGGGTAGGCCAATAGTTACCTATCGCAAAGCTTTAAAAGTTTTTATTTTTGTATAAAAGTGGCCTCCACAAGGACTATCATGACATGTCAAGAGGATCTCAAAAACTTCGTCCTCCCTCAAACATCTTTTGAGAATTTGGTCAGGGCCCAACTTGAAGAGATTTACACTGATCCAAGTGAAAGGGGCATTTTTTCTGATTATATTGCTCTTCTCCTTGGATGAAAGGTTTATAGGGATTCAACGACCAAGTAGTTAGCTATTTTTTAACCTCAAAATTGGCCTTTCTCTAACATCCTTCTCACCAATTTTTCCATACTTTCTCATAAGTCCATACACTCCAATCAATGATAAATGTCATGTTTTATCTCATGGAATGCATTCAAATGATTTCTATGTTATATTCTGATGTTCTTATTATTTGAATGGATTTTTGTAACTTAGCTACATAAAACAACCTATTCTCCAGCTAATTGTTGGTTCCACAACTACTTTTATGGTTTGATAGGTTCCAAGGAGAAAATAGAGGAATGAACCACATGGGAATCTCTAGAACTATTCACACATGGATTTCATCCTATCTACTTGATCCAAATTGACAGAAAAGGGTGCCTGTGATCTTGGTCAAAGTCCAGTCAAAGGACGTAAGCCGAGAGCAAAGAACTCTTGATTTGCTCTAACATAGAAAATCAAGATTTAACCAGTCAAAATATAATTCTACGTTTCAGTTAGAATAAGCCATCTGTAGGCGTAATTAGTTCATCACAGTTATGTTTTATTTTATTTAAATATCGGTTATGCAAAGACTGAACAGGAGTTGTAATTTTCTGAAATGTTGTGTATTGCTTTAAACTCTTTTCTTTTCATAATACAAGGATCATGTTCATGGTTCCAATATCTTCTTAATGCATATATAATCAGCTAGGATCTCGATCAATTCTATCATAGAGGGCCCCTGCACAGGAGAAGGCTTTTAGTTAATTGTTTTAGTTTATTCTTTACTTTTTTTTGTCAATTTTATAAGTAGATTAATATTATGTTGCAGCTTTTAAATCAGTATGATAGAATCAAGTCATGAATGTTTTCTTAGGATAAATGATAGAATGACTGTGTAATATTTGCTTTCCTAAAACATCTCAAGAAGGTAGATTCATCTATTTTCCAATTGGATTAAGTTTTAGGAAATAGAGCTCACAGTTGTTTAGTTTTATTTCATGCTCTGATATTTACTTTCCTAGATCAAATACTTAGTTAATTGTATAATTGGATGCTCCTAAATATCTGATCAAGAAGGTGACTTGTCATACTTTCAAATTGGGTGCTCGAGTGTTCAACCTATGTAGTCATTAAGATTTAACTTTTACATGCTTTTAAACTATTTTCTAGATTAAGATCCTCAATCAATTGTATAATTGGATGTTTTTAAAGATCAGGCCAAGAAAGTGACTTTTCATACTTCCAAATTGGGTGCTTGAATGTTTAACCTATGCAATTACTGAGTTTTCCTTCACATGCTTTAATTACTTTCCTAGATTTAAATTTTCAAAACTAAAGTATAATTAGTTGCTTGTAAATCATTTTAAGGGGGTGATTACATCATACTTCCATATTGAATGATGGAGTGATTGAACATAAATTACTTATTTTCCTTTGAATCTGCTTTCATCTAGAGTAGCATCGCAATTTCAATTTTTCAGTTATAGGATTTATATCCATGGAGTAGGACTAATATTAAATTAGAATTCATTAGAATAGGCACTCTTTTTTCAGATCAAATTCTATCCATTCAATGGTTTTTGGTTCATTTTTATGCAAGTTAGTTTAACTTAAGAACACTTCCTTTTTTTCCTTCTTTCAAAGCTAGTTTTATACATCTAAATTTTACTAGATTCAATTGATTCCTTTCATATTTTCATTTCTTGAGATTAACATTTAGACATAAAGCACAAAACCCCCTAAAAAAAACATAAAAGTACATACAACGAAGTAAGAAGAAGGTTAAAGAAGCACATACAGTGCACCACACTTCATCAAATTATAAAGCTTGGTTGATAATTTATGTAAGAAATTTAAGACATTAAATTGGCTAAACATTTTGGCGCCATTTCCGGGGAAGTGTAATTAGGTAACCTCATTTCTTACATGTAAAAAAAATGATATGCGTAGGGAAAGAGTTTTTTAGGGGTAGATTCATAGCTAGAGGCAAAATTTTATTTCCTACAACATCACTCACTCCACCTAGACCATGTAGTGATACGCCACCATCTCAAACTCATATTCCATACTTCCCTAGACATAAACATCCTAAAGTCTTAAGGTCGTAAATCCAATTAGGAGGATCTCCTACTTCATCCACTGAGGTAGTCTTAGAGGAAGAAGATCCTAGATCTCCAACATAAGGAGTAACCTTTTTCAATTCTACAGGGGAACATATTTTAGCTAAAGAGTTAGAAATTTCTAGTGGAGAAGAAGAAGAAGAACCTTTCTTCAACATTCCATTAATAGAAGAACCAGAGGAAGAGAAATTAACCTTACAGATTGAACCTTATATTAGCTCTGAAGAGAAGAATCTATAATGGCAGGAAGAGGAGAAGGAGGAGAAGGAGAAGGAGAAGTTCTAAATGGAGAAAATCTACTATTTGGAGGAAGAGGTAGAGGACGAGGTAGAGGGAATGAACGAGGAGGTAGAGGAGGTGAAGAAAATAGAAGAAATAGGGAAATTTATAATTCTTTTGGATTTCCTAAAATTTTCCACAATGAAAAATATCTCACCTTCTGTCCTTCCAAATTTCCACGGATTAAAAAGTGAAGATCCTGAAACCTTTTTGTTTGAATTTTAAGTTTTGCGTAGATCTTATGACTATTTACAAGACTCTCAAAAACTTAAGTTGTTTCCTTCAACATTGAAAGGAGTAGCTTTAAAATGGTTCATGGGTTTAGTCACACAGTCTATTAGGATATGGAATGACATGAAGAAAGCATTTTTAGAAAGATATTTCGATTATTGAATACCCATTAATCATAAGGATGAAGTATTCAAAATGATGCAAAAATAGGATGATAATTTGGAGGATTTAATTGAAAGATTCAATTATAACATAAAAAGAGCTAAAACGGATAATTTAGATCAAGATACTTTAAAAGCTCTTCTATCAAAATCCATTAGAGATGAGTGGATATATATCCTCAACAAGATGGGAAAGGGAGATATATCTCAACTCCCATTACCCGAAATTTTTGAATTATGTATTCATCTCTCAAGGGGGAAAGAAAAAACTGGGAAAATTCCAAGAGATCCTTCTCTTGCTAGAGTAAACAAATATGCAACTGGAACAATAAGTAGAGCAGAAATTGGAAATATGCTTGATGAATTTAAAACAAATATCTTAGGGACTCTTAGTGAATAGATAGACACCCTTAAATTACAAAACAAGCAGAAAGCTGAGACTGATGCTTTAGCTATTTTCTGTCCTAAATGCAGAAAGAAGCATGCTTTAAGAGAATGTCCTCTTGATGAAAAATTCATAGAGAATTGTGTGATTTTTTCAAAAAATCATGAAACTAATATTTTCCCTTCAATTCCAGGTCTTAAGGCTATTTTTCAAGAAGAAAAAACTTCAAATACAATAGAAACTCTTTGCTTTGTCTCTAGAAGACCATGGCAGGGGCCACAAACTCAAGGCTTTAACAATCAAATGTACACTCAGCCCCCACCAAATAATTTGAATTCTTGGAAACAACCTTGGCCTCAATCTCAATCTTGGGCACAAGGAATGTAAAATCCCTATGGTAGATACTCTCAATACTACCAATATCCTCCAAACTATCCTCCCCAACAAAATCTTCAACAAAATCAACAACCCCAGCTCCAAAACCAAAATCCACAAATTTCATTACCATTTCCACAAATACCAAATCAACTACCTGCCCAACCATTGTCAAACCCTAATAATAAAAATCCTCAAAATAATTACATGACAGAAGGACAACAATTTCCAACTTACATGATTACTCCACTATATCTTAATGATGTCCAACTTAGATATGGTAGAATACTAGAAAAGAAAAATCCTTCTGTAGTTATTCAAGAAAAAGATAGTTTTGAGGAATATTCTCTATAGCCAAATAAAATTTTCGAGGAATGAACATCTCTTCAAAACCAGAATTCTGAAAATGAAAAACAAAAAGAACAAATAAACTCAACTCCTATCATAGAGCAACCATCAGTACTTACTTCTAACCCTCCTTTTCCTGAAAGATTGCAAGTTTATAGAGGGGTAGAAAATCATATCATGTTGCCCAAATATGATTTTCTAAATGAATTGAAATTTTTTTGTATCAAAATTCCTTTGTTACAGGCCATTAAAAGAGATTCCAATTCTAGCCAAAAAAATAAACGAGTTGAGCATGAAGGAACCAGGAAGAAAAACAAAAGAAATAAAAAGAATTCAACTGGTAGGAAAAATTGCAGAAATAATGATGGTAAAAATTGCCATACAAAAATATTTAGATCCAGGAAATGTAGTTGTAAAAATAAATATCAATGGTGTTGAAATTCCAAATACATTGATTGATTTAGGAGCATCTATAAACATCATGAGAAAACAAACAATGGAACAACTCAAACTTCCTAACCTTCTGTATACACCTACATTACTGCAATTAGCAGACAGATCTATAATCAAGCCAGATGGTGTATTAGAAGATATTTCAGTATACTTAGACTCTTGGGAGTATCCTGTCAATTTTATGATCTTAACTCCTAAGAAAAATGTAGGAGGACAACCACTAATATTACGGAGACCTTGGTTGGCTACAATTGATGCTTTCATTAGCTCTAGATCTAGTGATATTTACATCTCTTATTGTAAATCAAAAAATAAATTCACTCTATATCCTCTAGCAAAAACAATCACAGAGTTAGAACATGAAGAATGGATTGATGATGACAATGATATACAACCTCTCTTTACTATTTCAAGAATTAGTGAAGATAGTCAAATATTAAATTCAATAGAAAACTTTGAAACATCTTCAGAATATGAACATGATCAATTTCAAGAAAAATGAAATATTGAATATTCGTCATCCAGGCAGATGTATCTATACTCTATGGAAGAAATTGGTAACTATACAGTTGAAATATTTCCAGGAAAAACTTTGAACATAAACAAAAACTTTGAAAGACCTCAACAGGAAAAGTTAATCGAAAAATTACAACAAAATTCTTCTGCATATGCATGGGAATACGCTAACATGAAAGTAATTAGTCATAAGACTTTTATACATCACATATACATTGAGGAAAATTGTAAACCTATCAGACAACCTAAAAGATGGATGAATTGAAATCTTAGGGAAATTGTGAAAGAAGAATAGCAAAAATTGTTGAATGTGAACTTAATTTACCCAATTTCAGACAATCAGTGGGTTTCCCCTTTAGTGATTGTACCAAAAAATAATGGTAAGTGGATGGTATGCATTGGCTATCGAGAGTTGAATAAAGCCACCCTAAAGATCATTTTCCTCTACCTTTTATAGATCAAGTATTGGATACATTAGCAGGTAAGAAGTATTTCTCATTCTTGGATGGTTTTAGTGGTTACAATCAGATTCAGGTAGCACCTGAAGACCAAGACAAAACCACATCACTATCATGGGGAACTTATGCCTACCGAGTACTTCCTTTCGGATTATGAAATGCACCTGCAACATTCCAAAGGGTAGTACTATGAATTTTTTCTGATCTAATACATGATTGTGTAGAAGTATATATGGATGGTGTTAGAGTTTATGGGAATTCATTTGAAGAAGCTTTAGAGAATTTGGAAAAGGTTCTTAAAAGATATAAAGAAGAAAATCTTTCATTAAGTCATGAAAAATGCTTTATGATGTTTACTAAAGGGATTGTTTTAGGACATCATATTTCAGGAGATGGAATTAAATTTGACACATCTAAAGTTGAAGTCATCTCCAAGTTATCAATTCCAAGTTGTCAAAATGATATTAGAAATTTTCTAGGATTCACAGGATATTATAGGAGATTTATAGAAAATTTCACTAAAATAGCATCCCCACTCTTCAATTTACTTACCAAATGTTGTGAATTCAGTTGGAATCCTAATTTCCAATTGGCATTTGAAACTTTAAAAACAAAAATTTCAGAAGCACCCATCTTAAGAGGTCCAAATTGGAAATTACCTTTTCATGTTTCAACTGATGCTTCAGATAAAACTCTGGGAGCTGTATTAGGACAAAAATATTTGATTCCCTATGCCATATATTACAAAAGAAAGAATTTGACTCCCACCGAGTTAAATTACACTATAACTAAAAAAAAATTCTTAGTTGTTCTTCATGCTATCAACAAATTTAGACATTATATTACCTGCTATGAAGCCTTTGTTCATACAGATCACTCTATAATTAGACAATGAATAAATCTATTACTAATGGAAGAGTCACAAGATGGTTATTACTCCTGCAAGAATTCAATATCACCATTCTAAACCGACCTAGAAAACAAAATAAAGTTGTTGATTTATTGTCTAGAATTCAAAATGTCAAAAATGATACTCCAGTTGAGGATAAGTTTCTTGATGAATATATTTTTGCAATAACTACTAAAACCCCTTGGTTTGCAGATATTTCTAATTACTTAGTCACTGGAAAGTTACCTTCACACTTGTTTCCTAAAGAGAAAATAAGAATTATTCGAATAAGTGCACTATACTCATGGATTAATCATGAATTGTATAATACAGAACCAGATCTCATTATCAGAAGGTGTGTTCGAGAATATGAAATTCCTAAGATTCTTAAAGCATGTCATGATGAACCCTATGGTGGACATTTTTCTAAAAAGAGGACAACCTATAAAATCCTTCATTTAGGATATTATTGGCCATCCATCTTTAAAGATACCAAAGAATATGAAAAAAGGTGTGAAAGTTGTCAAAGAATGGGGAAACCTATTCCTTCAGATGAAATGCCATTACAACCTCAGGTACTCATCGAACCATTTGAAAAATGGGCTTTGGATTTTGTTGGACCAATCAATCCACCATCCAATGAAAATAAATATATTCTGGTATGTACTAATTATGTCACTAAATGGGTAGAAGCTAAAGAACTTCCTTTTAGCTAATGAAAATTCTGTAGTTAAATTTATTTTTGAGGATATCTTCACTCTTTTTGGTGTTCCAAGAGAAATTGTGACAAATCAAAGATCCCATTTTACATCCAATTTGGTGGAAAAGCTTGTTAAAAACTACAAGATCAAGCACAGAAAATCCACTCCTTACCATCCACAGGAAAATGGTCAAGTAGAGTCTACCAATAAAGTGATTGAAGGAATATTCACTAAGACTGTACATCTACACAGAAGAGATTGGGTAGAACATGGTGACCTCTTCATAGATTTTGGTCCACTAAATCATAACATACCAGGACTGCAAGAGGACAACACTGCAATATATGATGAGTCCTCCAGTTCAGATAATAATGAAAACAATGAAGAGTTTATTTCTCAAAATAATCTTAATATTTATCCAGTGGAGTAAAAAGTAATCCCGGTTGAAACCTATCTTATAAATACCCATAACCAGGTATTATTTCAAGATCCCTTTGCTGATTTATTGAAGGCATTTGAAGAGGGAGTAAAGGTTGTTAGGAGCAGTTTATTGCCAAGTGCAAGAATTTTTTTTAGCACTATTGCTAAGAAACAAGTGAGATGGGAGTGGCCCTTTTGTTTGTCCAACATGCTCAAGGAGATGAGAAAATACCAATCATGGAATCATCTAATTGATTGGATGTATTGGAAAAGGGAATTTACCAGCTAAATATGTAATTTCCAAGTTAGACTAGGTTAGATAGGAATGAAAATAAGCTCACCCTTTGAGCATTTAGTTAGTTTTTTATTTATTTTGAAAGAAAAATGAAAATACAAAAAACAAAGGAAAAGAGAAAAATAGGGAATTTTAAAAGAAAAGTTACAGCCCCATACCAAAAAAGAGGAAAATATGAATGTGTGCAAGCTCAAAAGCCACTTCTTGAAAAAGAAACTATCATTTAGTCATGCAACCTAATCATGACTAAGTAAGGATAAATTTATGCTAATAGATTAGTGAGGAAGATTTTCCAAACAGTGTAATATTGGCTTATTAGTAGAATATATTAGGATAGAAAAGAGATGGTTCTAAAAAGCTCAAAATCTAAACCATGAAAGAAGGAAGGATGCTTAGAAAATTTCAGATCTTAAGCCTTCACAATTTTGTTTTAAACTTTCTGCAAATAAATTCTATGTGCATCTTGTACAAAATGCCATAGCCCCATAGCAAATCAGATTGCTTAATCCTGATTTTTTCTATGTTTTGAATTTCCTGTTTTAGAAATAGAGAATAAAATCTGTCAAACAACTCAAACTTGACAGATAGTAAGAATAGGTAGACAATTACTGAGTTCAACTATTTAATCTAAACTCATGGAAGATATAAGGGTAGAAATAGATTAGTTTACTGCTTTCAAATAAAAAATAAAATGATGTTGAAAGGGTTTGCAAGTCCAAGTGCACCCAATGAAGAAAAAATGTTAGGAAAGTAGGTTGTGTAGATAGAAGTTTGGGAGAAAATCATCTTATTATGATATTGCAGATCATCTTTTTAAGCAGCGTGATCATCAAAGACAAAGAGGAATGTCAAAATGCAGCAAAATACAAGGCATTGGTCTACTTTCCAGAGATTTATCTCTGAGGTTCTTGACACCTCCAAGGAGCTTCCCTCCCCAAGTGGAGCCACTGTTAGCCATCTATAAATTTTGTTATACCTAATCATGGCTAAATAGTCTTTCAGATTTCAAAAAACAACTTTTATGAAAAACTTGTGAGTTTTTGAAATCTCACTGCCTTCATTATCTCAAAAAATTACCTATTCACTGAAAAATATTCACTCAAAGCCTCCGAGATTATCTTGTTGATACAAAAGGAACTGTTTTAAAACCATTTTTCATCATCTCACTATTCTCTCCTTCATTTCACCCATTATTCACTCATCCTAATAGTCACTCATTTCTCTGAAAATCCACTTTCCTTTCCTTCATGTATCCTTATTTCCATCAAAAAAACCCCTCTTTTATAACTCTTTTATATGGTTTAAAAACCTCTTTTTACCCTATCGGAACTTCTAAAAAGGTTTAAAAACTCACACTTTAACCTTTTTCCGCTCATTTTACACATAAGGCCTTAAACCCCTCTTGCCTTAATCTCTCAGCCTCGTCCATCATGTGACCCAATGCCCATAACCAGGAACTAAGCCCTTAACCCTTTTTTACCCTAGCTCCTAGTCCTCCCTTTCCCCATGAGACTATCTCCCTCACCTCACCTTTAGCCCCTTTTCTTATATATTTCCTCCGTGATTATGTTTCTCCCCTGATCAAATCATAGCTGTTGATCCTTCTGATCTAATAGTGATCGGGTGCCCCTTCTTTTCTCCCATTTCTCTGATCCTTTTTTACCCTTTCATCCCTCGATTGATCTTAGTCGTCGATCACAACGATCCAACGATGATCACGCCCTAGCCATCATCCTACCCCCGACCACCCCCTCGCCCATACTTATTTTTTAACAAATCGCAGTCGTTGATCTTCAAAATCCAACGGTCATCGACCATCTCACCTCTGCACCCTTCCGACCTCGTCAGTTGATTTCTCCGCTACTCAATGAATTTGATGATATCATAACCCTGGCCTGCCTTCCACTATCCTCCCGCTGATCCATTTACCACCCGCCACCTGTCCTCCTCCATTCTCCATTGCCAAGCACCTTGTCCCATCATGCTCCCTCTCCACCGTTGATATGGCTACCCTAGATCCTACGGTCCTGATCAAATATCACGCTCATTTCTCCCAAACAGGTTAACGCGCATTTTTAATGTGAAAAAGTAGTTTCCTAGTGGACAGGTGTCATCCATCCTGTGATATCGTGTCCATTCACACTTAAACCACTTACCGCTTAGCCCTCGTGCGAATACCACCCTAGTATTCCCCAAAACCACCTTTTGTTTTCTGAGCCAATATTCAAATTTTCCCTAGTTCTGCATAACTTCATACATGAAATCCCTACCTTTGCACATTTTTCCTCCTCTGCAATCTCTCCTCCACCATCCTGAAACCTCTGATCTCAGTTTTTATCCAAAAATGCATGTTTTATAATATGTTTTATGTTTGAGTTGCAGTTTTAATGGCGGCCATATGGACTAGCCCTCCCACAACAAATTTAAGTTGCAAAGAGCATCAGGATAATGATCCTTGGTTCCAGAGAATGCAAAATGGGAAATGGCAAGTCCAAGATTCAATAGTGATCAGTGCCTCATGAACACTGATCGTGTATTGAAACCCTCCAGCATACCAAAACACCTGTACACAGAAGAAAGAAGTGAATATTAAAGCTTAAGTCAAAGTCAGAAGATAAAGTACTTAATCAATGGTTTACGAGGATAAATCACAGTTTAAAAATGAGAGATTAAAGTTAAAAACAGTCAGCAAAGGACAGAAAGAAAAAGATGATTAAAGAAGAACTAAAGCTAAATCAAAGGCCTAATCAGAGTTAAATCCACCAAATAGGTAGATCAACAATAAGGAATGCTTCGAATGACAAATCACTGAAGCAATTACTTCTCAAAAAGAATCAAAATGCCACCTACCAGCCTAAATTGCCTAAAAAACACACAAAGTTATTACAGTCAGAGATATTTCCTAAAGACAAATTAGAAGTTATTTCCAGCCCACCTAAAAATCCTAAAATTCAACAAAAGCCACTAAGTATTTCAAAGAGTTAATGTAATGCAGAGTTAGACTTAAATACATTTTTCCTTGGGCCTTGCATGGTCTCTAAGTTCAAAAACATTAAATTCTGTCATTTATGAACAAATAGAAACCCTTTATTTCACTCCACCTCCTCATTTATCTATAAATATTGTATGAGGAGCTCATTTTTATCGTTGGTTGGATTATTATTGAAGCATAAGATATTTGTTGAAGCTTTTGAAATTCTATTGAGTATTTGAGGAACACTAGGCTAAGAACAGAAGTTTTGAGTTGTAAATACATGTTGGAGTTAAAGTATGTAATTGGTTTGAACATCAATAATACAAGCTGATTCATGGGATCCTAGTCTATGTTAATGGTGATGTTATTCCTCACTGTTTTTTTCTTTCCTTATGTTTTACATGCTTTCCATTTTCTCTAATAAAGAACAAAAAATTTAGAGTAGGATTTACTATCAAAGTACCCTATTTTTGTCTGAAAGCTTTATCATCATGTTTTCCTCTGCTAAGTTATGTTTATAAGATTCTTAATTTCCCTCTAGGTTTATCCAGCTTGTTATCTTGAGAATGATTCAATAGAGTATAGCTAGGGAATGTTGGTAAGCCCATATCCTTCTGTGTACAACTTGAGATATTATTCTTGAAAGATCTTTTTCAAAGTTTGCTAAGTAGATTCTAAACCAGGGAAGTTTATGGTTTTCCCTGTCCTCCAGCTAATCTTTAACATTTTCTTTGAAAGATCCCTTGAGAGTATGCCAAAAGCAGGCTAGATTCATAGTTTCTGTCTGATCTTAGGCTATTTTCCTTATTCTCTTATATGTTTTCTCCTTTCTGAAAGTAGTCTTAGGATTACTGGATTGTTGTCTTAAAAGTTTTCTTTATTACAAGTCTACCCAAAGAATTTTATGGTTTGCACTGTCCTTTGGCTTGCTTCAAACAGTTACTTTGAAAGGCGTTTCTTGCTTAGTGGAGTTAATAGATTCTTAATTGATTATTAGATTTAGTTCTTTCACAATATATTAATGTTTCATATCACAATTCAATCTAAAATATCCTTTGATATAGATGAATTTCCCTATGGAAACCCTTGAATAATTTTTGTGCAATTAAATCCTTTTGTGACTCCATAGCCCAATGGGTTAATATTGTTTCATGACCTATATTTTCAGCTGAAACATTCTTTCAATTTACTCTCACCTTCACTCGTCAACTGATCTCTTCAGCTAACGATATCCATCCCAACCAAAAAAACAAGTTCCTAAGAGCTTCATAACTAGCCTAATATCATAAACAAAGCATAAATATATATCCTTTGAAAACACTTAATAGAGGGATCCCTCTCTAAATCCAGGAAGGCTAGGTCCTAGGATTCCAAAGTGGTTCTGATGTGGCCCCCTGCAGCGTTTATTTTTTCCATTCTTGTAAATCACAGGGAGCCAACACGCTGTAGAAGATGGGAAATGATTTGGCCACATGCCAAGATGCAAAATATGCTCCAATACCTTCCTCACAGATCTTGCAAATAAAGGGAAGCTCCCTCCTCTAAAAGATAATCTTGGAAGTGGTGTTGTGATCTCCCCACTGCAACACCCTGCAACACAACGTTTCCTACTACAATAATAATGTTGTAGCTGAAGAAGGATGCTTGGCCTCAAGCCTCAATGTGGAAAACTGAAGTACAATGCTCCTCCAAGAGGCCTCTCAAGGAAGGATAAGGAATCCCTAAGCAAGAATGCCTTGTGCAAAACAACACTACATACTCAACTCAACAGCTGAAGAATGCTCAATATTCTAAGCAGACCAAAATCAATTATCAATAATCTAACCCCCAATGGCTGCCATCTCTTTCCTTATAAGCTTTGTGAGCCTCCTCACCTTGGGTCCCACCCATTAGGGTTTCCAACATCACATGATCACTTTCCCTCCGAAACTGCGTTGTAGCTCCATCAAGGCTACTCCTCCATACTGTGTTGTTGACTTAGTCAACTTGACTTAATCAACATGATTCTCTTCCTATTCATACATGGAAAGTGTAAAATCCAACTACTAGAATGATCCCCTTCCACATTATGATGGATTTTATTCATGTTTTTATTTTTCATGGGCCTCCTTACCCATATAGTCAACTCCTGGGTGAAATTAGAAAAAATCAATATTCCAATTTGCTGCATTAAAATTTTGTAATATTACAATCCTCCCCTCCTAAATGTTTATTTTCCTCAAGCAACCACAAGGATAGATCTGAATAACCTCCTTTCCTTCCCTTGTAGCATCCTCATATGATAAGACCCTTCAAAGATCAATATGTTGTATCATCAATGCATCTCCAAGTTTCCCCTCCCAAATGTGTAAGCTAACTTTTGGTGAGCATCCCAAATAGCTATCATCATCTAACAAAGAAATTTCCATGGAGGCAACGATGGGCTGTCTGAAGGTCCTCTTGAGGAATGTGGGCTGATATATATTGGGGTTCACCATCCCCATTTGAATCTCCCATCCCCAAGCTATCAACCATAAAAAATGAGTCACCCTCCAGAATGGCAACTCATAAAGAATCTCTTCCACCTTTGGCTCTTGAAATGTAGGTAGGCTGAATAAATGAACATGGTAGAAAATATTTCCTACCCCATGTTGTCTCTCTCTCCACTCATAATTATTGTAGATTTCATGCTGATCATGGGCTGCAAACAAGTTTCCCTCAAGTGGCAAGAAAAATAATGGATCTTCAAAGATCCCCTCCAGAAAGTTATGGATCATGCTGGCCCAAACCATTCCATTCAAAGTGAATGGTACATCACTACCATATGGCATCCAAATCAGAAAATTTCTGAAGGTTAGGTGCAAGTGTGGATGATACAAATGGTCTCTCTGGTGGATATAGCGCAGTCTTTCCAACTGCTGATTTAGAACATCATGTGGCAAGTTTTCCTCCACTGAACTACCAGTGTGTGTGTTTTCTCATCTACTACAAGGTAGTAAGTAGAAATATATATCAGTTGTACATGATTAAAAAAATAATACACTTTCCCAAATTCATGTAGAAATGGGTTATCATCATTACAAAGGTTGGCCCTAAAGTGACCATATAACCCAAAAATAATCTTGCTCCTTTGTGAAGCAATGCACTATGTATAGATGGTAAAAAGATGCAAATACTCAATGGAACAATCAACAAGTACAAAAATGCATTTCTTACCATACATAGTGAGTAGGCTGAAAGTGAGGTCCATGAATGAGTCCTCCCATGAGAATATCCTCATAAAAATCCAAGAAAATAAGGGATACATACTCTTCTTGGAACACCCCATCAATAAGAACATACTCCCAAGTGACAGTGTTGTAGGCCTTGGTGATAAGGCTCTAGTCACTCCATGAATTCTTCCTTTGACATTCCACATGCCAAATCCATCCACCATCATGTTGCTATGTGAAAAGATCTCCTTCCCATGTGGAATTTCCTCCTCTTCCTTCAATGTTGAAGGGTAGCCTCTTTGCACTTTGAATGTGCCTTTCCTTCCTCCGAAAATATCATGATGAGCATGGGAAAAGTTCTTCCCATACTCTCCCAAGTGTAACCATAGCAACAAAAATTATTTCTACCCTATTTCATAGATCTGCAAGTGGCTCACCAACTTCTTCCTCTCCATCCACTCCCATTCATCCAAATGTGGATGTCTCCATTCATGCTCCCCCTTGGTATCTTCCAAATGAAGACTACCAATCTCCCAAAGAAGATCTTTCTCTTTACACCTCATGGGAAGATGAGATGTAACCCCTTGGAGATATTTTAGATTAGAAAACATCTCATCAATGATCCTCTTGAATCCAACAGGATCCAAGTGTGCTTGGTGAGTCTAGGGAACATCTTGTATGGCTGCAAGAGTTCCTCCCTTCAATGTGTTGGCTGATCCAACTACTAATATGGATGGCTACCCCCTCATGAATGTGACAGCGCTGATAAAAGTATCCTCAAGTGGGGATGAGGACTCATTCTTCTCTAATCTCTCACTGTCAAATATTCTCATCACCCTTTGAGTGAAATCTGCAAAAGTAGATACTCTTTCATGAATCACATGGCTGAACCACCAAGTGCTTGCCTTACCCTCCAAGTGTGGCGCTGAGATCTCCACAACCTCTTTTTCCACTACTGGATGTAGTAGGAAAAATGCTTCTAACTTCATCACCCAAACTCTTGCTTTACATATGGGTGATCCATCGAAAATGGAAAATGGAAACCTATTTCCCTTCACCATCCTATTGCTGTATGGCCTCCTTTCTTCTTTCAGTTGGATAAACTGAGGAAGATCTAGAGTCCCTTTGAAACCTCTCGATTGGCACTTGTACTCTGCCAAATATCCACTCAGGGTCTCATGTTCTAAGTGGTCTTCTTTCTCTTCACTCCCTCTATGAGAATAGGAAGTGCATGGGTCTTATTCTTTCTCTTGAAAACTTCTAGAGGTCTCACTACAACTTTCTCCTTCTTGAAACCCTCTTGGAGTTTCATTGCATCTTTCTTCTTTCATCTGCTTAACCTCCTTGGAGAGGCTCTTCTTAGATCTGAAAATTGATGAGAGTAATCTCATCCTCTCCGTAATTATGATCTCTACTTCTTCTTATCTTCTGGATTGGATCTGAAATCCACAGGCTGAGCCAAGATAAAGGCTCTGATACCACTGTAATATCCAAAAATGGGGAATTTATACAAAAATAAGAACACCTTAGGATGTTCCAAAGTTGGATATAGTTCATATGATGTGTTAAAAACAAATATCCATCAATTGAAGCTACAGTAGAAACTTATACTTCATTCTATGATCCAAAAGTTGGGGAAAAGCAGCAAAATAAGCCCCAAAAACGTTATTCCCAGATATTTGCATAATAATAGAGGAAAATAATGGTGGGATCCCTTATATTATGTCATATGGGACTTACATAGCAAATGGGAGAAAACAAAATAGCTCTAGCTAAGTTAAATAGGTCTCCCGGTCCCGATATGGCTCAAAAAGGCTCAAATCCCATGACTTTTAGCATACAAAATGACTGAAGCAAGGGGTAGCATGATTCAGTGAGGGTTTCTTCAAAAAATCATGGTCCTCCATAGATCTGGAGTTTATATTATGCAAGAGTGAATAAAAATGGGGATTCAACCCTTTTTATACAGAAAACGACAACCTGACAAGGGCCTCATGAAAGTACATGTATAAAAAGACAGATCTGCAGATCTAGATCTGGAAACACAGTATATTGCAGATCTATATATATATAACTTAAAATGTACAAGAAAGAGAAGAAGAATGATGTAAAAATATTTCCGGGAGAATGGTTGGCCCTTCCTCCAAGGAATAAGCTCACAAGAAAGGGTTCAAACCCTGCTACTGCAACACTCTGGAAAAGGACATAGTTTCTGCAAATTACTGCACTGTGTTAGCCATTTATAAATTTTTTTGTACCTAATGATGGCTAAATATTCTTTCAGATTTCAAAAAAAAACTTTTATGAAAAACTTGTGGGTTTTTGAAATCTCACTGCCTTCATTATCTCAAAAACTTACCTATTCACTGAAAAATCCTCACTCAAAGCCTCCAAGATTATCCTGTTGATACAAAAGGAACTGTTTTAAAACTATTTTTCATCATCTCACAACTCTCTCCTTCATTTCACCCATTATTCACTCATCCTAACAGTCACTCATTTCTCTGAAAATCCCCTTTCCTTCCCTTCATGTATCCTTATTTCCCTCAAACAGCCCCTCTTTTAACCATTATAAATTATTTTATATGGTTTAAAAATATCTTTTTACCCTATCAAAACTTATAAAAAGGTTTAAAAACTCACATTTTAACCTTTTTCCACTCATTTGACACATAGGCCTTAAACCCCTATGGCCTTAATCTCTCAGCCCCGTCCATCATGTGACCCAACGCCCGTAACCAGGTGCTAAGCCCCTAACCCTTTTTCACCCTAACTCCTGGTCCTCCCTTTCCCCACAGGACTATCTCCCTCACCTCACCTTTAGCCCCTTTTCTTATATTTTTCCTCCGTGATTATGTTTCTCCCTCGATCAAATCACAGCCATTGATCCTCCTGATCTAATGGTGATCGAGTGCCCCTTCTTTTCTACCATTTCTCCGATCCATTTTTACCCTTTCATCACTTGATTTATCTTAGCCATTTATCACAACGATCCAACAGTGATCGCGCACTAAACATCATCCTTCCCCTGATCACCCCCTCGCCCATACCTCTTTGTTAACACATCGCAGTCGTTGATCTTCAAAATCCAATGGTCATCGACCATCGCACCTCTCCACCCTTTTGACCTCGTCAGTTGATTTCTCTGCTACCCAACGAAATTACTGATATCATCACCTTGGCCCACCTTCCACTATCCTCCCATTGATCCATTGACCATACACCACTTGTCCTCCTCCATTCTTCGTTGCCAAGCACCTTGTCCCATCACGATCCCTCTCCACCATTGATCTGGCTCCCCCAGATCCAACGGTCCTGTTCAAATATCGCGCTCAATTCTCCCAAATAGGTTAACGTGCATTTTCAACGCGAAAAAAGTGATTTCCCAGTGGATAGGTGTCACCCATCCTGTTATATTGCGTCCATTCAGGCCTAAACCACTTACTGCTTAGCCCTCGTGCGAATACCACCTTGATAGTCCCAAAAACCACCTTTTGTTTTACGTGCCAATATTCAAATTCACTCCGGTTCTGCATAACTTCATAAATGAAATCTCTCCCTCTGCACATTGTTCCTCCTCTAAAATCGCTCCTCCACCATCCCGAAACCTCTGATCGCAATTTTTATCCAAAAATGCAGGTTTTATAATATGTTTTATGTTTGAGTTGCAGGTTTAATGGAGGCCATATGGACTAGCCCTCCCACAACAAATTTAAGTTGCAGAGAGCGTCAGGATGACGATCCTTGGTTCTAGAGAATGCAGAATGGGAAATGGCAAGTCCAAGATTCAATAGTGATCAGTGCCTCATGAACACTGATCATGTATTGAAACCCTCCAGTGTACCAAAACACCCATACACAGAACAAATCAGTGAAGATTAAAGGTTAAGTCAAAGTCAGAAGATAAAGTACTTAATCAATGGTTTACGAGTATAAAGCACAGTTTAAAAATGAAATATTAAAGTTAAAAACAATCAGCAAAGGAAAGAAAGAAAAAAATGATTAAATAAGGCTTAAAGCTAAATCAAAGGCCTAATCAGATTTAAATCCACCAAACAGACAGATCAACAAGAAGGAATGCTTCGAATGACAAACCACTAAAGCAATACTTCTCTAAAAGAACCAAAATGCCACCTGCCAGCCTAAATTTCCTAAAAAACACAAAAAGTTATTACAGTCCGAGATATTTCCTAAAGAAGGCTCAAAAGTTATCGCCATCCTACCTAAAAAGCCTAAAAGTCAACAAAAGCCAGTAAGTAGTTCAAAGAGTTAATGTAACGCAGAGTTAGACTTAAATACATTTTTCCTTGGGCCTTGCATGGTCTCTAAGGTCAAAAACATTAAACTCTGTCATTTATGAACAAATAGAGACTCTTTCTTTCACTCCACCTCCTCATTTATCTATAAATACAGTATGAGGAGCTCATTGTTATCGTTGGTTGGATTATTATTGAAGTGTAAGATAGTTGTTGAAGCTGTTGAAGTGTTGTTGAGTAGTTGAGGAACACTAGGCTGAGAAGAGAATTTTTGAGCTGTAAATACTTGTTG
Organism: Pinus albicaulis; assembly: GCA_034641835.2. Classification (NCBI taxonomy): domain Eukaryota; kingdom Viridiplantae; phylum Streptophyta; class Pinopsida; order Pinales; family Pinaceae; genus Pinus; species Pinus albicaulis. Next base: position 101,669,693 of record CM076577.1, read on the forward strand.
GACTTGAAGTATGTAACTAGTTTGAACATCAATAATACAATTTGATTCATGGGATCCTGGTCTATGTTAATAGCGATGTTATTCCTCACTGTTTTTTTCTTTCCTTATGTTTTACATGCTGTCCATTTTCTCTGATAAAGAACAAAAAATTTAGAGTAGGATGTGGCCCCCTGCAACGTTTATTCTTGCCATTCTTGTAAATCACAGGGAGCCAACACAGTGGGGACCATACTGGGGATTTATTGAGGAATAGATAACTTCACAACTTAGAGAATCCCATTCTTAAAATGAATCAAGTGTCTGCCAAGAGTGGTTCCTAATTGTTGATGGTGGACAACAAACAGTCCTATAAAACAAGTAAAAATCCTCCACCTGGTGACTCCACAACTCCCAAAAGACATAATGACCCCACTGGTAGAAGACTTTGAACTGGTTTAAAATATACAGTGACCTCTTTTGTTTCTTCAAACATGGATCCAAGTATATACAGGGAAGCAAAACTAGACACATTATTAGATATTATTAGAAAAATGATGTATACACTTGATAGGAGACAGGAAAGGTATAGGGTTGAGACCAATGTTGATTATCTAGAAAAGCCTATAGCTTTTCCTGATAAAAAACAAACTCAACCACTACAAGATAAAAGAAAAAAACAAGATATGCATGATGAGCAAGATTACAAAGAGAACAATGAAAAAGATTGTCAAGAAGGTATTGGTTGCCTACCTATACCTTGTGTTTTATTGTTAAAAGAACTTTATGAGAAAGTTGCAAACAGAAACAAGGAGCAGTGCCCTGGGGAAAGAATTAGCCATCTTAAACTCACAAAATATGAAATAGGAGAAGAGTCAACAAAACTTGAGTCTCTTCCTTCATGTTATAACTCATTTCAGATTATAAAAGAAGAATGGCATCTTAACAATCTATTAAAAACAACTCATGAATCTCATTTTCAAATTGACTATCACAAGGATCAAGAAGAGTTGTTTGAGAGTGAAATTAATCAGGACATAGAGAAAAATCCTCAAGATCCCCCTGCAAGCACAAGTAATGATCCACCATTTCTTCTAGGGGAGGCTCAGGAAAACATTCAGCCTCAAAATCAGCCTACAGAAGAGAAAGGGGACTGTTGTACTTCTGTCACAAGAAAAAGAAAAATACCTCCTCTATTGACTAAAGAAGAAATTAATCAAATATTAAACAATCAGCTAGCCTCTAAAACTTCAGAAGAGCCAAAAACTTCTATTCATTCCCTTGCTAATCCTTGTTTCCATGAACCAGAAAGAAAAATTGTAGATCAATTGAAAGGAAGACAAACTGATAATCCGATATGTTTGGAATCCACAATCTGTCAGTTGTGATGTTGAGGTTGAAAAGAATGAGGAACTTCTTGAGCAAGTTGAATATAAGGAGCCCTCCCCTGAAAAGGTGGAAGTAATTAAAAATTCCCTTGCTCAAGAACGTGGTGACCTCTTCACAGATTTCAGTCCACTAAATCAGAACATACCAGGACTGCAAGAGGAAAACACTTCAAGATATGATGAGTCCTCTATTTCAGATAATAATGAAGACGAGGAAGAGTTTCTTTCTCAAAATAATCTTAATCTTGATCTAGTGGAGGAAAAAGTAATCCCAGTTGAAACCTATCTTATAAATACCCATAACCAGGTATTATTTCAAGATCCCTTTGCTGATTTCTTGAAGGCATTTGAAGAGGGATTAAAGGTTGTTAGGAGCAGTTTATTGCCAAGTGCAAGAATTTTTTTTAGCACTGCTGCTAAAAAAAAAGTGAGATGGAAGTGGCCCTTTTGTTTGTCCAGCATGCTCAAGGAGATGAGCAAAGACCAATCATGGAATCATCTGATTGATTGGATGTATTGGAAAAGAGAATTTACCAGCTAAATATGTAATTTCCAAGTTAGAATAGGTTAGATAGGAATGAAAATAAGCTCACCCTTTGAGCATTTAGTTAGATTTTTAATTATTTTGAAAGAAAAATGAAAAATACAAAAAACAAAGGAAAAGAGAAAAACATGGCAGATTAAAAGAAAAGGTACAGCCCCATAGTAAAAAAAAGGAAAACATAAAAGTGTGTAAGCTCGAATGCCACTTCTTGAAAAAGAACCTGTTATTTAGTCATACAGCCTAATCATGACTAATTAAGTTTAAATTTATGTTGATAGATTAGTGAAGAAGATTTTACAAACAGTGTAATCTTGGCTTATCAATAGAATAGATTAGGATAGAAAAGAGATGGTTCTAAATATCTCAAAATCTGAACCATGAAAGAAGGAAGGATGCTTAGAAAATTTCAGATCTTAAGCCTTCACAATTTTGTTTTAAATTTTCTGCAAATAAAGTCAATGTGCAGCTTGTACAAAATTCCATAGCCCCATAGCAAATTAGACTATTTAATCCTAATTTTGTCTATGTTTTGAATTTCCTGTTTTAGAAATATAGAATAAAATCTATCAAACAACTCAAACTTGACAGATAGTTAGAATAGGTAGAGAATTACTGAGTTCAACTGTTTAATCTGAACTCATGGAAGATATAAGGGTAGAAATAGATTAGTTTACTGCTTTCAATTAAAAAATAAAATGAAGTTGAAAAGGTTTGCAAGTCCAAGTGTACCCACTAAAGAAAAAATGTTAGGAAAGTAGGTTGTGTAGATAGAAGTTTGGGAGAAAATCATCTGATTATGATATCACAGATCATCTTTTAAATAAGCATGATCATCAAAGACAAAGATGAATGTCAAAATGCAGCGAAAGACAAGGCACTGGTCTACTTTCCAGAGATTTATCTCTGAGGTTCTTGACACCCCCAAGGAGCTTCCCTCACCAAGTGGAGCCACTGTTAGTCATTTATAAATTTTGTTATACCTAATGATGGCTAAATAGTCTTTCAGATTTCAAAAAAAAACTTTTATGAAAAACTTGTGAGTTTTTGAAATCTCACTGCCTTCATTATCTCAAAAACTTACCTATTCAATAAAAAATCTTCTCTCAAAGCCTCCAAGATTATCCTGCTGATACAAAAGGAACTGTTTTAAAACTATTTTTCATCATCTCACAACTCTCTCCTTCATTTCACCCATTATTCACTCATCCTAATAGTCACTCATTTCTCTGAAAATCCCCTTTCCTTCCCTTCTGTATCCTTATTTCCCTTAAAAAAACCCCTCTTTTAACCATTATAAACACTTTTATATGGTTTAAATCCCTCTTTTTACCCTATTTGAACTTCTAAAAAGGTTTAAAAACTCACATTTTAACCTTTTTCCGCTCATTTGACACATAAGGCCTTAAACCCATCTGGCCTTAATCTCTCAGCCCTGTCCATCATGTAACCCAACGCCTATAACCAGGCGCTAAGCCCCTAACCCTTTTTTACCCTAGCTCCCAGTCCTCCCTTTCCCCATAGGACTATCTCCCTCACCTCACCTTTAGCCCCTTTTCTTATATATTTCCTCCGCGATTATGTTTCTCCCTAGATCAAATAATAACCGTTGATCCTCCTGATCTAACGGTGATCGGGTGCTCCTTCTATTCTCCCATTTCTCTGATCCTTTTTTACCCTTTCATCCCTCGATTGATCTTAGTCGTCGATCAAAACGATCCAATGGTGATCGCGGCCTAACCATCATCCTTCCCCCGACCACCCCCTCACCCATACCTCTTTGTTAACACATCATAGTCATTGATCTTCAAAATCCAATGGTCATCAACCATCGCACCTCTCCACCATTCCGACCTCGTTAGTTGATTCCTCCGCTACTCGACGAATTTGCTAATATCATCACCCTGGCCCGCCTTCCACTATCCTCCCGCTGATCCATTTACCATCCGCCACCTATCCTCCTCCATTCTCCATTGCCGAGCACCTTGTCCCATCGCGCTCCCTCTCCACCATTGATATGGCTCCTCCAGATCCAATGGTCCTGATCAAATATCATGCTCATTTCTCCCAAACAGCTTAATGTGCATTTTCAACGTGAAAAAAGTTGTTTCCCAGTGGAAAGGTGTCACCCATCTTGTGATATCGCGTCCATTCAAACCTAAACCACTTACCTCTTAGCCCTCGTGTGAATACCACCCTGGTATTCCCCAAAACCACCCTTTGTTTTCCACGCCAATATTCAAATTCGCCTCGGTTCTGCATAACTTTATACAAGAAATCCCTCCCTCTGCACACTATTCCTCCTCTGCAATCGCTCCTCCACCATCCCGAAACCTATGATTGTAGTTTTTATCCAAAAATGCAGGTTTTATAATATGTTTTATGTTTGAGTTACAGGTTTAATGGCGGCCATATGGACTGGCCCTCCCACAAGAAATTTAAGTTGCAGAGAGCGTCAGGATGACGATCCTTGGTTCCAGAGAATGTAGAATGGGAAATGGCAGGTCGAAGATTCAATGGTGATCAGTGCCTCATGAACACTGATCGTGTATTGAAACCCTCCAGCGTACCAAAACACTTGTACACAGAAGAAAGCATTGAATATTAAAGGTTAAGTCAAAGTCAGAAGATAAAGTACTTAATCAATGGTTTACGAGGATAAAGCACAGTTTAAAAATGAAAGTTTAAAGTTAGAAACAGTCAGCAAAGGACAAAAATCAAAAGATGATTAAAGAAGGCCTAAAGCTAAATCAAAGGCCTAATCAGAGTTAAATCCACCAAACAGATAGATCAGCAAGAAGGAATTCTTCGAATGACAAATCACTGAAGTAATTACTTCTCCAAAAGAATCAAAATGCCACTTGCCAGCCTAAATTGCCTAAAACACACACAAAGTTATTACAATTAAAGATATTTCCTAAAGACAGCTCAAAATTTATTTCCAGCCTACCTAAAAAGCCTAAAAGTCAACAAAAGCCAGTAATTAGTTCAAAGAGTTAATGTAACGCAGAGTTAGACTTAAATACATTTTGTCTTGGGCCTTTCATTGTCTCTAAGGTCAAAAACATTAAAATTTGTCATTTATGAACAAATAGAAACCCTTTCCTTCACTCCACCTCCTCATTTATCTATAAATACTGTATGAGGAGCTCATTGTTATCGTTGGTTGGATTATTATTGAAGTGTAAGATAGTTGTTGAAGCTGTTGAAGTGTTGTTGAGTGGTTGAGGAACACTAGGCTGAGAAGAGAAGTTTTGAGCTATAAAGACCTATTAGACTGGAAGTATGTAATTGGTTTGAACATCAATAATACAAGATGATTCATGGGATCCTGGTCTATGTTAATGGTGATGTTATTCCTCACTGTTTTTGTCTTTCCTTATGTTTTACATGCTGTCCATTTTCTCTAATAAAGAAAATAAAATTTAGAGTAGGATTTACTGTCAAAGTACCCTATTTCTGTATGAAAGCTTTATCTTCATGTTTTCCTCTGCTAAGGTATGTTTAGAGGATTCTTAATTGCCCTCTAGGTTTATCCAGCTTGTTATTTTGAGAATGATTCAATAGAGTATAGCCAGGGAATGTTTGTAAGCCCATATCCTTCTGAGTACAACTTGAGATATTTTTCTTGAAAGATCTTTTTCAAAGTTTGCTAAGTAGATTCTAAACCAATTAATTTTATGGTTTTCCCTATCCTATAGCTAATCTTTAATAGTTTCTTTGAAAGATCCCTTGAGATTATGCCAAAACTAGGCTAGATTCACAGTTTCTGTCTGATCATAGGCTATTTTCCTTATTCTCTTATATTTTTTCTTCTTTTTGAAAGTAGTTTTAGGATTACTGGATTGTTGTCTTAAAATTTTTCTTTATTACAAGTTTGCCCAAATAAGTTTATGGTTTTCCCTGTCCTTTGGCTTGCTTCAAGCAGTTACTTTGAAAGGCTTTTCTTGATTAGTGGAGTTAATAGATTCTTAATTGATTATTAGCTTTACTTCTTTCACAATATCTTAATGTTTCATATCACAATTCAATCTAAAATATCCTTTGATATAGATGACTTTCCCTATGGAAACCCTTGAAGAATTGTTGTGCAATTAAATCCTTTTGTGACTCCATAGCCCAATGGGTTAATATTGTTTCATGACCTATCTTTTCAGCCGAAACATTCTTTCAATTTACTCTCACCTTCACCCTTCAACTGACCTCTTCAGTTAATTATATCCATCCCAACCAAAAAAAGAAGTTCCTAAGAGCTTCATAACTAGCCTAATATCATAAAAAAAGCATAAAGGTATATCCTTTGAAAACACTTAATAGAGAGATCCCTCTCTGAATCCAGGAAGGCTAGGTCCTAGGATTCCAAAGTGGTTTTGATGTGCCCCCCTGCAGTGTTTATTCTTTCCATTATTGTAAATCATATGGAGCCAAAATAGTGGCGACCATACTGGGGATATACTGAGTAATAGATAACTTCACAACTCAGAGAATCCCAATCTTAAAATGAATCAAGTTTCTGCCAAGAGTGGTTCCTGATTGTTGATGGTGGACAACGACCAGTCCTATAAAACAAGTAAAAATCCTCCACCTGGAAACTCCAAAACTCCCAAAAGACCAACTGACCCCACTAGTAGAAGACTCTGAACTGGTTGAAAAGATACAATGACCTCTTTTGTTTTTTCAAACATGGATCCAAGTATAGACAGGGAAGCAGAACTAGACACATTATTGGATATAATTAGCAAAATGATGTATATACTTGATAGGAGACAGGAAAGGTACATGGTTGAGACCGATGCTAATTATCTAGAACAACCTATACCTTTTCCTGATAAAAAATAAACTCAACCACTACAAGATAAAAGAAACAAACAAGATATGCATGATGAGCAAGATTACAAAGAGAACAATGAAGAATATTGTCAAGAAGGTATTGGTTGCCTACCTATACCTTGTGTTTTACTATTAAAAGAATTTTATGAGCAAGTTGCAAAAAGAAACAAGGAGCAGTGCCCTAGGGAAACAATTAGCCATGTTGAACTCACAAAATCTGAAATAGGAGAAGAGGCCAAAAAACTTGAGTCTCTGCCTTTATGTTATAACTCATTTCAGATTATAAAATAAGAATGGCATCCTGACAATCTATTAAAAACAATTCATGAATCTCATTTTCAAATTGACTATCACAAGGATCAAGAAGAGTTGTTTGAGAGTGAAATTAATCAGGACATAGAGAAAAATCCTCAAGATCCCCCTGCAAGAACAAGTAATGATCCACCATCTCTTCTACGAGAGGCTCAAGAAAACATCCAGCCTCAAAATAAACCTACACAAGAGAAAGAGGACTGTTGTACTTCTGTCACAAGAAAAAGAAAAATACCTCCTCTGTTGACTGAAGAAGAAATTAATCAAATATTTAAGAAGCCAACCTCTAAAACTTCAGAAGAGCCAAAAAATTCTATTCATTCCCTTGCTAATCCTTGTTGCCATGAACCAGAAAGAAAAATTGTAGATCAATTGAAAGGAAGACAAACTGATAATCTGATATGTTTGATTGGTGAGATTGTTTACACTAATGATTTTCCAAATTTTAATCAGTCTGATGATGATGATGAGCTCCAAAATGAAACTAATCATGCAGGGAAACCAACAGTTGATTGGTGTCATGAATTTCACTATCATCATCTTGAAAGCAGTAATCAACCAATAAAGCCCATCAGAAATAGCTTTCACATAATTGGGAATCCACAATCTATCAGTCGTGTTGTTGAGGTTGAAAATAATGAGGAACTTATTAAGCAAGTTGAAGATAAGGAGCCCTCCCCTGAAAAGGTGGAAGTAATTAAAAATACCCTTGCTCAAGAACATGGTGACCTCTTCATAGAGTTTAGTCCACTAAATCAAAACATACAAGGACTGCAAGAGGACAACACCGCAATATATGATAAGTCCTCTAGTTCAAATAATAATGAAGACGAGGAAGATTTTCTTTCTCAAAATAATCTTAATATTGATCCAATGGAGGAAAAAGTAATCCCAGTTGAAACCTATATTATAAATACCCATAACCAGGTATTATTTCAAGATCCCTTTGCCGATTTCTTGAATGCATTTGAAGAGGGAGTAAAGGTTGTTAGGAGCAGTTTATTGCCAAGTGCAAGAATTTTTTTAGCACTGTTGGTAAGAAACAAGTAAGATGGGAGTGGCCCTTTTGTTTGTCCAGCATGCTCAAGGAGATGAGAAAAGACCAATCATGGAATCATATGATTGATTGGATGTATTGGAAAAGAGAATTTACCAACTAAATATGTAATTTCCAAGTTAGATTAAGTTAGATAGGAATGAAAATAAGCTCACCCTTTGAGAATTTAGTTAGTTTTTTAATTATTTTGAAAAAAAATGAAAAATACAAAAAACAAAGGAAAAGATAAAAATAGGGCAGATTAAAAGAAAAGGTATAGCCCCATACCAAAAAAGAGGAAAATATGAAAGTGTGCAAGCTCAAATGCCACTGCTTGAAAAAGAAACTGTTATTTAGTCATACAGCCTAATCATGACTAAGTAAGTTTAAATTTATGCTGATAGATTAGTGACGAAGATTTTCCAAACAGTGTAATCTTGGCTTATCAGTAGAATAGATTAGGATAGAAATGAGATGGTTCTAAAAAGCTCAAAATCTGAACCATGAAAGAAGGAAGGATGCTTAGAAAATTTCATATCTTAAGCCTTGACAAATTTTTTAAAAATTTTCTGCAAATAAAGTCTATGTGCAGCTTGTACAAAATGCCATAGCCCCATAGAAAATCAGATTGTTTAATCCTGATTTTGTCTAGGTTTTGAATTTACTGTTTTAGAAATAGAGAATAAAATCTATCAAACAACTCAAACTTGACAGATAGTTAGAATAGTAGAGAATTACTGAGTTCAACTGTTTAATCTGAACTCATGGAAGATATAAGGGTAGAAATAGATTAGTTTACTGCTTTCAAATAAAAAATAAAATGATGTTGAAAGGGTTTGCAAGTCCAAGTGCACCCACTAAAGAAAAAATGTTAGGAAAGTAGGTTGTGTAGATAGGAGTTTGGGAGAAAATCATCTGATTATAATATTGTAGATCATCGTTTTAAGCAGCATGATCATCAAAGACAAAGAGGAATGTCAAAATGAAGCAAAAGACAAGGCACTGGTCTACTTTCCAGAGATTTATCTCTAAGGTTCAAGACAACTCCAAGGAGCTGCCCTCCCCAAGTGGAGCCACTGTTATCCATCTATAAAAAAATTATACCTAATGATGTCTAAATAGTCTTTCATATTTCAAAAAACAACTTTTATGAAAAAATTGTGAGTTTTTGAAATCTCACTGCCTTCATTATCTCAAAAACTTACCTATTCACTGAAAAATCTTCACTCAAAGCCTCCAAGATTGTCATGTTGATACAAAAGGAACTGTTTTAAAACTATTTTTCATCATCTCAAAACTCTCTCCTTCATTTCACCCATTATTCACTCATCCTAACAGTCACTCATTTCTCTGAAAATCCCCTTTCCTTCCCTTCATGTATGTAATTTTCCAAATTTGGAATGGCTAGCAATCCATGGCTAGAAAACGCATTTTCTAGAAATGGAGGCAGCAAGATTTGATACGAAGACCTGGATCCCTTAGACCAATGTATCTACGATTGAAATCCACGAGATGGCTCCAAATAAATCCTTCTAAGTGGGTTAAATAGATCTCCCACACTTAGATGTCCTCAGAAAATGCCCAATGAAGGGACTGCAACATATTACAAGAACAAGATATGGAGCAACAAATTTATTCTATGAAGTCTGCACACATGAAGAAGTAGATAGCCAACCAAAGTATAATATAGCAGAAAATGTGTACAATGCTTTGAGGTATCAATCACTCAAGCTGGGCAATGAAAGCCTCAATTAGACATGTACAAGACAATACATCTATACTGCTATGCAGAAAGCTCATATGACTAAAATAACGTGGTTCACTGGAGACACTGCAACAAAATACATGTATATAGAATGATATATCAATATAAGCTCAAATAAATTAGGGGGAGCAAGCTCTCAACCCCTGAAAACACTAATACAGCAAAATACACAATCCTTGGAAGGATTGGCTACAATATACATGAAATTGGCAATTCTGCAGAAATGGCGGAGTTGCTGGGCAGCAGCTGCAACTCAATACTAGAAATACATGGATATGGATGAAGATGATGCACAATATGAATCAAACCTCCTCCAATGGATCTCTTAATGCAAGGCTGATCCCGGCATTGAAGATATTTCCCTCCAATAAGCTGGTGCAACCTCTCACTGCAAATGTACACTGAAATAACACAGTCTTGAGGATGGACTGTGCTGTATATGATGGGAGATGTTGGCCTTGATGCCAAGATGTGAAAATCAGCTCTAAAATCCCTTTCACTAACCTCCAGGAGGAATAGGAACTCCCTCCTCTGAAAGATGAGCCAAAGAGAAGTGTTGTGGAACCCTCCACTGTAACACCCAGCAACACTATGTTTTATTTTAGCAGAAATAACACAGTGAATGAATAATGGCTTTGGCCTTGAGCCAATATGTGGAGAAGATGAAGTGAAATCCTTCAAGAGGCCTCTCAAGAAGGAGAGGAAATCCTAAACATGAATCCCTCGTGCTAAGCAGCACTGCAACTCAGCTGAACAACCAGAGTATGCAATTTGTCTGAATAGACAAATGATCAAATGCTCAAAATATATCTCACTATGGTTGCCTCATCCTTCTCTTATACAAGTGAATTCCTCTTTTCCATGGACCCCACACATTAGGGTTTCTTCCACAAGGAATCTTTCTCCCTCCAAAACTGCACTATCTTCCCATGCAAGCTACACCTCTTAGGCAGCATTATTGACTTGGTCAAACTTGACCTTGTCCTCATGCAAATTGCCCCTTTTCACACTGGAAGGTGCAAAATAAGCTGCTCCAATGATAATTTTCACATTATGAAAGATATTATTCCTACTCATGTGCCTTTTACCCATTTTATTCATCTCCTAGATGAAATAAGTAAAAATTAATCTTCCAATTTTCTGCATGAAAATTTTGGACCATTATAGTCCTCCCCTGTCAAAGATTTCTTGTCCTCAAGCAAGTGCAAGGATAGACTGAGTTCCTTTCTTCTCCTCTCCCTGTATCATCCCTGTATTATGATTTCCTCCAAGGAAAGTGATGTTATCTCATCAATCAAATCTCCACAATGCTCCTCCTCAACATGTAAGTTAGCTATCAAGCTATCATCATGTGAAAGTGAAATACTCAAGAGGATAAAAAAGTGATGTCTAGAGGTTCCCTTGAATAATGGGATCTGAAATATAATGGGAAATATCTTTCCCATATGGATCCTCCATCTCCAAGCTATGAGCCATGCAAAATGAGCCACCTTCCAACTAGGCAACTCCTGAAAGCTGTCATCCACCTTTGGCTCCGAAAAAGTAGGTGGGATGAAAATATGCATATGGTAGACTATGTAGCCTACCCCACACTGTCCATCTCTCCACTTATGATAAGTGTATATTTTTGGTTGCCCATGAGCTACAATAAGTTTCCCCTCAAGTGGAAAAATGAGGACTAGATCTCCAAATATCTCTCCCCCAATGTTGTAAATCGAGCTGGCCCACATATCCCCATATATGATGAGTTGGAAGTCATCAACATATGGCATCTCATCCATCATATGGATCACCTCATAAAGTGACAAATTTTCTATCAAGGTGACCATATCATATCCCATGTTCCCCTTAGAACATGTAGTGCAAAAAGTGTGAGGAATTTCTCCCTCAAAGGACACATCCACCTAATGTGTCTCTCTCCCAAGTGTGCTCCTCATAAAGATAGAAACAGTAGAGCCATAGGGAGAAAAGATGAGAATCATACTTGCTGCCATATGCAACAAATGAGAAGGACAATGGTCCCTCAAGTGTAACCAACGCAGCTTGACCCTCAACTGCAATAGAGACTGATAAAAAGTGTGGCTTCTCAACCACATGCTTGCTGCTCCAATATCCTCATAAGTATGGAGGAAGTGAATGATATAAGGTGTACAATGTTCATGTCCTCCATAATGTCTATCTTCCCCAAGTACTCCTAGGGAATGGCCATCAATCATGCTCATGGCTTCATCTAAACCATTAGGTCTATAAAAAATAATGCTCCTCCTTGTAGCATCATCCTGCACATGTATGGTTAAGGGACATGTACATACATCACATAAATGATCATGTTCACAACAATGAATACCCTTACCATACTCTCTGCTCATTCAAATGGAGTGGCTCATAAATGAGTCTCCTCTCATCCTCAAAGTGGAAAGAGGTGGTTGTGCTAACTCTCTCAAAGAGTCATGTCTCTCCTCCATCTCCATCTGGTTCATGCATCTCCTCATATGCTGATATATCTCCTCCATAAAGCCCATCCAAAAATACCCCTCCATGATGGTGTGGTATGCTCTCATAGAATAACTGGGGCTGAAAAGGAAATCCTCCCGAGCTGCTTGTAGCAACTTCTCCTTGAGCTTGGAAGATTCAGGAAAGAAGATCCTACCATGATAGTAGATGACCCCATCTCTGACTGAATACTTCTCCAAGTGCAACTGGCCATCCAAGATCATGCAAGTAAAAAGATCCTTGGAATACTCTACCAAAAGCTGGGAGCTCCAATGTGGATCTAATCCCCATAGTGACAGTGTTGATGATCTCTCATGAAGAGCACCTGTCATATGGTCATCATCTTCTTTGACATCTCTCATGTCAAATATGCAAGTTGGAAGGCTGCTATCCTTCCCTTGTTGTTTCTGCCACAACGCAGAATCTGAAATGGAAGTGGGTACTGATGATGTTGAGAGAATTCTCTCTCTCTCTCCTTGAGTCTACCCCAGACTCCCAGTGCTGTATCAAGCTCTCTCCAGGTTTCCACCCTCCTGCAACCAATTATTGGTGCCCCAACATGTGAAGCATCCATCCTCCTCTGCTGATCTAGTGGTCTTCCTGGCAAAATGTCTCCATGCAATGAGAAATCATCATCAAGAGATGACTGAATAGATTAATGGAGACAACCCTCCATGCTTCCACTGTGCAATCCAATCACCTGCTTAGGTGCATCAACCTCCATAGATGAATAGGGATGTGTACTCCTCATCTCATGATTTTGGGTCTTCTCCCTACTTCCTCCTTGTGTCTCTATGGTTTCACACCTCCTCAACAATGGCACAGATAGAACATGAGTTGTGCCTTGTTCTCCACATGAGATCTTGGGGACTCCCTTTCAAAGATGCAACAATCCCTCTGCTTAGAGCAAGAGCTCCTCTTTCCTCTGCATGAGGTGCTAGATCAAGTCCAGATCTATTAGCACTATTGCCCTCAATCTCTGCAATATGAATGGGAAATCCTCCAGTGATTGGATCCCCATGCTCCTTTTCTCAAAGGGGTGAGATGAAAAATTTTCTTCCGACAAATTATGGTGCAAGTTTTCATGCAAGGGTTTTACTTGATTTTTCTTGTTTTTCTTCACCATATGTGTTTCATGAACCCTTCTATCAAATATTTTCACTAATGCCTTAGTGAAACTAGCATAGGATGTATTTCTTAAAGAAAAGGATTCAAAGATCCACCAAGCAAAAGCCTTACCTCTCAAATGCAGCACTGCAACTTTGATGGCTTCATCCTCCAATATTTTGTGCTGCTGCAAGAAGGTCTCTAACTCCTCCACCCAAGATTTAGCTGAACATGTAGGTGAACCTTCAAAGGTAGATAGATGAAATCTATCTTGCTGCTCTTTTCCTCTCACCTTCATCTTGCAAAACTCTGAAAAACTGAGATGATCTTTGAATTTCTGAGTTTGAAACTCATAATATTTCAAGAAATCACTAAGGGTTTCCCTCCTAGTAACCTATTCTTCTCTTTCCATCTCTCTTCCAACAATCTTGGGCATGTGACTGCGCTGTACAATATGGTGTGTAGCTGCATGCTCACACTCCTCCAATCTAGAGTTTTCTTTTGAATCAAACCCTCTAGGATATTCTCTATACTTCCTCCGAATATCCTCATACTCTTCATGGCTCATATATACAGATTTAGGAGGAAGCTTGGTAAGCTTATCCCCTTTTTATTTTTCGTCTCCAAAAGATGGAGTCTTTTATCTGCTTATTTCTTTGTCTACTTGATGAGAATAGGAAGTGCAGAGCTCTTCCTCTTCTTTCTGCATATCCTCCTTGGGGAAGTTCTTCATGGATCTGAAATATGATGAGATTAAACTCATCCTCTTCAATATTCTGATCTTCTTGGGCTTAGACTCACAGGCTGAGCCAAGAAATCAGCTTCGATACCATTGTAATGTTCCAAATCTAGAATGGCTAGCAATCCATGGCTGGAAAACACATTTTCCAGAAATGGAGGCAACAGGATTTGATACCAAGACCTGGATCCTTTATATCAATATATCTAAGAATGAAATACAAGATATGGCTCCAAATAAATCCTTCTAAGTGGGTTAAACAGATATCCCACACTTAGATGTCCTCAGAAAATGCCCAATGAAGGGATTGCAACATATACAAGAACAAGATATGGAACAACAACGTTATTCTATGAAGTCTACAAACATGAAGAATTAGATAGCCAACCAAAGTATAATATAGCAACAAATGTGTACAATTATTCGAGGTATCAATCACTCAAGCTGGGCAATGAAAGCCTCAATTAGACATGTACAAGACAATACATCTACACTGCTATGCAGAAAGCTCATATGACTAAAATAACACGGTTCATTGGAGACACTGCAAAAAATACATGTATATAGAATGATATATCAATATCAGATCAAATAAATGAGGGGGATAAAGCTCTCAACCCCTAAAAACACTAATACAGCAAAATACACAATCCTTGGAAGGATTGGCTACAATATACATGAAATTGGCAATTCTGCAGAAATGCCGGAGTTGCTGGGCAGTAGCTACAAATAAATACTAGAAATACATAGAGATGGCTGAATATTATGCACAATATGAAACAAACCTCCTCCAATGGATCTCTCAATGCAAGGCTGATCTTGGCACTGAAGATCTTGCCCTCCAATAAGCTGGTGCAACCTCTCACTACAAGTGTACACTGAAATAACGCAGTCTTGAGGATGGACTGTGTTTTCTATGATGGGAGATGTTGGCCTTGATGCCAAGATGTGAAAATCAGCTCTAAAATCCCTTTAAATAACTTCCCGGAGGAATAGGAACTCCCTCCTATGAAAGATGAGCTAAAGAGAAGTGTTGTGGAACCCTCCACTGCAACACCCAGTAACACTATGTTATACTTTTGCAGAAATAATGCAGTGACTAAATAATGGCTTTGGCCTTGAGCCAAGATGTGGAGAAGATGAAGTGAAATCATTGAAGAGGCCTCTCAAGAAGGAGAGGAAATCCTAAACAGGAAACCCTTGTGCTAAGCAACACTGCAACTCAACTGAACAGCCAGAATATGCAATTTGTCTAAATAGACAAATGATAAAATGCTCAAAAGATGTCTCACTATGGCTACCTCCTCCTCCTCTTATACAAGTGAATGCCTCTTTTCCATGGACCCCACACATTAGGGTTGTTTCCACAAGGAATATTTCTCCCTCCAAAACTGCTTTTTCTTCCCATGCAGGCTACACCTCTTAAGCAGCGTTGTTGACTTGGTAAAACTTGACCTTGTCGTCATGCAAATTTCCCCTTTTCACATTGGAAGGTGTAAAATAAGCTGCTCCAATGATCCTTTTTGAATTATGAAGGATCTTATTCCTACTCATGGGCCTTTTACCCATTTTATTCACCTCCTAGATGAAATAAGAAAAAATTAATGTTCCATTTTTCTGCATGAAAATTTTGGAACATTACAATGTATCCTTATTTCCCTCAAAAAACCCCTCTTTTAACCATTATAAACTCTTTTATATGGTTTAAAACCCTATTTTTACCCTATTTGAACTTCTAAAAAGGTTTAAAAACTTACATTTTACCCTTTCTCTATTCATTTGACACATAAGGCCTTAAACTCCTCTGGCCTTAATCTCTCAGCCCCGTCCATCATGTGACCCAACGCCCGTAACCAGGTGCTAAGCCCCTAACCCTTTTTTACCCTAGCTCCCGGTCCTCCCTTTCCCCACAGGACTATCTCCCTCACCTCACCTTAGCCCCTTTTTCTTATATATTTCCTTCGCGATTATGTTTCTCCCTCGATCAAATAATAGTTGTTGATCCTCTTGATCTAACGATGATCGGGTGCCCCTTCTTTTCTCCCATTTCTATGATCATTTTTTACCCTTTCATCCCTTGATTCATATTAGCTGTCGATCACAACGATCCAATGGTGATCGCTCCCTAACCATCATCCTTCCCCTGACCACCCCTTCTCTCATACCTCTTTGTTAACACATCACAGCCATTGATCTTCAAAATCCAACGGTCATCGACCATCACACCTCCGACCTCGTCAGTTGATTTCTCCGCTACTTGACAAATTTGTTGATATCATCACCCTAGCTCGCCTTCCACTATCCTCCCGCTCATCCATTTACCATTTGCCACCTATCCTCCTCCATTCTCCATTGTTGAGCACATTGTCCCATCGCGCTCCTTCTCCACCGTTGATCTGGCATCTCCAGATCCAATGGTCCTGATCAAATATCGCGCTCATTTCTCCCAAACAGGTTAATGCGCATTTTCAACGCAAAAAAATCGGTTTCGCAGTGGACAGGTGTCACCCATCCTGTGATATCGCGTCCATTCAAGCCTAAACCACTTACCGCTTAGCCCTCATGTGAATACCACCGCGGTATTCCCCGAATCCACATTTTTTTTTCCGCACCAATATTCAAATTCGTCCCAGTTCTGCATAACTTCATACATGAAATCCCTCCCTCTGCACATTGTTCCTCCTTTGCAATCACTCCTCCACCATCCCGAAACCTCTGATCGCATATTTTATCCAAAAATGCAGGTTTTATAATATGTTTTATGTTTGAGTTGTAGGTTTAATGGTGGCCATATGGACCGGCCCTCCCACAGGAAATTCAAGTTGCAAAGAGTGTCAGGATGACGATCCTTGGTTCCAGAGAATGCAGAATGGGAAATGGCAGGTCCAAGATTCAATAGTAATGAATGCCTCATGAACACTGATCGTGTATTGAAACCCTCCAGCATACCAAAACACCTGTACGCGGAAGAAAGCAGTGAAGATTAAAGGTTAAGTCAAACTCAGAAGATAAAGTACTTAATAAATGGTTTACGAGGATAAATCACAGTTTAAAAATGAAAGATTAAAGTTAAAAACAGTCAGCAAAGGACATAAAGAAAAATATGATTAAAGAAGGCCTAGAGCTAAATCAAAGGCCTAATCAGAGTTAAATCCACCAAACAGACATATCAGCAAGAAGGAATGCTTTGAATGACAAATCACTGAAGCAATTACTTCTCCAAAAGAATCAAAATGCCACCTGCCAACCTAAATTGCCTAAAAAACACACAAAGTTATTACATTCAAAGATATTTCCTAAATACAGCTTAGAAGTTATTTCCAACCTAACTAAAAAGCTTAAAAGTCAAAAAAATCCACTAAGTAGTTCAAAGAGTTAATGTAACGCAGAGTTAGACTTAAATACATTTTTCCTAGGGCCTTGCATGGTCTCTAAGGTAAAAGACATTAAACTCTCTCATTTATGAACAAATATATACCCTTTCTTTCACTCCACCTCCTCATTTATCTATAAATACTATATGAGAAGCTCATTTTTATCGTTGGTTGGATTATTATTGAAGTGTAAGATAGTTGCTGAAGTTGTTGAAGTGTTGTTGAGTAGTTGAGGAACACTAGGATGAGAATAGAAGTTTTGAGCTGTAAAGACCTGTTGGACTTGAAGTATGTAATTGTTTTGAACATCAATAATACAATCTGATTCATAGGATCCTGGTCTATGATAATGGTGATGTTATTCCTCACTATTTTTTTTCTTTCCTTATGTTTTACATGCTGTCCATTTTCTCTGATAAAGAACAGAAAATTTAGAGTAGGATTTACTGTCAAAGTACCCTATTTCTGTCTGAAAGATTTATCTTCATGTTTTCCTCTTCTAAGGTATGTTTATAGGATTCTTAATTTCCCTCTAGGTTTATCCATCTTGTTATTTTGAGAATGATTCAATAGAGTATAGCCAGGGAATTTTGGTAAGCCCATATACTTCTGAGTACAACTTGAGATATTGTTCTCGAAAGATCTTTTTCAAATTTTGCTAAGTAGAGTATAAACCAGGGAAGTTTATGGTTTGCCTTGTCCTCTGGCTAATCTTTAATAGTTGCTTTGAAATATCCCTTGAGAGTTTGCCAAAAGCAGGCTAGATTCAAAGTTTTTGTCTAATCTTAGGCTATTTTCCTTGTTGTCTTATATGTTTTCTCCTTTCTGAAAGTAGTCTTAGGATTACTGGATTGTTGTCTTAAAAGTTTGCTTTATTACAAGTATGACCAAAGAGGTTTATGGTTTGCCCTGTCCTTTGGCTTGCATCAAGAAGTTACTTTGAAAGGCTTTTCTTGCTTAGTGGAGTTAATAGATTCTTAATTGATTATTACCTTTACTTCTTTCACAATATATTAATGTTTCATATCACAATTCAATCTAAAATATCCTTTGATATAGATGACTTGCCCTATGGAAACCCTTGAGGAATTGTTGTGCAATTAAATTCTTTTGTGACTCCATAGCCCAATGGGTTAATACTGTTTCATGGCCTATCTTTTTAGCCAAAACATTCTTTCAATTTACTCTCACCTTCACCCTTCAACTGACCTCTTCAATTAATGATATCCATCCCAACCAAACAAACAAGTTCCTAAGATCTTCGTAACTATCCTAATATCATAAAAAAATCATAAATATATATCCTTTGAAAAAACTTAATAGAGAGATCCCTCTCTGAATCCAGGAAGGCTAGGTCCTAGGATTCCAAAGTGGTTCTGATGTGGCCCCCTGCAGCATTTATTCTTGCCATTCTTGTAAATCATAGGGAGCCAACAAAGAAATGTCCATGGAGGAAACGATGGGCTATCTAAAGGTCCTCTTGAGGCATGTGGGCTGATATATATTTGGGTTCACCATCCCCAGTTGAATCTCCCATCCCCAAGCTATCAACCATACAAAATGAGTCACCCTCCAGAATGGAAACTCATGAAGAATCTCTTCTACCTTTGGCTCTTGCAATGTAGGTGGGCTGAATAACTGAACACGGTAGACAAGATGGCCTACCCCACACTATCTCTCTCTCCACTCATGATGAGTGTAGAGTGCATGCTGATCATGGGTTGCAAACAAGTTGCCCTCAAGTGGCAAGAAAAATATTAGATCTTCAAATATCCCCTCCCCAAAGTTATGGATCATGCTGGCCCAAACCATTCCATTCAAAGTGAGTGGCACATCACTACCATATGGCATCCAAATCAGAAAATTTCTTAAGGTTATGTGCTAGTGTAGATGATACAAATGGTCTCTCTGGTGGATACAGCGCAGTATTTCCAACTGTTGATTTAGAACATCATGTGGCAAGTTGTCCTCCACTGAACTACCAGTTGTGTATGTTTTCTCATCTACTATAAGTTAGTAAGAAACAATATATATCAGCTGTACATGATTAAAACAATAATACACTTTCCCAAAGTCATGTAGAAATGGGTTATCATCATTACAAAGGTTGGCCCTAAAGTGACCATATAACCCAAAAATAATATTTCTCCTTTGTGAATCAATGCACTATGTATAGATGGTAAAAAGATGCAAATACTCAATGGAACAATCAACAAGTACAGAAATTCATTTCTTACCATACATAGTGAGTAGGCTAAAAGTGAGTTACATGAATGAGTCCTCCCATGAGAATCTCCTCATAAAAATCTGCAAAAAGAAGGAATACATACTCTTCTTGGAACACCCCATCAACAAGAACATACTCCCAAGTGGCAGTGTTGTAGGCCTTGGTGATAAGGCTCTAGTCACTCCATGACTTCTTCCTTTGACATTCCACATGCCAAATCCATCCACCATCATGCTGCTATGTGAGAAGATATTCTTCCGATGTGGAAGTTTCTCCTCGTCCTTCAATGATGAAGGGTAGCCTCTTTGCACTTTGAATGTGCCTTTCCTTCCTCCAGAAATATCATGATGAGCATGGGAAAAGTTATGCCCATACTCTCCCAAGTGTAACCATAGCAACAACAACTCTTGCTGCCCTGTGTCATAGATCTACAAGTGGCTCACCAATCTCTTACTCTCCATCCACTCCCATTCATTTAAATGTGGATGTCTCCATTCATTCTCCCCCTTGGTATCTTCCCAATGAAGACTACCAATCTCTCAAAGAAGATCTTTCTCTTTACACCTCATCAGAAGTTGAGATGTAACCCCTTGGAGATATTTTAGAGAAGACCTCTCATCAATGATCCTCTTGAATCCAACAGGATCCAAGTGTGCTTGGTGAGTCTTGGGAACATCTTGTATGGCTACCCAACTGCTGATATGGATGGCTGCCCCCTCATGAATGTGACAGCGCTGATAAAAGTCTCCTCAAGTGGGGATGAGGACTCCTTCTTCTCTGATCTCTCACTGTCAAATATTATGATCACCCTTTGAGTTAAATTTGCAAAATTAGATGCTCTTGCATGAATCACATGGCTGAACCACCAAGTGCTTTCCTTACCCTCCAAGTGCGGCGCTGAGATCTTCACAGCCTATTTTTCCACTACTGGATGTAGTAGGAAAAATGCTTCTAACTTCATCACCCAAAATCTTGCTATACATATGGGTGATCCATCAAAAGTGGACAATAGAAACATGTTTCCCTTACCCATACTATTTCTGTATGGCCTCCTTTCTTCTTTCAGTTGGATAAACTGAGGAAGATCTAGAGTCTCTTTGAAATCTCTAGGTTGGCACTTGTACTCTACCAAATATCCACTCAGGGTCTCGTGTTCTAAGTGGTATTATTGCTCTTCACTCCCTCTATGAGAATAGGAAGTGCATGGGTCTTCTTCTTTCTCTTGAAACCTTCTAGAGGTCTCACTGCAACTTTATCCTTCTTGAAACCCTCTTGGAGTTGCATTGCATCTTTCTTCTTTCATCTGCTTAACCTCCTTGGGGAGGCTCTTCTTAGATCTGAAAATTTTATGAGAGTAATCTCATCCTCTCCATAATTCTGATCTTTGCTTCTTCTTATCTTCTGGATTGGATCTGAAATCTGTTAGTCATCCGTATTTTTCACTTGTTGGTGATGACTAAATCCATAGCTGAGTTTTCTAGAAGCTGATCTCCATATGTCAATTTGTCATCTAGAAAACCCTCATAAAAATTTTTTTGCCCTCCTACTTTTCAGTCCGCCCATGTCAAGGTAAAGCCTCATTATCACTATCCTATCTAGCTTTAGCCCTACTAGTCTACCCATCAGCTCTAAAAAGACAATTCAAGTCTGATTCAAAACCTCCCCTAAGTTAGGAAGTGGCGCTTTAAGGCATTTTACCCTTGGCAACCATCAAAAGGCCAAAAACCTCCATCTGCTACAGACCAATCATGACAGACCTCCCACTCTGCAAATGAAATTGATCACAGCCCTAAGTCGCGCCACTTACACACCCCTAAGTATCAGCAATGCATAGACCACAGTCTCAAGCTTATTTTAGGTGTTTTGCAGTGTTTTATGGATTTTACAAAGACAGGAAACATGTCATCATCTCAGGAGAAAATTCTTGAATCCACATTTAGAAGAACAGTTGCTTCTCAATGTAAACATGAGCCTGAGATACATCTGCAGGGTAAAGAGTTACTCATCAAACTCTTACAGCTTCATTCAGCCTGATAGCACAGTAAAAGAAAGACAACACTGTCAAACAAACTTGTTATTTGTCATGGCCAAAAAACCTCCTTCATCTATAAGCAGAGCGTTAAGGCGCCTCCTTCATCCACAAGCAGAGGGCGATGGCCAATGTTGACTTAAAGAATTGAAAACTTACTATAAGCACAGGTTTGTTTTTTACTAGACAGTGAAACAGTGACTCAAGGTTTCTGAGAGAAAATGATGATCAAAACAGGGCTAAGATCTGAAATGTTCAAATCAAGAGAAAGCAGAGTTTTTTGCTCTTGTGCCCTAAGAAAGAAGATAAATTGAAATTTCCAGCATCATCATCATGGCGCAACAAAAATAGACTCCATTGATCAAAGCTATCATAACAAAATATCTCTGCAGGGGTGTTAATATGAATGGCTCAAACCAATGTTGAGCAAGAGGACACTTCAGTAAAAAGGACCTCTGTGTGTTCTTATGTTTCTGTTGGGCTGTGGGATAAAGTCTATGGTTTCCAGATAAACATAGAGAAAAGGCAGGCAAGTAGTACACAGTCCCATACATGAGACATCTTGATGTCATTCAAAGCGCCAGTGCAAGTTTAGGTGTTGCGATCTACACTCCACTACAAAGACAAATGTATCCTTCAGATGCAGTAGGGTTGGTGATTTCAGAGCTCCATTGAAAAGAAAATTACTGATAAAAGCCTTGGTACCTATGAAATATTCCAGCAGTCATTCTACACCTCATATGTTTGTCTCCTCAACACAAAGGTATAAAAAGGTTATGATATGAGTTTTAAACCCTTGGGGAGGCATGTCATTAATGAAAGTAACTCCAATCATGGACAGGTGTCTTTTTAAAACTGTTTATCACAGCTGGCAAAGGAAATCTGGGCTTTTATTATCAAGAGACATCATCACTGAAAATATTGTTTAAATGTGCAAAAGGGGGTCATTTGACATACTGTTAGTTTTGGGAAGCTTGAAACAAATGCAGGTCTTCGTTATTCAAGGGACAGAGATATCATAGTAATATGCTCTAAGCAGAGACAGTGTATTGGAAAAAGCGCCTTTCTTAATCAATAGAAGATTGGCAAAGTCTGAATAAATGCAGAAATTTTTGACACCTACAGTGGGAAAAAGGTTGAAGAGACATCTGGAGACAGAACTGTCAAAGCAAGTTAAAAATACAAGCCCTATCCTTTCTAATAACAGAGCAGTTTTCAGTATTTTTTTAATAGATTCGGAGTGGATTTTCTATTTTAAAATGATCACCAATAGTGCTAAACAAGTGTCAGGGGATGGTGTACAAGCTCATTGAGTCATTTTCTAAAGCTGGGGCTCCTTTGCTAAGTAATCATCAAAGGAGGCAGTGGTAGCAAAAGTCACCTTTTCAAACTATAATGCATAAGTCAAAACAGTTTTAACATTTCCAAAATAGGTTGGTTTGTTATAAAAAGGATGTCCATATGAAAACTGTTTAAAAGGCACAAAACACCACTGCCAACATCATCTCGAAACCCAAGTTTCACGATGCACCAAAGGTATTATTGAAAAGGGAAAAAAAGATTTGAAAACCTTTGCAAAGACCAATCAAAGGTTCGATTTCATTTTAAAAAGGAAAAGTGACCATTAGGTTTCCTCCTTTCAAAGGAATAAGTCAAATGTAAACTTGTTTTCAAACTTCTCCAACTAGCAATTACAGTCTCCAGGCGTTGAAAGGAAAGTTTCAAATCGATTTGCAGAAGTTTTTGCAGAGTTTCAAGTTTTTTTTAGACCGCGCGGCACTCCTGTAGGAGTGTGCGGCGCTCTTAGGTAGATTTTTTGAACTACACCACAAGGGCGCGCGGCGCTCCTGTAGCCGCGTGTGGCGCCCCTGTAGCGGCGGGTCACGGGAGCCCGACACCGCCCGACACCGCCCGACACCACCCGACAAGTCTTCTGCGCGGCGTTCTTCTCCACAAGGGTGCCACGTATACCTCTAACCTCCAAACGCTCTCCAAGCTCCCTCCAAGGCGTTCTCAACTTATGAAAAGGGTTTTGCTTGACATTTTGAGGTATTCTACAGCTCCTCCTTAAATTCACACTTGCTAGATAATGCTTGGAGGCCAGGGACTGTGTCAAAGTGAAATAGGGAATTTTGTTTCAAAACAGACTCATGGGTTCCTGAGTGCTGAAAGGGCTTGGGTACAAGCTGTCCCTTTTTCAACCACGGAAGTATTTCAAACTATGTCAAACTCTGCCCTTTAACCACAAGAAAACTTGAACTGTGTTTTAACCCTTTGTTTGACTGAGTTCATACATCATTTCATATTAGTGGACTGCTTGTGAGGTTTGAGTTTTCAATCAAAGGAGCTGCTCCATATTAGAACTTTGTCACCATATATAACAAACTGTGTTTTTAATGTGGAAATATCAGTTGTTTAAAACTGTGATTGAATGGTGGATATGCTAATAAAAGTCCCTACAAGGAAAGAACAGGTTTTGAGCTAAGCACTGTGTGTATTCACCTTTCATAAATCAGAGAGCAATGGTGTGCTTATTCTTCAAAATATCAAAGAGCAAAGTTAACCCTACCAAGCACAGAGGGGTAGTTGTTCACTATGTACACTTTGTGAATGCCTTTTGTTGATTCTTCAAGATCACTGTTAAGATGATATTCAGATAGTTGTAAAGGTATTCTTCTAAGGAGGACAGGGGTTCTACATTGAAAGAGGAGCTTTGATTGTGTGAAAAGATAAACTCCTACAGCCTTTAATTGAAACTTTTGAAGCATTTTTCAAAAACTTTGTCACCTTGTTACATAAACTGTGACATTGACTGTATGCTTACACTAAAGGTTGATTGCATGAAATATGATTTTTTCGGGTGATTGGCATGCTAGACAAGGGGAATTTTGTGAAGATTGGGAAGTTTATCATTGTTCAGAAATACAAACGGGTTGTTGAGCTCCAAACATCACAGAGCAAGGCGATTTTGACACTTTACACAGTAATTTCACCTAACAGTCTGTCTTCATTTCACTGTATTGTCTCTTGTTAAGGGGTCTGCTGGCTGAGATACATATTAAAGGTGGGAAGGCCATTTTTTAAAGGAGCAGGGGTTTTGTATTGTGAGGAAATATTTTGAAAATCATCCAAATACATTGCTTCTCTATCAAAACAGTGAATTGACAGAGTTTAGCTCAAAGAAGGCAGTTTAAAGACAGTGAGGCAGTTTGGTGCTTCAAGAGCATATTTAGCCCAAAATGTCGCCCACGAAAGACAGAAGAAGTGGTTTACATAAAAGATATGAGCAAATCTCTACAGAGGAGGTCAATGCACATCCATCCATCCTCTTCAATTTTCATGAAGTAGGTTGTTTAGATTTCTGCCAGAAGGTACAGGAGGTCAAAATTTTCTCGCCCTTGACACACCTATGCGCCCTAAGGTTCCAAAGCAAACATTTCCAGGTAGCAGACCTTGATTTCAAGTTTTCCCCGAGGTCAGTGTCTAAAGCCACCAAAATTCCATATCATGGCGAGAAATGGTTCAAACAGACCCATCTAGACTTGGATGACTACAAGCCTTTCATCAAGCTCGAGCACAGAGATACTTGCACTGTTATTTTTCCTTTCTCTTATATTCTTGCCAGCTACGCTCCCCTAATGAAGGTCATAATGAAGTATTTTACTTGTGAAGGGAGATTTACTCGAGTTTATGCCTATCATGTCCGACTATTAATGCATTTCACTAGAACTAGACAGCTCAATCTCCCTTACTTTTTATGCAAAAGCATCGAGAAGATGGCATCCTTAGTCTAGAAGAAGAATCCATCTCTGCAAATAGCTTCCTTTTTCCATCATTTTCTGATCAAAATTATCATTCTACATCAGTTGGAGAAGAAAGGGGTTTCTTGGGATGTTTTTATCAGTCACCCGGATTTCTCCACTATTCATCCTGTCCATATATCTCCCACCCAGCCTATTCATCGCCCTGTACCTTTGTCCAACAGGCCTACTCCTAGAAGGCTCGAGATTACCACAGAACAGTCAGGATAGCAAGAAGAGAAAGGGCAGGAGCAAGAAGAAAAGAGTGTTGAACAACAGCATCTCAGTGAAAATGAACAGCAGGGACAAGAGGAAGAGCAGCAACTTGATATTGAAGGTCATGAACAGCAGTTTGGGCATAAATTTGAGCAGCAGCTTGAGTCACAAAATGAACAAGAAATCCAAGCACAGCAGCAGCACGATGTTGATGATCAAGGGCAACAAGAATTTAAGACAGATCAGCATCATGACATTGAAGAGCAGAAGCAACCTAAAGAAGACACACAGCAACCTCAAGGAGAGCAGCAGTTTCAAGAAGATGACAAGGGCAAAGAAATTGTGCCTCCTTCTCCTAAAAAGACAAAGCCCAGCACAGCAAGAAAGAAAGGGCCTAAGGCTGCCACTCCAAAAGTGACAAGAGTTGTCCCTAGCAAAAGAAAAACGCCAAAGAGGTCTCCCACTAGCATTCCAAGAAGGAAGAGTACAAGGTTAGCTTTCAAGGGCAAAGGGAAAGGCAAGATAGGAGAAATTCAAGAACATGGAGGTGCATTGGCTATCATCCCAATCCAAAGTGATGACAGCGATAATGAAGCCCGCATTCTTGAAAACCTTCTAATCCATCGAGAGGGTCAAATTGAAGAATTGGAGAATGACCCTCATCGGGCAAAGAGCTTCAATCATTTCTTGGAGATCCAAAATAGACAGATGAGTGTTCACATGGCAGTTTATGAAACACGGGAAATCAAATACAACAATGAGGCTGCTAAAGCACAAGTAAGGATAGAGGAGCTCATCGGTGAGTTTGATGAAGATGAAGAAGAAGACCAGCCTAGGCGGAAGAGGCCTAGAACCATAGGGCTTAAAAGAGCCCTGGAAAAGCAAAAGGAAGAAGAACAAGCCCATCTTCAATCCTTTCCCCTCACTGCACTACTTGAGCAAGAAATTGAAAGTAATAAGGAGGCATGGCTAGAAAGAGCCAATAAAAATTTGGAGATGAAGCTTGAGAAGGCAAACAGAGACCTGGAGCTGCAAAGGAAGATGACACAACACTATCAAAAGCTAAATCAGTTTGTCCGGCGCAAGCTAAAGGCCACCCAAGAGAAACTGAAGGAAGCAAAGGGGAAGCGCCCGGCACGGAAAGAGAATAAAGGCACATCAGCACTTGACATTTTGGCTTCAGCTTCGGAACATGTTGCTAAGGACCCTTGAGGGTCATGCACCCCAATTTTGGGCCCATTTTGACAATTTTTGGTTTTTTGGCATTTTTGGGTTTTTGGTCAAAAACTCATAAATTCGCCATTTCATTTTGAGTATTCTTCAAGGGAGGAGGATGGTATCATTGAATTCCATAATTTCATGATCATACCCTCCGCGATTTTCAGAACATTTGGAGATAATTTTCCCCCTCAAAATGGCGAAAAAGGCTCTCTTTTTGCACACTCTGCCCGGTCTATCAGCAGACTGTAATTTTCTGGTTTTTTACACACAGGTGCAGATTTGGAGGACTTCCAGGCATCAGATTGGGGAAATTTCAGTTGTGCCAAAACGTAGACACTCATAGATTTCCAACGAGCTATCATGAGCTTCATTTCGACATCAGGAAGGCTGCCAAATGTTTCCGGAAAATCAGGGGACCTTTTTCTGATGTAAATTTGAAATATTTTTGTAATTTTTGAACCTCTAAAATCTGCTTTTTCCAAATGTGCGTTTAGCTATTTTTGCACATGAAAAATTATGAAAAGTCAATTAAATTCCCCTTTTTAGCATTTTTTAGATATTTTATGAGATATTTTTGTGCCTTGGGCTTTGCAAAGCCTCAAGGACAAGTTTAGATATTTTGATTAGGCCAATGAGGATGCAAGTTGAACCATGAGGTTTTCCTCACTTAAGCCTATATATTCCAAAGGCTCTCATTGTAAACAAGGCTGAACTTGAGAAGAGAAGTAATATATGGTCATATGAGCTTTGGAAGAAAATACTTGTGTTATGCTTTTGGATTGCCTCTTGAATGTTCTTGGATGGATGATGAAGGATTATTGATGGATTCCATGACATGGTAGAATGGTATAGTGTCTCTTGCTTTGTTGTTGTCTTCTAGTTTTCATTCATGATACATGTTTCTTGCTTGCTATAGATCAGTAGAGAACAAATTTGAGATATGCCCATGGAGGCACCTCAAATTTCCTGTTTCTTCATAGCCTCTTTGTTTTCTTCTTCCTAAGTAACATTAAAGAATTCTTGACTGCTCTTTAAATATTTATGATATTGTTGTTTGTTTCATTCATGGTCTTATACATGCTAAGAAGGACTTATGGTACGCCCTGCTTACCTATGGCTAGCTATAGTTCCATCCATGAAACTTCTCTTTGATTGATTAGATTATCATTTTGTTTGAACCAAGGAGGCCTAATTTCGATCTAGCCCTTTGCCTAAAACTATGAAAATCTTGTTGTTCAAAGTGCCCAATAACTTGAAGTACTGTGTTTAGGCGTTCTGGCATAGTGTTTTGAGTTGTTTGTCTTCCTTATGTGTTTTCCCCAAAGTCTGATAGCCATTTCCCAAAGTTAGAGGGTCTTATACTTCTATGCATGGCTTGAATGTTTGTTTCTATGTATTGATTAGTTTATAGTTACGTTTTGCATGATTAATGGTTTTCCCTACCATTTTTATGTTATTTATTGATCTAGTTATATTTGAAACTCTTTGTTGTTCCCAAACTTGATGTCCATTTACTCCATTTTGCCCAAAGATCCTTTCTACCTTGAATCAAATCGGCCCTTCAACAACCTTGTATCGTCATCTTATAGCTTTCTTGACCTTTTGACCCCATAGCCCAGTTAATCTAACATCTTTTTACCTATCTTATATCTTTGATCAGTTTCATCCCTCACAACTTAAAAAACAAAAAACCAAAAAACTTACTTCATAACTAGCTTAAAATCAGAACACAATAAGCAAACAAATAGATATCTCTTACACATATAGAGAGAGCCCTCTCTGAGTCCAGGAAGGCTAGGTCCTTGGGCTCCAAAGCTTGGTTTGATGTTACACTGTCATTTGGCTTGCCAATCAGCCAAATCACGGGAACCTAACATAATGGCGATCAAGGTGGGACCTTCCAAGTTAGTGACAGTCTAAGTGCACCTTAGATTTCTCAAATTCTCAATCAAACTTAGAAAACTTAAGCGTTGCTTGAAGAGTAGAAGCTATCTCTTTCACCATCTTAGCAAAATGAAGATTTAGTTATAAGAAGCTCTTCCAAACCTCATAGGCACAAAAAACTCAAAAAAGCCCCAAAAACATTCCCAGATTGGCTTTTGGTCAGTATTGGTGGTGGACCATACACATATACCTCAAAACAACTAAAAATCCATCTAGCGACTCCACTAGCCTCCAGTAGGCCTTACTATTTTATCGAACTCTAGATTACTATCCGATCAACCTATCTCGTCGCTCACTAACATAGCGGGAGATGGTGGGACATTGAGTACATGACAGTCTAGCAAACTCTTATAGACTCTTAGTCCTTTAGATACCATAAATAAGCAAGCAGTCCATAAGATCATTTTAGAGTAAAACTCTTTTTGTTGTCACCACCCTAGCAAAGTGTTGAAACAAAGTTTAGAATACTTTAAAAACATAGGCTGCATATAAAACTCAGAAAATCCAAAATATTTCCAGACTGGCTTTACTTTAGTTACTGGTGGTGGACCATAGCTAAATCTTTTAAAAAACAAACAAGTTCCACCTGGCGACTCCACTAGCCTCCAGTAGGCCTTTTTCCCCACTAGTCCTTATAAAGACTCCTAGGAATGCAGTGAGTAAACCCAATCATCCTGATGGAGGAAGACATGGTTCAACACCTGAGGACACAAAGGAGATATGCTCTGATGAGCAGAGAACATATCCCTGGTTTCCCACTCAAAATACCCACAAATGTAAATTGGTTCGAAGACCTACCTGTCTTTCGAAATGAAAATATTGACAACCCATTTTTGCACCTCATCAAATTTCATATGCATGTATGTAGCTTAAAGGTTGAATGGCATGAGGACTGCCTTATGAAAATGTTCATGGGTACATTAGAAGAAGAGGCAAGAGAATGGTATGAAAACCTAGAACCTCGTACCTTGTTTTCTTTGAAGGATTTCCACAAAGTATTTTTTAAACGCTATATAGGGCATTGTCCATCTTTATCATTGGCTGAAAATTGTTGTGATCACTCTGAAAACCTCATACAACACATTGTAAACATTGAAGAACACTACGGAAATTGGCATCCTGAGGAGTTTTTAGAGGAGGTCCATAATTTTCTTACCCAAGCTAACAATCAAGATGACCAAGAAGAGTTGATCATAGATGAAATCCATCAAGAAATAAGAGAGGATCCACAAGAACTCTTTGAAAAGGTTGAAACAGATAACAATCCATCTGCCCTTTCATATAAAATACAAGAGGACATTCAACCACAAGATCAACTTCCACAAAAGATGGAAATAAATTGTTGCCCCATCCAAAGAAAACAGAAAATACCTTCTCCCTTAACTGAACAGGAAATAGATCAAATAATAAACATGCAGACAGCCTCTGAAACTTCATGTAACCAAAAATTCGCTGATTTTTCTCTTCTAAACCCTACATATCATAAATCAGAAAATAGATTTGTAAATCAAGTTGATGAAAAGCAATCTGATTGTTCAATATACATGGCTGGTGACATTACTTATGTTAATGATTCTCCAATGTTTGATCAATATGTTGATGATTATGACTTCCAAATAGAAACTAACTCTGCAGAAGACTCAGTTTTTTATTGTTGAGAGGAAGCTCAGTTTCACGAACTTGAGAAAAGTAAGTAGCCATTACAGGTCATCTATGACACTGATGAGAAGAGCCTTGAGAGTTCAGAAGTAAGTGAAGAGTCTCAGACTTTTTTCCCTACTTCACTTCAGTCTGTCAGAGATAACATTCACATAATTGAAGATCAACAGTTTTTCAGCTTTGATGATGAGGTTGAGGCGGATGATGAAATTCTCGAGCATGTTGTAAATGAAAAGCATTTTCCTGAAATGGTTAAGGAAAACATTTTGGTCAGGGAATCTTCCTTAACTCCAGATGTGCAACCACCAAGTTCCATTGAGTTACAAAATGCAGATGAAGAAATAGAGGTTGATAAACAAATGAGAATTGTCACACTATCCTTTCAAGATAATTTACTTTCAAAGTGTATCCTTGCCCATCATCCTGATGAACTTCACACATTTTTCAGCCCGCCCTATCAAAACACATCAGCTTGGCAAGAGAACTACACTGCAATGTATGATGAGTCTGATAGTTCAAGTGATCATGAGCAAGGGGAAGAGTTGCTTTACCAGGAGAGTCCCAAATATAGTCAAGTGGAAGAAAGAGTAGTCCTGAATGAAGCCTATATCTCAAATCCTCTAGATCAGGTATCATTCCATGATCCATTGGTTGTCTTCCTTGAAAAGTCTGAAAGAGTAGTGGGTTCTATCATGAGCAAGTTGCTACCTAGGATGAGAAAAAACTTAAGCTCTACTGTCCAGAAACAAACCAAATGGGAGTGGCCTTTTCATTATTTCTGCATCATGAAAAAACTAAACCAGAATCCCCCATGTGATCATCTACTTAACTGATTGCATTGGAAAACAGAGTTCACCAAACAAATGTCTATTGTGTATAGATTAGACTAGGATAGATAGACAACATGTGAAAAATAAGCTCAGCCATGTGAGCATCTTTTCAGTTTTAGATTTTTTTGAAGAAAAGTGAAAAAGCAGAAAATACAAAAAACAGTAAACAGTAGAAAAAGAGGGCAGTTTCTAAAAACAATGGTAAAGCCCCGTTTTCCAAAAAAATAGTCCTTCAGAAAGCGCGCAAGCCCAAATGCCGCTACTAGTACTTCAATGTCTTGTTCAGCTATCTAGCCTAATCATAGCTGAGCATGTTTAAATTTATTCGCTGATAAGTTAGTGAGTGAAAAGATGGTCAACATTGTGTAAGATTGACTTATCATAGAGAGTAGATTAGGGAGAGATTCTGGTTCCACATGCCTAAAATAGAACCAAAGAGGAAAGCAGGGATGAAAAACAAATTGTGCATCTTAGCCCTGTTTTTCCTAGTTTCCATTTTATGCAAAATAATATTTGTGTGCAACTTGTCTTTTATGCCACCAATGCATGACAAATCAGACTGTCTAATCCTGATTTGATCATCTTTTAAACTTCGTGTTTTAGATTAGAGAACAAAATCCTGTCAAACAGCTTAATCTTGACAGTTGATCTAGCATAGATAGAGTAATGAAGGAGTTCATCAGTTTAATCTGAACTCCCGGCAGATATAAGAGTATAAATAGATAGGTTCATTTTGAAAAAAGAAAAATATACATTGTCAAAAGGCTTCTAGTTCAAATGCGCCAAAGAGAAGAAAAAATGTTAGGAAAGATAGTGGGGTAGGTAGAAATATCATTGATGTTAACCATGCTGTCACTTTTCAGAAATAGCATCAAATAAGGGTGAAATTTTCGCCAATGGGTAAGGAACTGGTCTTCATAAGCCAAAGATCTGAATTCTGGACACCTCCTGACAAGGAGCTGCCTTCCCCAAATGGAGACACTGTTAGTCATCCGTATTTTTCACTTGTTGGTGATGACTAAATCCATAGCTGAGTTTTCTAGAAGCTGATCTCCATATGTCAATTTGTCATCTAGAAAACCCTCATAAAACTTTTTTTGCCCTCCTACTTTTCAGTCCGCCCATGTCAAGGTAAAGCCTCATTATCACTATCCTATCTATCTTTAGCCCTAGTAGTCTGCCCATCAACTCTAAAAAGACAATTCAAGTCTGATTCAAAACCTCCCCTAAGTTAGGAAGTGGCGCTTTAAGGCATTTTACCCTTGGCAACCATCAAAAGGCCAAAAACCACCATCTGCTACAGACCAATCATGACAGACCTCCCACTCTGCAAATGAAATTGATCACAGCCCTAAGTCGCGCCACTTACACACCCCTAAGTCTCAGCAATGCATAGACCACAGTCTCAAGCTGATTTTAGGTGTTTTGCAGTGTTTTATGGATTTTAAAAAGACAGGAAACATGTCATCATCTCAGGAGAAAATTCTTGAATCCACATTTAGAAGAAAAACTGCTTCTCAATGTAAACATGAGCCTGAGATACATCTGCAGGGTAAAGAGTTACTCATCAAACTCTTACAGCTTCATTCAGCCTGATAGCATAGTAAAAGAAAGACAACACTGTCAAACAAACTTGTTATTTGTCATGGCCAAAAAACCTCATTCATCTATAAGCAGAGGGTTAAGGCGCCTCCTTCATCCACAAGCAAAGGGCGATGGCCAATGTTGACTTAAAGAATTGCAAAACTTACTATAAGCACAGGTTTGTTTTTTTACTAGACAGTGAAACAGTGACTCAAGGTTTCTGAGGGAAAATGATGATCAAAACAGGGCTAAGATCTGAAATGTTCAAATCAAGGGAAAGCAGATTTTTTTGCTCTTGTGCCCTAAGAAAGAAGATAAATTGAAATTTCCAGCATCATCATCATGGTGCAACAAAAAGAGACTCCATTGATCAAAGCTATCATAAAAAAATATCTCTGCAGGGGTGTTAATATGAATGGCTCAAACCAATGTTGAGCAAGAGGACACTTCAGTAAAAAGGAACTCTGTGTGCTCTTATGTTTCTGTTGGGCTGTGGGATAAATTCTATGGTTTCCAGATAAACATAGAGAAAAGGCAGGCAAGTAGTACATAGTCCCAGACATGAGACATCTTGATGTCATTCAAAGCGCCAGTGCAAGTTCAGGTGTTGCGATCTACACTCCACTACAAAGAAAAATGTATCCTTCAGATGCAGTAGGGTTGGTGATTTCAGAGCTCCATTGAAAAGAAAATGACTGACAAAAGCCTTGGTACCTATGAAATATTCCAGCAGTCATTCTACACCTCATAAGTTTGTCTCCTCAACACAAAGGTATAAAAAGGTTATGATCTGAGTTTTAAACCCTTGGGGAGGCATGTCATTAATGAAAGTAACTCCAATCATAGACAGGTGTCTTTTTAAAAATGTTTATCACAGCTGGCAAAGGCAATCTGGGCTTTTATTATCAAGAGACATCATCACTGAAAAGATTTTTTAAATGTGCAAAAGGGGGTCATTTGACATACTGTTAGTTTTGGGAAGCTTGAAACAAATGCAGGTATTCGTTATTCAAGGGACAGAGATATCATAGTAATATGCTCTAAGCAGAGACAGTGTATTGGAAAAAGCGCCTTTCTTAATCAATAGAAGATTGGCAAAGTCTGAATAAATGCAGAAATTTTTGACACCTACAGTGGGAAAAAGGTTGAAGAGACATCTAGAGACAGAACTGTCAAAGCAAGTTAAAAAGACAAGCCCTATCCTTTCTAATAACAGAGCAGTTTTCAGTATTTTTTTAACAGATTCGGAGTGGATTTTCTATTTTAAAATGATCACCAACAGTGCTAAACAAGTGTCAGGGGATGGTGTACAAGTTCATTGAGTCATTTTCTAAAGCTGGGGCTCCTGTGCTAAGTAATCATCAAAGGAGGCAGTGGTAGAAAAAGTCACCTTTTCAAACTATAATGCATAAGTCAAAACAGTTTTAACATTTCCAAAATAGGTTGGTTTGTTATAAAAAGGATGTCCATATGAAAACTGTTTAAAAGGCACAAAACACCACTGCCAACATCATCTCGAAACCCAAGTTTCACGATGCACCAAAGGTATTATTGAAAAGGGAAAAAAAGCTTTGAAAACCTTTGCAAAGACCAATCAAAGGTTCAATTTCATTTTAAAAAGGAAAAGTGACCATTAGGTTTCCTCCTTTCAAAGGAATAAGTCAAATGTAAACTTGTTTTCAAACTTCTCCAACCAGCAATTACAGTCTCGAGGCGTTGAAACGCAAGTTTCAAATCGATTTGCAGAAGTTTTTGCAAAGTTTCAGGTTTTTTTTAGACCGCGCGGCACTCCTGTAGGAGTGCGCGGCGCTCTTAGGCAGATTTTTTGAACTACGCCACAAGGGCGCACGGCGCTCCTGTAGCCGCGCGTGGCGCCCCTGTAGCGGCGGGTCACGGGAGCCCGACACCGCCCGACACCGCCCGACACCACCCGACAAGTCTTCTGCGCGGCGTTCTTCTCCACAAGGGTGCTGCGTATACGTCTGACCTCCAAACGCTCTCCAAGCTCCCTCCAAGGCATTCTCAACTTATGAAAAGGGTTTTTCTTGACATTTTGAGGTATTCTACAGCTCCTCCTTAAATTCACACTTGCTAGATAATGCTTGGAGGCCAGGGACTGTGTCAAATTAAAATAGGGTGTTTTGTTTCAAAACAGACTCATGGGTTCCTGACTGCTAAAAGGGCTTGGGTACAAGCTGTCCTTTTTTCTACCACGGAAGTATTTCAAACTATGTCAAACTCTGCCCTTTAACCACAAGAAAACTCGAACTGTGTTTTAACCCTTTGTTTGACTGAGTTCATACATCATTTCATATTAGTGGACTGCTTGTGAGGTTTGGGTTTTCAATCAAAGGAGCTGCTCCATATTAGAACTCTGTCACCATATATAACAAACTGTGTTTTTAATGTGGAAATATCAGTTGTTTAAAATTGTGATTGAATGGTGGATATGCTAATAAAAGTCCCTACAAGGAAAGAACAGGTTTTGAGCTAAGCACTGTCTGTATTCACCTTTTGTAAATCAGAGAGAAATGGTGTGCTTATTCTTCAAAATATCAAAGAGCAAAGTTAACCCTACCAAGAACAGAGGGGTAGTTGTTCACTATGTACACTTTGTGAATGCCTTTTGTTGATTCTTCAAGATCACTGTTAAGATGATATTCAGATAGTTGTAAAGGTATTCTTCTAAGGAGGACAGGGGTTCTACATTGAAAGAGGAGCTTTGATTGTGTGAAAAGATAAACTCCTACAGCCTTTAATTGAAACTTTTGAAGCATTTTTCAAAAACTCTGTCACCTTGTTACATAAACTGTGACATTGACTGTATGCTTACACTAAAGGTTGATTGCATGAGATATGAGTTTGTTGGGTGATTGGCATGCTAGACAAGGGGAAGTTTGTGAAGATTGGGAAGTTTATCATTGGTCAGAAATACAAACAGGTTGTTGAGCTCCAAACATCATAGAGCAAGGCGATTTTGACACTTTACACAACAATTTCACCTAACAGTCTGTCTTCATTTCACTGTATTGTATCTTGTTAAGGCGTCTGCTGGCTAAGATACATATTAAAGGTGGGAAGGCCACTTTTTAAAGGAGCAGGGGTTTTGTATTGTGAGGAAATATTTTGCAAATCATCCAAATACATTGTTTCTCTATCAAAACAGTGAATTGACAGAGTTTAGCTCAAAGAAGGCAGTTTAAAGAAAGTGAGGCAATTTGGTGCTTCAAGAGCATATTTAGCCCAAAATGCCGCCCAGGAAAGACAACAGAAGTGGTTTACATAAAAGATATGAGTCAATCTCTACAGAGGAGGTCAATGCACATCCATCCATCCTCTTCAATTTTCATGAGGTAGGTTGTTTAGATTTCTTCCAGAAGGTACAGGAGGTCAAAATTTTCTCGCCCTTGACACACCTATGTGCCCTAAGGTTCCAAAGCAAACATTTCCAGGTAGCAGACCTTGATTTCAATTTTTCCCCGAGGTCAGTGTCTAAAGCCACCAAAATTCCATATCATGGCGAGAAATGGTTCAAACAGACTCATCTAGACTTGGATGACTACAACCCTTTCATCAAGCCCGAGCACATATATACTTGCACTTCTATTTTTCCTTTCTCTTATCTTCTTGCCAGCTACGCTCCCCTAATGAAGGTCATAATGAAGTATTTTACTTGTGAAGGGAGATTTACTCGAGTTTATGCCTATCATGTCCTACTATTGATGCATTTCACTATAACTAAGCAGCTCAATCTCCCTTACTTTTTATGCAAAAGCATCGAGAAGATGGCATCCTTAGTCCAGAAGAAGACTCCATCTCTGCAAATATCTTCCCTTTTCCATCATTCTCTGATCAAAATTATCATTCTACATCAGTTGGAGAAGAAAGGGGTTTCTTGGGATGTTTTTATCAGTCACCCGGATTTCTCCACTATTCCTCCTGTCCATATATATCCCACCCAGCCTACTCATCGCCCTGTACCTTTGTCCAGCAGGCCTACTCCTAGAAGGCTTGAGATTACCACAGAACAGTCAGGACAGCAAAAAGAGAAAGGGCATGAGCAAGAATAAAAGAGTGTTGAACAACAGCATCTCAGTGAAAATGAACAACAGGGACAAGAGGAAGAGCAGCAGCTTGATATTGAAGGTCATGAACAGCAGTTTGGGCAGAAATTTGAGCAGCAGCTTGAGCCACAAAATGAAAAAGAAATACAAGCACAGCAGAAGCACGATGTTGATGATCAAGGGCAACAAGAATTTGAGACAGATCAGCATCATGACATTGAAGAGTAGAAGCAACCTAAAGAAGACACACAACAACCTCAAGGAGAGCAGCAGTTTCAAGAAGATGACAAGGGCAAAGCAATTGTGCCTCCTTCTCCTAAAAAGACAAAGCCTAGCACAGCAAGAAAGAAAGGGCCTAAGGCTACCACTCCAAAAGTGACAAGAGTTGTCCCTAGCAAAAGAAAAACGCCAAAGAGGTCTCCCACTAGCATGCCAAGAAGGAAGAGTGCAAGGTTAGCTTTCAAGGGCAAAGGGAAAGGCAAGATAGGAGAAAGTCAAGAACATGGAGGTGCATTGGCTATCATCCCAATCCAAAGTGATGACAGCGATAATGAAGCCCGCATTCTTGAAAACCTTCTAATCCATCGAGAGGGTCAAATTGAAGCATTGGAGAATGACCTTCATCGGGCAAAGAGCTTCAATCATTTCTTGGAGATCCAAAATAGACAGATGAGTGTTCACATGGCAGTTTATGAAATACGGGCAATCAAATACAACAATGAGGCTGCTAAAGCACAAGTAAGGATAGAGGAGCTCATCGGTGAGTTTGATGAAGATGAAGAAGAAGACCAGCCTAGGCGGAAGAGGCCTAGAACCATAGGGCTTAAAAGAGCCCTGGAAAAGCAAAAGGAAGAAGAACAAGCCCATCTTGAATCCTTTCCCCTCACTGCACTACTTGAGCAAGAAATTGAAAGCAATAAGGAGGCATGGCTAGAAAGAGCCAATGAACATTTGGAGATGAAGCTTGAGAAGGAAAACAGAGACCTGGAGCTGCAAAGGAAGATGACACAACACTATCAAAAGCTAAATCAGTTTGCCTGGCGCAAGCTAAAGGCCACCCAAGAGAAACTAAAGGAAGCAAAGGGGAAGCGCCTGGCACGGAAAGAGAATAAAGGCACATCAGCACTTGAAATTTTGGCTTCAGCTTCGGAGCATGTTGCTAAGGACCCTTGAGGGTCATGCACCCCAATTTTGGGCCCATTTTGACAATTTTTGGTTTTTTGGCATTTTTGGGTTTTTGGTCAAAAACTCATAAATTCGCCATTTCATTTTGAGGATTCGTCAAAGGAGGAGAATGGTATCATTGAATGCCATAATTTCATGAGCATACCCTCAGCGATTTTCAGAACATTTGGAGATCATTTTCCCCCTCAAAACGGCGAAAAAGGCTCTCTTTTTTGCATACTCTGCCCGGTCTATCAGGAGACTGTAATTTTCTGGTTTTTTACACACAGGTGCAGATTTGGAGGACTTCCAGGCATCAGATTGGGGAAATTTCAGTTGCGCCAGAAATTAGGC
This sequence comes from Pinus albicaulis, assembly GCA_034641835.2. Taxonomy (NCBI): domain Eukaryota; kingdom Viridiplantae; phylum Streptophyta; class Pinopsida; order Pinales; family Pinaceae; genus Pinus; species Pinus albicaulis. The sequence continues at coordinate 101,708,346 of CM076577.1, forward strand.
ACTCAGTGCTTTCCAACGAGCTATCATGAGCCTAGTTTTGACATTAGGAAGGCTGCCAAATGTTTCCGGCACTTCAGGAGACCTTTTTCTGATGTAAAATTGAAATATTTTTGTAATTTTTGAACCTCTAAAATCTGTTTTTTCTAAATGTGCGTTTAGCTATTTTTGCACATGAAAAATTATGCAAAGTCAATTAAATTCCCTTTTTTAGCATTTTTTAGATATTTTATGAGATATTTTTGTGCCTTGGGCTTTGCAAAGCCTCAAGGACAAGTTTAGATATTTTGATTAGGCCAATGAGGATGCAAGTTGAACCATGAGGTTTTCCTCACTTAAGCCTATATATTCCAAAGGCTCTCATTGTAAACAAGGCTGAACTTGAGAAGAGAAGCAATATATGGTCATATGAGCTTTGGAAGAAAATACTTGTGTTATGCTTTTGGATTGCCTCTTGGATGTTCTTGGATGGATGATGAAGGATTGTTGATGGATTCCATGACTTGGTAGAATGGTATAGTGTCTCTTGTTTTGTTGTTGTCTTCTAGTTTTCATTCATGATACATGTTTCTTACTTGCTATAGATCAGTAGAGAAAAAATTTTAGATATGCCCATGGAGGCACCTCAAATTTCCTATTTCTTCATAGCCTCTTTGTTTTCTTCTTCCTAAATAACATTAAAGAATTCTTGACTTCTCTTTAAATATTTAGGATATTGTTGCTTGTTTCATTCATGGTCTTATACATGCTAAGAAGGACTTACGGTACACCCTGCTTACCTATGGCTAGCTATAGTTCCATCCATGAAACTTCTCTTTGATTGATTAGATTATCATTTTGTTTGAACCAAGGAGGCCTAGTTTCGATCTAGCCCTTTGCCTAAAACTATGAAAATCTTGTTGTTCAAAGTGCCCAATAACTTGAAGTACTGTGTTTAGGCGTTCCGGCATAGTGTTTTGAGTTGTTTGTCTTCCTTATGTGTTTTCCCCAAAGTCTGATAGCCATTTCCCAAAGTTAGAGGGTCTTATACTTCTATGCATGGCTTGAATGTTTGTTTCTATGTATTGATTAGTTTATAGTTACGTTTTGCATGATTAATGGTTTTCCCTACCATGTTTATGTTATCTATCGATCTAGTTATATTTGAAACTCTTTTTTGTTCCCAAACTTGATGTCCATTTACTCCATTTTGCCCAAAGATCCTTTCTACCTTGAATCAAATCAGCCCTTCAACAACCTTGTATCGTCATCTTATAGCTTCCTTGACCTTTTGACCCCATAGCCCAGTTAATCTAACATCTTTTTACCTATCTTATATCTTTGATCAGTTTCATCCCTCACAACTTAAAAAACAAAAAACCAAAAAACTTACTTCATAACTAGCCTAAAATCAGAACACAATAAGAAAACAAAAAGATATCTCTTACACATATAGAGAGAGCCCTCTCTGAGTCCAGGAAGGCTAGGTCCTTGGGCTCCAAAGCTTGGTTTGATGTTACACTGTCATTTGTCTTTCCAATCAGCCAAATCACGGGAACCTAACAAAATCCACAGGCTGAGCCAAGATAAAGGCTCTGATACCACTATAATATCCCAAAATAGGGATTTTATACAACAACAAGAACACCTTAAGATGTTCGAAAGTTGGAGATATTTCATATGATGTGTTAAAAACACATAGCCATCAATTTAAGCTACAGAAGCAATTTATACTTCATTCTATGATCCAAATTTTGGGGAAAAGCAGAAAAATAAGCACCAAAAACGTTATTCCCAACTATTTGTGTAATAAAATAGGAAAATAACGGTGGGATCCCTTATATTATGTCATATGGGACTTACATACCAAATGGGAGAAAAAAAAAAACTCTATCTAAGTTAATCAGGTCTCCTGGTCCCGATATGGCTCAAAAAGGCCCAAATCCCATGACTTTTAGCATACAAAATGATTGAAGCAAGGGGCAGCGTGATTTAGTGAGGGTTTCTACAAAAAATCATATTCCTCCACATATCTGGAGTTTATATTATTCAAGAGTGAATAAAAATAGGGATTCAACCCTTTTTATACAGCAAAAGACAACCCGACAAGGGCCTCATGAAAGTACTATATAAAATGACAGATCTGCAGATATAGATATGGAAAACATAGTTTACTGCAGCTATTTATATATATAACTAAAAATGTACAATAAATAGAAAAAGAATGATGTACAAAGCTTTCCAGGAGAAGGGTTGGCCCTTCCTCCAAGGAATAAGCTCACAAGCAAGGGTTCAAACCCTGCTACTGCAACACTGTGGAAAAGGATGTAGTTTCTGCAAATTAATACGTTGTAGAAGATGGGAAATGATTTGGCCACATGCCAAGATGTAAAATATTCTCCAAGACCTTCCTCACAGATCTTGCAAAGAAAGGGAACCTCCCTCCTCTGAACAATAAGCTTAGAAGTGTTGTTGTGATCTCCCCACTGCAACACAGTGTTTCCTGCTACAAGAATAACATTGTAGTTGAAGGAGGATGCTTGGCCTCAAGCCTAAATGCGGGAAAATGAAGTACAATGCTCCTCCAAGAGGCCTCTCAAGGAAGGATAATGAATCCCTAAGCAGGAATGCCTTGTGCTAAACAACACTGCATACTCAACTCAACAGCTGAAGAATGCTCAATAGTCTAAGAAGAAAAAATTCTATCATCAATAATCTAACCCCCAATGGCTGCCATCTCTTTCCTTATAAGCTTTGTGAGCCTCCTCACCTTGGGTCCCACCCATTAGGGTTTCCAACATCACATGACCACTTTCCCTCCAAAACTGCATTGTAGCTCCATCAAGGCTACTCCTCCATACTACGTTGTTGACTTAGTCAACTTGACTGAATCAACATGATTCTCTTCCTGTTCATACATGGAAAGTGTAAAATATAGCTACTAGAATGATCCCCTTCCACATTATGATGGATTTTATTCATGTTTTTATTCTGCATGGGCCTCCTTACCCATTTATTCAACTCCTGGGTGAAATTAGCAAAAATCAATATTCCAATTTGCTGCATGCAAATTTTGGAATATTACACATACTCCCTATGAACTTGTTTATGAGAAGCAAGTCCCGTTTCCTATAGAATTTCAGATTCAAACCTTCAAGATGGTAGTATAATTTGGACTTTATTTATCAGAATCCCAGAACCATAAATTGGAGCAACTTAACGAGCTTGATGAAATCAGGAAAGATGCAGTTCAAAAAACAAATATAGTCCAGTAGCAAAGGTCCAAATGGAATGATAAATATATCAAGGAGAAGAAGTTTCAAGCAGGGGATTGGGCACTTTTTTTCGATTCAAAGTTCAAATACTTTCAAGGAAAGTTTCAAAATCATTGGCTTGGGCCTTATGAGATTGAAAAAGTCTTTGAAAATGGAGCAGTCAGGATAAGGACAATTGATGAAGAAAAGGTACCTCTTCTTGTGAATGGACATCGACTGAAAGTATATCATAAGCCAATTTAAAGAGAAGAGTTTATCAAGATTTTCCAAGATAATACTGATATGAAGTTAGTGAAGAAGAATCCTTCTTCTTCCCTAACTTAGCTTTTATTTTTCCTATATATATATATATATATATATATATATATATATATATATATATATATATATATATATATAATAAATTTTATAAATATGAAAAAAAAAATGATTGGCATCCTTATACAAAAAATGCATGATGAAAATTAGAAATTTTGACATCTTATATTTTCTATTCCATTTCTAAAAAATTCCAAAAAAAATTGTTCCCTTTATTTTCTACAATAAGAGGTAGTGGAGAACTACATTCAATTCTGCATTTACATTCCATTTTTGCAGCTGATATTCCACTCTGCAGCTGATTCCACATTCTGCAGCTACATTCCATTTTACAGTTACATTCCATTTTTTAGTTGATTCCACATTTTGAAACTACATTCCATGTTGCACCTCTGACACATTTGTACAATCTACTAAAAAAATGATGAATATAGGGAATTGAAGGACTACATTTAAAGTCCACCATGCTAAAAGATACCTGAAGAATCAACGCCAAAGGAATGACAACAAAAGGTTAGTTTTAAAGGTATAGTTGCAAAAATTTATTTTTAATAGCAAGGTCAAAACATTAGCATGTATAAAGTAGATAATCATACGCTACCTTGACATGTCATCATTTGATTTGATTGGGACTTCCATCATGTCATAGATCGACCACATCATCCTCATTATGTTTCATAACTATCCACAATGGACTCCCCCATTTATGATTAACAATCATGACCTGTTTTCGTAACATATCCATCTACGTTTCTTTAAAACCCAAATCCATCTCACTCATTCCTACAAACCCTCGATGTCCTTCATCAGATCCGTAATCCAATTCACTTCATAATAGAGAAGGATAATTCTGAAGGCTAGACTCTTCACAAAAGAAGACATGGGTTTGATAGTTAGGTCAGAACCGGTGAGAAAAAATATATGGAGGGATATCCTCAGATCAAGGAGATGTTGCAGAAGGTTAAATGGCTCAATTTTATAGAAAATTTTGATGGCTTCCACAAAGATATCACTAAGTCTTTTGCGAGGTATTTGGATGGGACAGAAGTTGAAATAGGAGACATAAAGTTCTCAGTAATTGAGGCATTCATAGCTGAAACCACAAAAATCCCAAAGGTTGGCGAAAGGTGGTTGAAAAACAAATAATTTCAGAGTGAATCATGGAATGTTGTCCTCAAAAATCCAGGTATGGATACTTCTATTTTTAGAAAGGGTATTCCTAGCTCAGCACTCAAGAACAAATGGAGGAACATGCTTTTAATTCTGCAGAAATTTATTACCTGTGAAGGCAGATTTGGCTGCATGTGTGTATATCATATTTGATTGTTGATGAATTTCTTAGAGAATGGTGAAATAAATCTTCCCTTATTTCTACTAAATAGCTTAAAAATAATGTCTACAAATGTGTAGAAGAGAATCCAGTTTATAGATAATACAATGCACCATCATGGGTTGGTAAAAATACTTCTTGAATTTCATTTGAAAAGTATAGGAGATTCTTGGGATAAATTTCTTATCAGAAACCATTTCCAAGATGAACCAGAGAAACATAAATAAGAAAATACCAGAAAGAGTAGAAGAAAAAAGATTGACACAAGCATGGAAAACAGACCTGCATCTCCACTTCAGCAAAACGATGAAGAGCTCACCCTTGCAGAACTAACAAAGAAGAAGAAGTAAGGTAAAATTAAGACAAGATGTAAAAGAGAAAAGAGGAGCAAGGTTACAATGGAAGAAAATGTAAATCCTCTAAAGCTAAGAAGGAGCTCTAGACTCTAGGTTCAATGAAGAAAACACTACCACAAGAGACATAGTTTGTAAATTTAGAGGAAGAACCTCCAATACCATCTCCTATCACTATTTCTCCTCTACATAGCCCTGAAAATTCTCCTATACATAATTTTGAAGGTAGTCCCACTAGAAGATATCCAGTCATAGACCTAGTACACAAAGAGATATATGATTACATAGAGTCACTGGAAAAGAGAAATGCAGCAGTGAATCTAGAACCTCCTATCAATCCACAAGAACCTCTAGTTGATACTCTTAAACATGAAATCTATGAACTAGAGATATTGAATAGGCATATTAAACAGGAGAATGAAGCTTTAAAGCAGCAAAACAAATTGGAGAAAGTGATTAGTGATAATACCATCCTACACTTAGGACTGTGGTACAAAAAGAATAGGAAGTTAAAAAGAAAGAACAAATCACTAAACAAGGTAGTCATTAATCTCAAATATAAACTCCTTATGAGGAAGCCTTCAATGGAAGTCACTTCAGTGAAAAGCAAAAGGAGAAAACTAGATGTATTTGTAGAAGTGTTTGAACAAATGCAATAGGAGAGGGAAGTTCACATTTTTGGTAAATTGCATGAGGACATGCAATGACTTCTTAGTGGGGGTATGTTGAACCTCAGAATTGTCCTTTCTCTAACATCCTTCTCACCAAATTTTTCTTACTTTCTCATAGTTCCATACACTCCAATTAATGATAAATTTCATGTTTTATCTCAAGGAATGCATTTAAATGGTTTTTATGTTATATTATGGTGTTCTTGTTATTTGAATCGATTTTTGTAACTTAGCTACAAAACACAGCCTGTTTTGCAGCTAATCGTTAGTTCCACAGCTACTTTTATGGTTTGATAGGTTCCAAGGAGAAAATATAGGAACAAGCCATATGGGCATCTCCAGAATGATTCATGCATAGATTTCATCCTATCTACTTCATCTAAATCAAAAGAAAAGGGTGCCTGTGATTGTGGTCAAAGTCTGGTCAAAGGACACAAGCCGAGAGAGAAGAACTCTTGATTTTCTCCAATGTAGCAAATCAAGAGTTAACAAGTAAAAATATAATTCTATGTTTTGGTTAGAATAAGACATATGTAGGCGTAATTAGCTCATCACAGTTATGTTTTATTTTATTTAAAAACCAGTTATGCAAAGACCGAACAATAGTTGTAATTTTATGAAATTTTGTGTATTGCTTTAAACTCTATTCTTTTCATAATAAAAGGATCATGTTCATGGTTCTAGTATCTTCTTAATGTGTATATAATTAGCTAGAATCTCTATCAATTCTGTCGTACAGGGTCCTTGCACAGGAGGAGGTTTTTCATTAATTTTTTTAGTTTAATTCTTTACTCTGTTTTGTCAATTTTCTGAGTAGATTAATATTGTGTTTCAGCTTTCAAATCACTATCATAGAAACAATTCATGAATGTTTTCTTAGCATCAATGATAGAATGACTGTGTAATATTTTCTTTCCTAAAACGTCTCAAGAAGGTAGATTTATCTATTTTCCAATTGGATTAAGTTTGAGGCAATAGAGATCATAGTTGTTTAGTTTTCTTTCATGTTCTGATATTTACTTTCCTAAATCAAATAATCAGTTAATTGTATAATTGGATGATCCTAAAGATCAGGCCAAGAAGGTGACTTGTCATACTTCCAAATTGGGTGCTCGAGTGTTCAACCTATGCAATCATTGAGCTTTTCTTTTACATGCTTTTAAATTGTTTTCTAGACTAATATCCTCAATCAATTGCATAATTGGATGTTCCTAAAGATCAAGCCAAGAAGGTGACTTGTCATACCTCCAAATTGGGTGCTCGAATGTTTAACCTATGCAATTACTGAGTTTTCCTTTACATGATTTAATTTCTTTCCTAGATTTAAATTTTCAAAACTAAATTATAATCGATTGCTTGTACATCATTTCAAGAGGGTGATTACATCATACTTCCATATTGAATGATGGAGTGATTGAACATACATTAGTTGTTTTCCTTTGAATCTTCTTTCATCTAGAGTAGCATTGCAATTTCCATTTTCAGTTATAAGATTCATATCCATGGAATAAGACTAATATTAAATTAGAGGTCATTATAGTAGACACTATGTTTTCAGATCAGATTCTAACCATTCAATAGTTTTTGTTTCATTTTTATGCAAGTTAGTTTAACTTAAGAACACTTCCTTTTCTTCCTTCTTTCAAAGTTAGTTTTATACATCTAAATTTCACTAGATTCAATTGATTCCTTTCATAGTTTTCATTTATTGAGATTAAAATTTAGACATAAAGCACAAAACCCCCTAAAAACAACATAAAAATACATACAACGAAGTAAGAAGAATGTTAACTAAGCACATATAGTGCACCACACTTCATCAGATTACAAACCTCGGTTGATAATTTATGTAAGCAATTTAAGACATTAAATTGGCTAAACAGGTATGTCAGCAAACCACGAAGAGAGTGTTGAGATAGAAAATAGTGTTCATCTGAAAGATGGTAATCCACCATTTCTTTCTCATATGCAGGTAGAGTTAGTCTAGATAAGAAATATACAACAACATTCTCCTTCCGTATTTTATCAACAATTGTCAGGTCAAACTGATGTAATAACAACAACCATATAATTATTCTAGCATTAAGATCAGGTTTATTCATTAACTACTTGATGGCTGCATGGTCAGTGTGTACAAAGGTCTGATAACCAGTGATATAATGTCTAAATTTGTTTAAAGCATGGACAATGGCGAAAAAATCCTTTTCTATGACAATATAGTTGAGTTCAGCATTGGAAAAATACTTGCTAATGAAATAGATGGCATAGGGTAATTTTTCTTCTCACTTCCCCAAACCTGCCCCCACCTCTTTGTCTAATGCATATGTGTGGATGTGGAAAGGTAGAGCCCAGTTTGTACCTCATAGAACCTTGAGGTAGTAGTTAACTTTTCCTTAATGAGCTCCAAAGCTTCTTGATAGAGAATCAACCAGATAAACTCAAAATCTTTGTCCAACAAACCAAATAATGGTGAAGCCAATTTTTTGAAGTCTTTGATGAACCTTCTATAGTAGCCAGCTAAACCTAGGAAACTTCTGACATCTCTCTGATTTTGAGGAGTAGTCACCCTTTTTATGATGGTGGTTTTGTTCGGGTCCACCTGTATTCCTGCTTGTGATATTGAGTGGCCCAATACTACTCTTGCTCTTTTTAAGAATTCACACTTTCCAGACTCAAGGAGAGATTCATCTCAATGAACCTTTCCCAAATTGGAGAGATCTTCTTGGAATTCATCCCCATAAGGTGTGAAATCGTTCATGTAGATTTCAACCGAGTCATGGACTAAATTAGAGAAAATGTTCAAGATGGCTCTTTGGAAAGTAGATGGGGCATTGCACAACCCAAAGGGAAGGACTCTGCAAGCGAAGGTTCCCTAGGGACATTTGAAAGTAGTATTGTCCTAGTCTTCAGGGATAATTTGGATCTAGTTATACCCACTTAACCCATCTAGGAAAGAAAAAAATTTCTTTCTTGCAAGGCCATCTAGAACTTGATCTATAAAGGGAAACGGGAAATGGTCCTTCTTGGTGGCTTTTTTGAGTTCCATGTAATCAACAAAAATTCACCATTTTCCATTCTTCTTTAGGACTAGGAGAAGAGGAGATACCCACTCATTGTCTGATATAGGATAGATGAAACCTCCATCCAATAATTTATGTAGTTATTCCTTTACTATGTCCTTTAGAGCTGGGTTCATCCTTCTTTGGGGTCGGCACACATGCTTTCACCCTTGTTTAATGTAGATATGATGTGTGCACATTGAGGGATGCACCCCTTTCATGTCTTTGTAGCCCAAACCAAATGCATCAAGGTTTTCTTTCAAGAGATGGCATAGCTGCTCTTCTTATTTAGTTGATAGGGATGAGTTTATTTTCCAGAGATTTTGATGGGCCAAATTCCATAGCCTTGGTGGTTTCAGAAGTTGAATCCAATGATTGCAGTTCCATACAAGGGTGGCTTTCAGACTCTTTGACTAGGTCATCAAGTGGACTATCAGTGGGGGGTTGGTTCTGAATGATTTGATCGATGAGGTCATCCTCATAAGGTTTCCCCCCTATAAGAACACTATCTATGGTACAAATGGGGTAGGGTTTACTGTTGTATACTTCATATTATTCTTCTTCATCCTACAACCATAAAGGTAGGTCATGGTCAATGGAAGGATGGGAAGGAGGATATAATACCAGCTGTTTAGACAAGGGTCCATTCTTTATAGTCATGCTTTCAGCCCAACAACTGATATAAGCATCGACAATGGCTAACCAAGGTATCCCTAAAATGAGAGGATATCCATTAAACTTGGGTTTTGGCTGGAGAACCAAGAAACATGTAGGGTACTCCCAATATTCGATTGAAACTACAACATCCTCAACAATTCCTTTCGAAGCTACTGTGGACCAATCTGCAAGTTACAGAACCATTGTGGTTTTCCTCAAAGTCCCTTGGAGGTTGATTTAAAGCATACTTTTCTTGTTGATTACATTGATGGCAGCCCCGATATCAATTAGTGTATTGGGAACTATGACACCATCTATGTGTACATCTACAACTGGACTACCAGGGCCTAGGTACTTCAGGAAGATCACCCTTCCCAACATCAAGTCAGATAATTTTCCTACTACATTGATGGTGGGGGTATATTTCTTCTTTCTCCCAGGTTTCTTAAAGAACTTTTCCTTGATGAGCCTATTGTAAATACAGACATCCTTAATGGCCTAGAGAAGGGGTATTTTCACACACAAAAGTTTAATTTCTCCCAGAAGTTTAGTCTCCTCTAGGGTGTGCTGACTAGAGTGGATCAAGCACTCAGGAAAAGGAGGTTGTTGGATCTGAGTGTCACTTTCTTTCTTTTCCTCCTCAACCTCTGTAGATGGAGATGGAGGATCATTTTCTGTGATTAATCTTCCTGACCTGAGATTGATCTCATGTATCTGCACACCATAAGCTAGATAAGATGTCTCTCCACTGTAAACCTCTTGTGCCTTCTTGTTGTTTGGGTTCAGATTGGGATGTGCAGGCACCTGAGGCAACTTGGGTGGAGAAAAATGAGTGAGATGAGGTTGAGTTTGGGGTAGAAGCAATAGAAAAGGTGGTTGATTATGTTGAGGCCTCCACCTTTGTGATGGGTTGCTCCACTGAGGTGGTTGAGGAACGTATTGCTAAAATGGTTGGTTCACAGGCTAAGGGTGATATGAAGGGTTGTAGTGACAAGTAAGAGGTGTAAGCCATGATGGAGGAGTGGAGGCATACCAAGACTACATTGGTGCATTTTGATTGTTATGGTAATAGGAGTGAGGTGCACCTTGCATACCCTCTTGATATGACCTAAGCCCTTGAGGCCTTCTTTGATTTACTAAATAGAGTTGATCAAGTCCTAATTTTCCACCTTGATATACATATTTGAACCTAGGTAATGAGGGACACTTATCTGTGGCATGATTCTCTTCACAAACTACGCAAACCTCTATGGCATTCAATGGACATTCATTCCAAGGTTGTTTTCTAGTACATATAGGACAGAAGATAGGCAAGGCTCTTTTTTCTTCCTCTTGCTTCCTCTTGATCTTCATTGTGTCCATTTGAAAAGAAAATGTGTGCAACATCTCACTCTTGAAGTCCTCCAACATATTTCCAATCTCGTGCTTAATGGAGGTGTAAGAGGAAGGGGTGTTGGTCATACCTTGGCTAGCTCTACCTTTCTTCCTCGCTACCCTAGAATGGTTCCTAAAGACAGTTTTGATGTCCTAATAATGTAGTTGGTAGATATCTCCTCCTAATATCATATTAATGGTTTCTATCACCTCTTCCTTGATCCCTCGGAGAAGTACCAGTTTAAGTGATCTGGGATCAAGGGTGAAGTTTGCTCTTTTATAATTTAACTGGAATCTTTCTTCATAATATTCTAGGGATTCATCAGGCCCTAGAGTCATCATAAATATTTCCCCTTTAGTTTCCTTGGACCTACAATAGTCCTTGTACTTGTTGTTAAATGCCTCTTGCATCTGTGCCCAGGTAGCGATGTTGTTCCCAGGCTGACCCATGAACCAGTGCAAGGTTGCATCCTTGATGGTTGATGGTAATAGCTTAAGATTTTTATCATTTGAGGCATATTCATAGGTCCCGAAAACAAAAAAAAATTCAAACATGAAGTTTTTAGGATCCTCAGAGGTGAGTCCATGGAAATGTTGAAGGGCTGAGAGACTGATGTTCTTCATCCTAGTTTCCCCATCTGTTTCTCTAATGGGAAAGAATCCTTAGGTCCTAGTATTAGCCATGGATTGGATTGGTGAAGCAAGTTCCTTAGGTGAAACAAGTTCTTATTCTTCTCCAATACGTTCTTCAAGGTGTCAAAGAGACTCACCTATGGTGTTTTCAACCTCACAGTCACTGCAGAAGAGTGAAGGGTGACTGTGTGGGGACGTGGGGGTTTTTCGGTAAAAAAATTCCTTGGTTATATTTACTCCTACGAGGCATGAAAGTTAAACTATTTTTTTATTTCTCAATATTTTTTGGACTGCATGTAAAATAACAGTAGAAACAAATGCTAAAAAAAAATCAAAGCATCTACTTATACACCTCCCTAGAAATGGTGCCAAAAAGTGGTGAGCCCTGGTATTACACCAAGAGTGCTACAAATCCTAGAGGCTACTCTACTTTACTTTATAAACCCGGAGTTTTTATAAAATTGGAGGTGGTAGTGCTATATACACAACATATGCATTATACTCATGCCATCCTCTACTTAGTCCTACGAAAGGGTGCTATTGCTAGGGTTTCTGAGTGAAGTCTGTCACACTTTTAAATTAGACCTAGAAATAAAAATGACCCAAAACCATTACTCTATCAACAATCAAAGGACTATTCTAAAGCAATAAGATACATTTAGCTATTTTTCAAGGAAGGAAATCTACATTTTAGGCGATTACAAGAAATAGAAGTAAACTAGGCAACATACATGAAGTAAATTTCTGAATTGAAATTGCAGAAAGGAAGAATAATATAATCACACATTGTTGGGCAAAATAGCTAAGTAAACTCTAACTATTTTATTCTTAAATTCTATTCTTTAACAATTCATCTAGTCACCGGCTAACTATTCTTGTAAGTACTTAGTTTTACAACAAAAGAAGGAGGTGTTAAGGTGTCTTAAGAAGGTCTTGGACTCATGGATTCAGAGCTTAAGGTTTATTGGAGGTTGTGGCAGGGTTAGGTGAGGTGGAAGATGGTTTCTGGGCTGAAGGAGAGGCTAACTGGAGCTGCTACAGGATCTTCTACAGGTTTCTTGTAGTGCTACACGATGTCCTATAAATTTTACAAGAAATAGGCCGAGGGTGCCTTCAGGCCAAAATTAATGAGGAAAGGGGTAGTGAAAGTGAAATTAAGTTGTATTTAGGTGGACGGAAGGTGGAAAACCCCTTGGAAAATATCATAACTTCATTCAAAGCTCGTCTTACACTTCTAGGGTTGCTCTCGGTGTGGTGGTGAAATTCTCAAAAATAGGGCTAGGGTGATTTTGTTGAAAGGAGGTTGGTGAAGGGTGAGAAATGGAGCTAGGGATTTTGCTGGAGTCCTCCTATAATGATCTACTCAAACATACAACAAAACTACCTTTTCTTGCAATAAACATTAACAAATCTATGATGAAGAAGATGGAAAATATGAGTTGAATTTGATAAGAAAACCTACTTATGCATTCAAACAGATATCTAACTCAGTATTCTCAACATGTTCATGAAAAATAAAAAAACCTATCTATTACGGAAATCATAAAATGAAGAGAAATTTTGGGCCTATGGTGAATATCTTGCCTTGTCAAGCTCCAATGAAAGAGGTGAGAGATGGAGGCTTTGAAACACATAATTTGGAGTTTATATGCTACTGTACCATGATTTACAAGAGCCCAACTATAGAAATTATGAAATGGAAGAAAACCAAAAATAGTAAAATGAAATGTAAGAAAAGTAGCTAAAGCTCATGAAGTAAACTAGATACAATGGCATAAAAATAAACATAAATACAAAAGAGATAGATTGGGGACAATGGATTGAGCCCTAACCCACAAGCTCAAATCTATGAAACTAAATCAGTGAAGGACAAACTGAATACTCATTTTATTGCAGAAATAGTCTCATTACGTAACCATGAAAGTCTCAAAAGTATATCACAAGAGCTAAGAGTCTACTTGCTTCCTTCAAAATTTGTATCCTAATGAGCTCTTTCTTTACCCTATATAACCCAAAGGGTAGCTACCAAAAGCTCCCTAAAAATTAGGTGATGTGTCCCCTTTGATTGCTAGATAAGTGGAACTTTGGTGGACTTGATCTTCTCCTTGCTTGGCTGCCTTTGATTTCGAGTTGTTGGAGGGAATCTTGAGGATCCCTTGGTCGCCTTTAGGAGTTAAGGAGGTGGAAAACCCTTCGATAATCTCTCCTTGCTATCTACTTTGAGATTTGATTGCACAATATTCAACAAAAATGGAATATCTTCATGATTATCTTGTATTTAAACCATATTAGGCATTCGAATTATGACAAACCTTAATCACCATCTACAGTAAGAAACATATGACCATAATGTAATTAAATGGGAGAAAGAGAGACTAATAAGGCTAAAAAGGTGACAATTAACCCCTCCAATTATACTTAATGATGGGGCTCATCACTATGCTTAATGTGGGATACTTGCAGGAAGTATCAAATCTCCTTAAACATGAAGAAGTGTATTTTTTGCGTGCCATGTGGTATATTTTTGGGGCATATCATCTGCAAACAATGATTAATGGTAGACCCTGTGAAGATCACTGTGATAATAAATTTGGAGCCTCCAACAATTGTGAAGCAACTACACATGGCGCTTGGGCATACAAGTTATTATTGGAAGTTTATCAAAGCCTACATGCAAATCATTGTGCTGATGGAAAAATTATTGAAGAAATATGTCAAGTTCTAATGGGATGATGATTGTCAGAAGAGCCTCCATGTACTGAAAGAAAATATGGTAACTGCGCCAATTCTCATCTTTCCAAATTGGAAGAAGGAATTTCATGTGCATGTCCATGTGTCTCGCATAGCGTTGGGAGCTATGTTAGCGCAAACTGGTGAAGGATATCTTTATCACCCTCTAGCCTCCGCAAGCATGAATTTGTATAAGGGATAGAGGAAATACTCCACCCCAAAGTGCGAAGGACTGGAAATGGTATATGCTATGTAAAAATTCAGAAACTATCTATTAGGTACGCACTTCAAAATGTTCACAGATCACTCTTCTTTGAAATACCTAGTCAACAAGTCTGTGTTGGGGGGGGGGCAGATTTTCCGATGGCTATTGTTGTTCGAAGAGTATGATTTTGAATAAATTTTCAAGCCCAAACATTTGAATTCTGGACCCAACCACTTGTCTAGGATCAAGACAGACGAAGAGCTGAAAAATATTGAGGAAGGATTTGTGATGCACAGTTGTTCATTATTCGGGTTGCAGATGAGAATTTTCTTGATATCATTCAAATTTTTACTATGAGAGTGGCCCCTGCAGAATACACTATGGATCAGAAGAAGGATTTGTTCATCAAGGCAACATATTTTACTTTGATCGCAAGAGATCTATACAAGATGGGGGTTGACGAGATTCTACGAAGATATGTTCCTTAGCATGAATGACACAATATTTTGGTTGAATCACATGGCAGAGTTGTCGGAGGTCACCATGCAAGAAAATCCACTACGCATAAGATTCTACGAGCTAGACTTTGGTGGCCTACGATGCATAAGGATTCGAAGGAATATTGTAGTGCTTGTGATGTTTGTCATAGGACTGGTAGACCTCCGCGAAGGGATGAAATGACACAGCACCCTTAAGCTACTTTGCAGGCATTTGATAAATGGGATATTGAGTTTTTGGGACCGATTGATCCACCTGGGAAGAAAATAGGTGTGCGATACATTATTATTGCGACATATTACCTCACTAGATGGGTTGAGGCACAACTGATGAAATATTGTAGTGCAGACACAACGGCGAATTTCATTTTTGAACATATTTTATCACAATTTGCCTGTCCGAAGATCCTAGTGAGTGACATAGGAACACATTTCTTGAAAAAAACTATTGAAGAATTGATTGAGGATTTCCAAATGCATCACCAAAAGATTACGCCATATCACCCTCAAGCGAATGGAATGGTGGAAGCCTGTACCAAAATCTTAAAGAATGCTCTGACAAAGTTGTGCGACGTCAACAGGGATGACTAGGATCTACGCATTCCTACAGTTTTATGGGCCTACATGACTACCTGTAAGAATTTGATAGGTCATACTCCATTAATATTAGTTTATGGATAGGAAGTATTGATGCCCATGGAGTACATTGTGCCTAGTATCCACATCGCAATAGTTATAGATATGGAAAACAACGATATTATGGAGAATAAATTGGAGAAACTTATCGCGCTAGAGGAAGATAGGTTTATCGCTAGGTTTAATCAAAAGGTACATAAGGAGAGATGAAAATCCTAACATGAAAGGAATATTAATAAAAATACGTTCAAAGATGGGGACTTAGTTCTCTTATATGACAGCAAGTTCGCAAAGTTCCCAGGGAAGATGAAAATGCACTAGTTAGGCCCTTACATAGTCAGGCATGTTTCAGAAGGGGGCACAATCCAAATAGAAAATATGAATGTAAAATTGTTCCCTAGACGTATCAATGACAATATATTGAAGTTGTGCTTGGATGACCCTGTCCTTGGAGGTTCATAATGACTATATGGTCGGTGAAGAGTATTAATGATCCACATAGTTGAAAGAGAGCATGGGATTATAAACGATTATGCTGAGGAGTGGCTTCGTCACAGACAGAGTGTTACGAAGTATGTGGGAAGATGGCGAAGATGGATGAAATTTTGCCGAGGGAGGTAGGACTGTGCTAAAGGGATGAGTTTGATGAAATTTGTCCAAAAAGTGACCATTGGAATAGGAACAATTGATTTGACAAGGACTTGGCTATTAAAAGGAGTGGGAGAAATGTATTTAATGAGCATATCTGGGTGGATCTTCCACCAAATCTGCATTTATGAGGCATATATGAAGGAGATCATGGAATTTGAATTTGAATTTTGCTATAAATCAGGCATCCCGCACCACATTTGAACACTTTGCACTCTAATATTTAGAAGTGAGAATTTTTTCCCGAAAGCTCGCCGAGTGCTCTGCTACATGTCAGAGTATAGTTTAGAAGTGTTTAAAGAAGCATTGATAAAAGTAAGGCTCACACATACAATCCATCCAGGTATAGCAAACGAAATGACGGCTACACACCCAACAACTATCACTGGGTCGAGGTCAACCAGGAAGCAGACCATTGCGGGCGCGGATCAGTCCAAAAATCTGAAGAATTCAGTGCTTAGAATGTCTCCTAGGAAGAAAAATACAAAGGATAAAAGGACTAAGGCGGTCCAATATCGGCATAAGCAGGCTGTCGAGGTATAAGAGTTAGACAAAGAAGAAATCACGCCAGCAGGGATAGCGAAAATTGATGTGGAGGAGGTGGAACCTATCTCTAGGTTGCCCCCATATATTCCACCATGGAATATGACAACTACGAAGCCTACAAAGGATTTAGACACAATAAAATACAAGTTTTTTACACCATTGATGTCAGAAAAAGTACCAGTTGAGGGGGATTTGTTGGGAAAAGTGCCCCAGTTGCACATGAAGGACTACGATTTTAATGACCGCAGGAAATAACTGTAGTTCGAGCCAAGCCGATATCTACGCTCCATATACTATGAAGCTACCAGAGTAAAAATATTAGAACCAATGAAATGGGTGGCTGATATCCAGGATGCATGGCTACTGAACATGTTATATGTGCCGCACTATGGGCGAAGTACCATCAATACAATTTGTGTGCAAAAACTGTTGGCCCTAGTGCACGATGAATGCTTATGTTTGGGTAAGGGGATTCCTATTGACATGATGTTGATAAGGAATATCACAACACTTCCTTGTCTCGGCTTGGACCCCACAGAAGCATTTGTGGGAAATGATCAGGACAAGAAGGTAGCAAACCAGATGAAGAAATATTATGGTATGACAAAGGGAGGCATGGGTTACTCGATTAATTCCATCATGGATATATCAGTGCACTTTGACACAAATATTTTGGTAGGAAAAATCATCAGGAAGTGCAGCGTAGAGGAGGTTTCCATGACAATGGTGTCTTTAGCTGTAGAGTGCAGTAACGACGTCATATATAATTGAGCAGGATACTTATGCAACGAAATCTTAGCTGATTTCTGCAAGGGTCAAGAGGAGGGAAAGCAGTTTCACTACACGTGAATCTTTCTATTAATAATATTGATGGCTTGGAAGGAACCCGATGAGTCACAATTATCATTTTTGGACCCATATCTCTGCAAGGTTGCACAGTATGCCTTGCTGTGGCATTCAAAAGAGTCGGCCTAGGTGATGGTGAACAAAATATTTTGGGTCAGGTTTGAGATGAGTCTGTGCACGGTGATCAACCAAAAGCCTCGAATATCACCTAGTATTTTGGAAGAATATCGGCAAGTCATGGACTTCAATGCAAAGTTCCACCATGTACACATCTGGACGAAGAAGGACCTTGCTGGGGTCTGGTACGAGATGTCGTACCTAGTGAAAGAGGAATATGTTGCAGCCATAGTCAGTGAATGGTTGAGTGATTGGATAACTCCACCCACTAAAGGCACGAAGACGGAGTAGGAAGGGACGAGTAGCACAATGTCCACTGCACATATAAGAAAGAAGGACATTAGGAAGCTACCAAAGAAAATCACATTCATGACTGATACAGAGAACGAATGGTAGGTTTAAATAGAGACAGAGGTTCCAGAAACAATATGGGGTGATGGTCACGACGATGATACATTTATGGATCCGACATACCCCCCCTCCCATTTTATTACTAAAGTACGAAAATCACAGAGCGATGATGTGTGGAAGAAAATGAAGTCCAGTAGGTCTGTCGGCCTAGAAGTAATGGTCCTCACTGAGGGGGATGTCGATGAGATAAGAGACATTGTTCGGCATGTCACCGAGCATCTACGGGGTAACATTGAGGACAATTAAAAGAAGGTACTGTCGGAGGTCCATCAGGGCCTCAAGGATTTTCAAGTTCATATGGGCACGATACAAGCGAGAGAGCTTCAAGCAAGCATGGCTCAAGCGAATAAGGCACCAACAGGTGCAATAATGGCAAAGAACGAACTAGACATTACAAATGATACCCGCATGGTGCCGATCCATGCAGGCACATTATTTTTTGATAATGCAGAGTAGCTGAAGCAAGCGATGCATTGGAAAAACACACGGCTTAACCTTGTTTTGTTTCCTCTGCAAACATTGCACGAGTTCCATGAGGGCGTTACTAAGTAATTGCAGATCAGAGAGTAATGGACCCTATTGGTTATCCAAGATGTTAAGCAAGAAAGACAGAGGATGGCCGAGGAAAAATATCTAGATATACAAGAGTGCGATGCGGATACTGCTCAAAGACAAAAGTTGGAGGAAGCCATCTCCAAGGCTTGCAGTGACCTACCTTAGCTAAATATTTAGGCTGAAACTTCCCCAGAGGAAAATTTGGAAAATATC
The DNA here is from genome assembly GCA_034641835.2 of Pinus albicaulis. Lineage (NCBI taxonomy): Eukaryota > Viridiplantae > Streptophyta > Pinopsida > Pinales > Pinaceae > Pinus > Pinus albicaulis. The sequence goes on from CM076577.1 coordinate 101,727,396, forward strand.
TCCATGGAAGTAAAGGATTCTAAGGCCGAAGTCGACAAGGTGCGACTCGAAATGAAAATGAAGATAATCGAGCTGCATATGCAATTGTAGCCCACCACTCCACTAGAGGTCTGGGAGCAGCATTCACCAGAGCTCAAGGCTGCCACTGAGTAGATTGAATCCACCATCTAGGAGTGCACGCAAGTATTTTAAGATGTCATGGATCTATGGGCCTCATTCTAGTAGGACCCTCAGGTGAAAAATATTGAACAAGAAGTTTGTGAGAAGTTAGAACAGATGGGCCACATTAAGGTCATCGCGAACACTGTAGCACCAATATAGCGATATGCCCATCTCCAAGAGGGTAAATTTTTGTAGGAACAAATTGATGAGTTGTGCAGAAAAGAGAAACTTATCACCGCCAGAATGAAGCCATGGGAAGATGAGGCTAGCCTGCTATCACAGAATGTGGAGAAGTAGCTGAAAGCACTGTACCAGGATTAGACAGGAATCGCTTAAAAGACAATCGGGCCAGTCACCAAGACGCTAGTAAGCGAAGTCTGAGAAGTTGAAAAGAAGTGTTCCAAAGCAGTTCCACCTCTAAAGGATGCCTTGAGCAACATAAAAGAAAATATCTAAGGTGCATCGGAATAATGTCTTAGGACGAGTCACATTTTTGTGTTAGGGGCCTGTTGGACAGGGTACACCTTGATGAAATATGTTTAGAAAGAGTTCGCAGATCGCGGAGCAGATCACGCAATGTGGAGCTATGTTAGAGTATTAGGGGATTTGGGTTGGGTCAAAGCCCCTTATTTTGTAAAAGAATGGGAATTTTTTGTATACATTGAGCTCAGCCCATGGTTTTCGAACCACGATATTGCAAATGTAAAAGACTATATAAGGAGTGTAGGATAGATCTTAAAGATACACTTGATAGATAGATCATAAAAATGCACTTGGATGTAACATTATTTTTAGTATTTGTTCCATGGTTTGGGTTAGAGAAAATTCCCCAGCAGCTAAGTGCGCGTAGACCTTAGGAAGCCTGCAACTGAGTTCGCAAACCCTTGTAGCTTTGTGCGAAAGATAGAACTGATTGTATTGGGAAGATCTGAGCATTAATGAAATACATTTGAAGACCGATCTGTGTTTTATATTTATGTGTTTGATTTACTTGTATTTTATGTTATTTGTGCTACGTAATGGTTCTAATCTATAATTTCCTCGCAAAGTCATGCTCATGGTTATTTGTGTTGTTTTATGGTTGTTAAAGTATAATCACGTAGTCAACAAGTTAGTTCAATAGAAGTGTTGAACCGTGACTGGAGAATTAATTAATCTGTTCTACAAAGATCTGTCAAGTATTGAAAGGGATATAATCCCTAAAACCACACTCCATTGTCCATCTAGATGTACAAACCTGGTTCTATCATCCCCCTATATTTCCTCGGTTGAGATTTCGGTCTCTACAATAGATCATCGCTGAAAGGGACAATAATAGTGGGTTTTGTTGGTTCGCATAACCGTCTTTGAACTTGGGTCAAGGCCCCATAAAGCCAACACCTTGTATTCAACTAGAGCTTTGGAACCCCTCAAACCAACATATTCGCTGCAGAATCGAACATTGGCTAGAAAATCATCGTAATTTAGTAGCTCATGTGAATATTGAGTTAAATAATAACGAACATTGACATTTATGAAACAAAATATTATTATGTATCTTATATGCCATAAACCTTGTAATTTTATGCCCAATTAGAGTTATTAGGATAAAAAGGAAGCAGGATGGGTGTAAGAGAGTTGTCAAAAAGAAGAAATTTTGGAGTTCAAAATTCCCCCACACATAAGACATTGCATGCCCTCATGAAAATATTCAAAATTCGTGGTCCTTCTCTGTCACTAAGCTTCTTCATAGACCTGAGCAAGATCATCCAAGTTACTCCTTGCTTTCTTGGAAATGACTTCCATCCTTGTTATAGCATCATTTTTCACCCTCATGTGATTCATGATTGTCTCTATGGCCTTGGGCACCCATTCCCACAGACTTGAACAAAACTCATAAAAAACAGTGTTAAAAATTCCATACGCGGGTATGCCCAGAATTTTCCGCGTGTATACGCGAGTCCACATGTAATTTTCCGTGTATGCCATTAAAATCATTAAAAATATATATAAAAATTCCCTATTTTCGGGCTGGGTTGATGGTTACTCCAGTAGTTCAACCACCCCAGCACGTGGCCAACTGTTTCCAACTGATTGAAACTACTTTGAGGGAGTATAAAAGACCCTCATGTGTATGGCCTAAGGGAGAGAGAAATTTTATATATATTATACTCTATTGGAATCCCAATTCAAGTCTGATTTCCCGTGCCTCCTGCACTTTCCCAGATTTTTACAGGAAACCCTTGTTTCCTGGAGATGTTCATCAGTTCATATGTCATCTCGAGTGCACAAGCCTTGAAAGTATCTTAGCGAGGCAAGGGTGGGACGGATCTAGACGACGGTTTGTTCAAAGATCGTGGAAGGATTCAGGTGATCTCTCCACTTTTTATTACTGTACATGCTATTCGTAATGAAGAAGAACCATCTTGTTCCCGAAATAACGTGTTAACATCTACTTGTATATGTGAAAAGATTATTATTTAAGCATTTATTATTGTTTACATGATGTTTCACATGGTTTTCACTGACATTTAGGGTAAATATATGCTGTACAACTAGATTTCCGTGCACGTTTCTTCTTGGTTTTCAGGTTAAGGAGGAAGAAGGGTTGCTGGGGGTTTGGACCCCGTGGGATCTACATCAAACGTAGGATTACGGGTGAGTTCTAATATCGATGTTATCTAGTTTTTAGCATACAAGCGTGGTTGTGTGAGTCCTTCTTGAATTGCATGCCCTGATCTGTGGAGGTTTTGACCCAACAAACCTCTAGGGTGTTTTTTCCCGAAACAGAACTGGCGACTCCACTGGGGATCGCATTCTTGTGATTCCTTTGTTGGGTGGTTTCAGCTGTTTGAAAGGTTTCCAACAGTTTTAACTATTATTTCCAGTCCAGTTAAATTTTTCTCAGTCAGATTGGAGACCTGGTTCTTTATCCAGGCTTGATCTTTTTTATTTTTTATTATTTACCTTTTCATACGTGAGTTTGTCTATACACAGACGCGTATACACGTAGTTTGCTTCAAAGGAAGTCGCGTATACGCGGTTTTCCTTTGAAACAGTCGCGTATGCACGCTTGTTTCAAAACTGTTAAAGCGCGTATGCCTGGGGGCAAATTTTGAAATTTTTGGTTTTTAGCTTTTCTGGTCTTGTCTGCCTGTGGTGACCTGTTTCTACAGTGTTTTTTAATCTCTGGACTATGTCTAAAGTGTTTATATGTCTATTTCTCTCTCCTTTGTGTGAAGACTCTCTCAGTTGGTGAAATTTTTGGTCGTTATGTTTGCAATTTTGGTTTGAGTACCAAGGTCTTGTCTTGAAGATTCTTGGCTATTCTGCTTAATCAGAGCAGAGAGCTCCTGCTCATTTACTCTTTCCTTGTGTGTTGCTGCGCATTTTGATTTTTTACCTATTTGGTGCGTTTGGTTTCCTTGATGTTCAGTGAACTAGTTTTGTTGCAATTTTCGAAGAGTCTCTTTTTGATTCTTTGAAGTTTTTTATTGCAAGTTTATACTATTGTACTGAGTTGATTTATTGAGTTTCTTGTCTTCCTTTTTGCTCGTATAAAGCCCCGCTGTGAGAGTGGCATGGTTGGCTTTGAGCATTTTGTTGAAGTTATACTTGAAATTTAGAGTTTGTTTGACTTAGTTACCGGATAGTTCAATTGGTCTTCTTGAAATCTCTTTTTTATAAACTAAAACTGGCATATAGGTTAGGAAATCCACTTTTCCGTTGCATTTTGCATACTAGCCTCCATTTTGATCACTTGCCATAGGGTCGATCCCATCAGGTCATGAGTATTACACCCATTTCACTCACCGATTATTTAATCATGACTTGGTGGTAGAGCCTTCCTTTACATGGGCTTCCTAGTTAGTTCCTCACTATCACTTGTTGCCCATGCTGCGTTTTATGTAGGCTCGGGAGTCCTCTTTAGTCTCGCCATGACTTATGTGTTGAAGCTTCATTCTTCTTCCTCTCCATAATTATTTTTCTGGCTATTACCCTAGAGGCTCCCTGGTGTTGTTAAGTTGTATTACTGCATTTCATATTGGCTACTTGTTTATCCTGGCCTTTAGCCGGCTTCATTTTGGACTCGATTTTTAAGCCAACTTTTGACCTTGACTGTCTATACAAGTTAACCATTGCATGCACTTAGCTATCATGACTTGACACCCTTTTAACTATGGATGGAACATTCCTCTGAGTATCGCTTACCAGTTTCTGCCGCCTTGCATTGAGCATAGGATTGTTCCTATCCCAGGAACTAGTGCATCTGTTTCTTGATACTCGTTCTATCCATTGTACTATAGAATTCTTTTATTCTTTTTCAGGCTTATTATATGAAAAAGACAAAAAAATCAAATATAAAAAAAAGAGCGGGAATGGGATGTCACTTCGTAATTTGATGGCAGTACAGTGTTAGTTTGTCGCTCTTGAACAAAGCACATACACTTATATATTTCCTTCATTTGGGATGGTTTTAGTTTTGACCTAGGTTCAGCCTTTGCCTTGTTTCACTGGTCAGTCCTCCCCCGGTTGGTTATCTCTTCCAATCATATGGAGAGTTTATTTTGCCTCCTGCATAACAGACTTATACAGTGTCACTTTTTACTGCCATGGTCATCACGAGTCGTGCTTTTTTTCAAGGGAAGTCTAACCAGAGTCGGCCATTCTACGGTGTCTCTTGACTCATTATTCAGTCGGCCTTCCCGGTTTTTTCAGTATCTTGTTCTATCACATCAGATTTGTTGGTCTTCTTCTCGTGCTGGTTTAAGAAGGTCTCCATTGACTTCTTGCTGGCGGGTTTGTCTCTTATCGACTACGACACATTTCTCTGAGAGCAAACCTAGAGCTGCACCCTGGCCCTATTTCCATCATTGATAGGTGACCTTGTGCTCAGCATTTGATCATCATTATGGGTCTTTGACTGAGTGGTTTCCCCTGTGTTCGACGTCAGCATACATTATCACACTTGGGATTCATGCAGTACCTTGATTTCCATTTGACCCTATTGGTGGATATCTCGCCTTTGTGTCATCTTTCATTATTGGTTGATTCAGAGGGTTTCTTCCGTGTGCTAGCTTCATCTTGTGCATGTTGGAAACGTACTTCGGTTTGGTTCTGTCACTTTACTTCGTCCTATTCCTTCCAAATCTTGGCCTATGGGTTACACTCGCGCTGGACTGATGTGGGATGCCTTAATGCCTTCATTCCAGCAGATCTTTTCCCATCAACTCCGACTCATTTCTCTGGGAATAAGGTCTAGAGTCTTTTTGTCAGTACCTTAAGGTTTGCAGTCATCAATGGTAGACTCTTCGCTATCGACAGTGGGGACTCATCATTGCCTCCTGATTGGTAGATTCTTCCAAGTGTTCGACTTCAACTCATTCATTCGCACTTGTTAGATTGTACTGGGGCACCTTGACACTCATTTTCATTATTGGTGGGTTGTCTTGCATTGGTTAATGGTATACATCATTGACCGGTAATCCAACGATTTCTCACATGGTCGACTTCAGCTCATTTATTCCCATTGTGTAGAATTGTGCCATAGTGATCGGTGAAGACCTCGGGTTGCATCAACATTTTTCGGTTCACTTTTGACAGTCCATTCAGTTTCTGCCAGTGATGCCGTTCACCCTTATATGTTGCAGTGTCAGTACAGTAGCATCTTATATGTTGGCTCCCGATTTGTGTGATTGTACCATGTGTTCCACCCCTTATGATTTGGTACTTGGAGATTCAGTTACTTATATGATCAGACATCCAGTTTCCGCATCATTGATCAGCTTTCTATATGTGATACTTGGACATTGATTCAGACTTGTACTTCCGAGCCATGCTCAGATGATTCATTGTGTACTTTCAGTTCATCTATACTTGTATACATTTTGGATCTATTATGTACTTTCGATATGATGTATTTTTGACTGAGCATGGATATGCCCACCTCAGCATGAGTTGACTCTCTGTTTTTCTTTCATTGGTTTTGGCAGGCTGAAATCTGGTGAAGTCCTCCCTTGTCCTTGTGAAGTTCTTTCTATGTGCGTAATACATTTCGGCCATCATGTACCCCTTCTGACCTCATATATTAGGGGGCATCTGTTATAGCATCATTTTTCACCCTCATGTGATTCATGATTGTCTCTATGGCCTTGGGCACCCATTCCCACAGACTTGAACAAAATTCATAAAAAAAAATGTTAAAAATCCCATATGCGGTTATGCCCAGACTTTTCCGCGTGTATACGCGAGTCCACATGTACTTTTCTGCGTATGCCATTAAAATCATTAAAAAAATATATAAAAATTCCCTATTTATGGGCTGGTTTGATGGTTACTCCAGTAGTTCAACCACCCCAGCACGTGGCCAACTGTTTCCAACTGATTGAAACTACTTTGAGGGAGTATAAAAGCCCCTCATGTGTATGGCCTAAGAGAGAGAGAAATTTTATAGATATTATACTCTGTTGGAATCCCAATTCAAGTCTGATTTCCCGTGCCTCCTGCACTTTCCCAGATTTTTACAGGAAACCCTTGTTTCCTGGAGATGTTCATCAGTTCATATGTCATCTCGAGTGCACAAGTCTTGAAAGTATCTTAGCGAGGTAATGGCGGTACGGATCTGGACGACGATCTGTTCGAAGATCGTGGAAGGATTCAGGTGATCTCTCCACTTTTTACTACTGTACATGTTGTTCGTAATGAAGAAGAACCATCTTGTTCCCGAAATAACGTGTTAACATCTACTTGTATATGTGGAAAGATTATTATTTAAGCATTTATTATTTTTTACATGATGTTTCACATGGTTTCCACTGACATTTAGGGTAAATATATGTTGTACAACTAGATTTTAGTGCACGTTTCTTCTTGGTTTACAGGTTAAGGAGGAAGAAGGGATGTTGGGGGTTTGGACCCCGCGGGATCTACATCAAACGTAGGATTACGGGTGAGTTCTACTATCGATGCTATCTAGTTTTTAGCATACAAGTGTGGTTGTGTGAGTCCTTCTTGAATATCATGCCCTGATCTGTGGAGGTTTTGACCCAACAAACCTCTAGGGTGTTTTTTCCTGAAACAATCCTAAGCTTCTTCATCAAGATTCTATGCTGCAATCTTATCACCCTTATTTTAAGAGATTTGTTTTAGGCCTTCAATTTCTTGTTCTTCTCATACCATACACGAAGATGCAACATGATGTTGTAATTTTTGGTTTTCTAGATTTCATTCTGCACTTTCAATGTTTCATATTCTTGATTCAAATGTCTATTTAGTACCTCAAACTCATATATATATATATAACAATGTCGTATATTTGTATTACTATTTGAAAAGGAAGAAAACCCCCACATACAATATTGATGAAGGTGGAAAAATGGAGGAGGGGAACAAGCAACTGGGATCATAGTCCAATTCTTTTACATCAAGGCAAGGAGTTCCTCCAACAACATTTTATTTGTAGATCCTAGAAAATTTCTTTGAAACACGAATAAACTTACATTTCATAATTGGAACTAATTACTGAAAAAACATATTCTTATCCTATGAAATTATTTCTTCTAAACTGTTGCTGATATATAATTTGATTTTGTTCCTTCAGCTAATTAAGGAGGTACTTCACGTGTTCAATCCTGAATTTGTTTCCCATGCACTGTGGGAATGCTACTGAAGAAGGTTGATCCATTCCATCACATGCAGAGGAAGCAATAAAATATCGCAAAGGAAACAAACATGGATATGAAAGCTTGAGTAGAGCAAAGGGAACAACAATCAGAGAAGAGGGAATATCAATCAGAGCTGAGGGAACAACAATCATAGTGGAGGGAATAACAATCATAGCAGAGGAAACAACAATAAGAGCAGAGGGAAAAGCAATCAAAGAGGAGGGAACAACAATCAGATCGTAGGGAACAACATTTAGAGAAGAGCGGATGCACACAATTATCCTGTGCGTAAAAATGGGAGCAATGGAGATTCCACCCACTCATAAATTTCTTCTTTAAGAGTGTTTACAATTTGGGATATTTCTAGAGGATTAGAATGAGTAATTTACTCTTTATTTGAGGATGATTCCACTCTTTTTCTTATATCTATTTTCTCCAAAGAGTCTATGTATTAATATATCTCTTGCTGAACAAGATCTATTTTAAGTGTTCTTTTAGTTGGACTAGAAACTGGTGATATAACTCTAGGTGATGGAACTCTTAGTTCCTCATCTTATACTAAATTGATGAATCCTAGGGACTAAGGAGACTGTCCATGCATTTATTTGTTGAGCCTTTCACTTCTTCTTATAGTGGATGATTATTTTTCAGTAGTAAGGGACTGCTTCATAGCTTTATTTTGCATTGTTTTCTCTATAGATGAGATTTCTCCCTTATTGATGGATTTCTTTCTTCTAAATTTTATCTTTTTAAGAGTCTCCAACACACTTTCAAGAGGAGTTTCATCCTTTGAATCATGATTTTGTTGTGGAGGTGAGTTATCCTTCGGGCTTAAAGGAAAATTCATTCTACTCTTCCTTGTTTTACTAGGTTCTCCTTGTGCTGCCTCGTTAAAATGATTTCTAATTAAGGAATCTTCCTAATGGTCTCCTATGTTTTCCAAATGGGCTTAATTCAACATTTACACTAACCGTGGTATAAGGCATTATCTATGGACTATATTTTCCTCTGTATGTTTCCAAACATTTTTCTCAAACTATGAAGTAAGAAGTATGGTAGGTTAATTTCATTTCCTTCAAGAAAATTCATCATCAATCATGTATGGTAAAATAACATGTTACCAAACCTACCTTCAAAATTTATAAATTTTTTACTGATCAATAGCAAATTCCTCCATTTTTTCTTCAAATTTTTTACTGCTATCCCCTTTTTAAACACATAAATATCCATACCGAGATTCTTGAGGAAGACTTTCCACCCTTTCTCTTCAATTTTCCGGTTCTTGGACCAACTCTCACCGATTCTTGGAAATCCTATAGCCCCTTCTACAAATGACTTTGTCAAAACAAATTTCATGTCCCCAGTATTTGCTTATATGCTATAGTATTCCCTAGAAAATGATTTTGTCACTTCTTTTTCATTCCCATCAAAATTTTCCATGAACTTTAGCCATTGCACTTTCTACAACAATTATCTTACATGTAGGTATCCTTTAAGGAATTTAGCCCCATTCGGCTCTAAGTGTATGATGACTCCCATGTTGGAGAAGCTTTAGCATTCAATTTCTCTTTTAATAGGGTTATTGTGGAAGGAATTTGGTTATGGAGTGAATTGAAAAACACCGAGTTTAGGTAAGAGGCGGTTTCGACAATGAAAATAAGGTTGAGTGAAATAGGTGTGATGGACGGACTGCACATGAAGTGGAATGATATATGAAGAGAAGGAATTGAATTTGAATTATATCAAGGCTTCATAAAGGATTCATTTGACAATAAATAGATATTTTTGTTAATTCCAAATTCATGACATAGTAATCATTTTACAAAATGGTTGTAGCAATGGTCTCATATTTTATTTCATAATTCAAATGTTTTAACCTTGATTATCTAACTAATATCTACATACCTTATATATTTTCCTTCCTAAATTTTTCCCTTTTGCAAGTTTCTTTAGCTGTATGCAGGTTGCTCTAGCTGTAATCTTCATTCAATTTTATTTTTCCATGATCTCCATTTTCCCTGGTTGTAATATGTCAATTTAGTTGCAGAATTTCATGAGAGTTGAAAAATGTTGAAAATTCCATAGCTGCCTTATTTTTCAAAAGAGAAAAGAGGAACAAAAATAAAATGGGACAAGAATAGGGAATTTAAGAAGAAAATATATGCTACCAAGGATCCTTGGTTTTCAAATTAGATTCTCTATATAAACATGCCAACAATGTTGGTTTCCATGAAATTTTTGTTTCTCATGTATATATATATATATATATATATATATATATATATATATATATATATATATATATATATATATATATATATATGTATATATGTATATATAATTCCTTTTTTATTTATTTCTGTTTTTTTTTAAGAAAGTAGAAGGCTAAGTTGGAGAGGAAGAAGAATATTCCTTTACCAACTTCAAATTGAGATTATCTTACAGATTTCTTACGAATTCTTCCTTCGTTAATGGTTTATGATATGTTCATAATCTATGACCATTTACAAGGATTTTTTTTTTTCTTCATCAATAGTTCTAATTCTAACTACTCCATTATCAAACACAGTTTCAATCTCATAAGGACCAAGCCAATGAGTTTGAAATTCTCCTTGAAAATATTTAAACTTTGAATCAAAAAGAAATGCCCAATAACTGGGATGGAATTTTATTTCTTTGATAAACTTATCATGCCACCTTGATCTTTGGTGTTGAACTATATTGGTTCTATGAATAACATGTTGTCGTATCTCATCAAGTTCATTCAATTGCTCCATTATTTTTCTTTTTGCTTACGATATATCAAGACCTAATTTGGTTGTTGTTTTAAAGGTCTTTATTTGGAACTCAATAGGAAATAGGAATTTCTTTCCATAAACAAGTTCACAAGGAGTGTTTCCTATTGTATTTCTCGATGTGGTATGATATGCCCATAAAGCTTCTAGAATATTTTCTGCCCAATCTCTTTTATGCAAATGCACATTCTTAGTGAGAATTTCTCAATTAATTTAATGGTATATTTGAATTGTCCATTTTCTTTTGGATGATATGGAGTGGATTTACGATGTTTGATTTTGTGTTCCTCCATTATCTTTTGTACCAACTTGGATGTAAATTGGGTATCTTGATCTGTCACAATTTCCCTTGGGACACCAAAATGAGTGAAAATGTCCTAAAAAGAAATGAAACCACAACATTTTCAGTAGCAAAAGGAAGTTCTTTAGCTTCTGCCCATTTTTTGACACAACTTGTACAGACAAGAATGTACCTTTTTTGTCTTAACAATGGATTGATTGGACCAACAAAATCTAGTGCACGTTTTTCAAAAGGTTCAATAAGTACTTAAGGTTGTAGAGATATTTCATCTGAAGGAACAAGATTCCCCATTCTTTCACAACTATCATATCTCTTAATATACTCCTTGGCATCCTTAAAAATAGAAGGCCAATAATATCCTAAGAGAAGAACTTTATAAACGGTTCTTTTATAAGAAAAATGTCCTCCACATGGTTCATCATGACAAGATTTTAGTATCTCTGGGACTTCATCCTCTCTAACACATATTAGAATAATTAGATTTGGTCTTGTACTGTACAATTCTTCATTTATCCATGAATAAGGTGCACTAGTTTGAATAACCTTCTTTTTCTCTCAAGGAGACGAATATCATGGTAACTTCCTTGTGGTCAAATAATTAGGAATACCTGCAAACATAGATACTGCAAAAATATATTCAATAGGAAAATTATCTTCTACAGTAATATCGTTATTATCATTTTGGATTCTAGATATAAAATCAACAATTGTGTTTTTTTTTCTAGGTCTATCCAAAATAATAATATTGAATTCATGTAATAACAATAACCAACTTATAATTCTACCATTATTAATTCACTTATTCATTAAATATATAATTGCAAAATGATATGTGTGAATGAAAGTTTCATAACCAATGATATAATGTCTGAATTTATTGATAGCATGTACAATAGCTAAAAACTCCTTTTCTTTTACAGTGTAGTTCAACTCTGATGGGGTCAAATTTTTACTTGTATAGTAGATGGGATAAGAAGTCAAATATTTACGTTCTAATACAACTCCTAAATCTATATCTGAGGCATCATTTAAAATATGAAAAGGTCCTCTTAAAATTGGTGCTTGGGAATTCTTTTCTTTCAATGTTTCAAAGGATTTCTAGAAGTCATAATTCCAGATGAATTCACAATATTTTGTAAGCAAATTGAAAAGTGGAGAGGCAATATTTGTAATGTTTTCTATAAATATTCTATAATAGCCAGTAAAAACAAGAAAAATTATAACATCCCTTTGACAAGTAGGAATTGATAATTTAGATATGAATTATAACTTAGATGCATCCACTTCTCTTGAAATATGGTGGCCTAAACAATTCCCTTAGTAAACATCATAAAACATATTTCATGGCTTAATGAGAGATTTTCTTATTTACATCTAATGAGAATTTTTTACAAATTTTTAAGAGCTTATTCAAAACAGTTTCCATAGATAGCAAATTCATCCATGTAAACTTCCACACAATCATGAATTAGATCATAAAAAAGGCCTAGAACTGCCCTTTGGAATGTTTTCGATGCACTACATAACTAAAAACGAAGTACTCAGTAAGCATAAGTTCCCTATGGAAAGGTAAATGTTTTTTTTATCTTGATCTTCTGGAGCCACTTGGATTTGGTTATATCCACTAAAGCCATCCAAGAACGAAAAATACTCTTTCCCTTCCAATGTATCAAGGACTTGATCTATAAAAGGAAGTGGAAAATGATCTTTTAAAGTGGTTTTATTCAATTCCCTATAATAAATGCATACTCTCCATTTTCCATTCTTTTTCAGAACAATTACCAATGGTGAGACCCACTGGCTATCTGATATTGGATAAATGAAATTCACTTTTAACAATTTTTGTAGTTCCTCATTAACAATTTCCCTTAAGTTTGGATTCATCCTCCTCTTGGGTTGTCGAATTGGTCTAGAATTTTATTCAATAGAGGTATGATTCATACAAGTGTTAGGGTCAATTCCTTTCATATCAATGTATTCCCATTCATAAGCAGAGGAATGTTCTTGTAGCATCTTCACTAATTCCTTCTTTTGAGATTCTTCCATATTATTATTGATATTCAAAGGTTTCCCTGGAAAAATTTCTATTAAAGAATTGTCAAATTTCTCCATAGAATGTAAAGCCATTTGTCGTGATGATAAATATTCAATATTACATTTTTCTTGAAAACTTATATATTGTTCACAATGTGAGTAAGATTCGTTATTTTCCTTTAAATTCAAAATCTGATCTTGTTCATCTACTTGTGAAGTAGCAAAAATTGCTCGTATATAAAAGTTTTCATTATCATAATATATCCATTCTTCACTTTATAATTCTATTGTTGTTCTTGATGGAGGATATAATGTGAATTTATTTGTTGAACTTCCATCATAGATAAACATATCATGAAATATACAACTTATAAGAGCATTAGTTGTAGCTAACCATGGTCTACCTAGAATCAATGGATGTCCTCCTAGATTATTCTTGGGTGTTAAGATCATGAAGTCAATGGGATATTCCAAAGAATCTAAGGATACAAAAAAATCTTATAACACACCATTAGGTTTGATAACTTATATGCCTAGACTCTGCTAATTGCAACAATGTAGGTGTATATTGAATATTAGGGAGTTTGAATTGATCCATAGTTTTTTTTCTCATTATATTGATAACTTCCCCTAAATCAATTAATGTGTTCGGAATTTCAACACCATTAATGTGTGTTTTCACAATGGGACTATCTGGATCAAAATATTTCTGAATTTTTGTTTTTCCCATCATGATATCTTCAATTTTTCCAACTAACTTGATTCTTTTAACTTCTTTTCTTTTTCTTCCTCGGTTTTTAATGCTTAACTCCCTGATTTTATTTGAAATTTTTGGTATTTATTTGATAGATTTTAATAAAATATTTTTTATACAAACATTATTAAATTCATCTATCATGTCATAATCAAGTAATACAATATGTTTTTCTATCCTTTTGTCAATTTTTCATCTTTCAGGGAAAGGCGGATTTTGAACAAAAAATGAATGTTGTTCTATAATGGGAGTTGAGTTTATTGGAGTATCATTAGAATGTACAGGGCTGGTTTTTTTTAGCATATTCCTTTTGATGAATAGATGTCTCTTTCTCAGAGAGGTGATCCTTCTCATATTCTTGGATAACAACATATGGTGACTTCTTTTCCAATACTCTACCAAATCTAAGTTGAACATTTTTTAGATCCAATGGATTTATCATTCCAGTTTGGAAATTATTCCCTTCTACATTGTAAATAAGTTGTGATTTTTTATTATTTGGATTTGGAAGTGGCTGAGCATGCAATTGATTTGGATTTTTTGGAAATGTTAATGAAAGTTTTAGATTTTGATTTTGAGGTTGAGAGGGTTGAATAGGATGAGGAAAATATTGTGGTGGAAAAAAAGGGTAAGGTTGTTGAAATTGAGGATATTGAGGATACTTACCATAAGGATTTTTCCATCCTGGTGCCCATGTTTGAGGCCAAGGTTTCCAAGGAATGGGTGCAGTCTAATTAATTTGTGATGGTTGTGCATATGTTTGAGTATTGAAACCTTAAGTCATATTTGATTGTGGATTTCAAATGGTATCTTAGCAATAAAACAAAGAGGTTATGTTTGATTTGGTATTACTTCCTCTTGATAAATAACATTAAGACATGATATTGAAGGACATTCCTTTGTATCGTGATTTTTTCACATATAACATAGGTTTCTACACTTTTTAAGCAGAACGTTGCATCCTTATTGAGCAAATTTTACATTGGCATAGTTATCAGCACATAGCCCTAAATAAGATTCACATAATACCTAGTATGCCCCAAGATCCAGCGCAATTTCTTAACATTCTTAGGTATCTCTAGATTAACTATGACTGCGATCTTTGCAGGATCTATCATCAACCCTTGATGGCAGACAATGTGTCCCAACAGTATCCCAAATGGCACACAGAATATACACTTCTTCAAATTCAAGGAGATCTAGTACTTCCTACAGGTATCCAACATTAAGCGCAGATTTGACACAGGTTTCTTCAACAACCCAAATATAGTCCAATCATCAAAGTATACCTCCAATAACTTGTGGATAAATTCTTTGAAAGCAACAACTACTAATACCTAGTATGCCCCAAGATCGAGCGCAATTTCTTAACATTCTTAGGTATCTCCAGATTAACTATGACTGCGATCTTTGCAGGATCTACCATCAACCCTTGATGGCAGACAATGTGTCCCAACAGTATCCCAAATGGCACACAGAATATACACTTCTTCAAATTCAAGGAGATCTGGTACTTCCTACAGGTATCCAACATTAAGCGCAGATTTGACACATGTTTCTTCAACAACCCAAATATAGTCCAATCATCAAAGTATACCTCCAATAACTTGTGGATAAATTATTTGAAAGCAACAACTACTACACGCAAGAAAATGGCAGGCGCATTCTTCAACCCAAAAGGCATGAGTGTATATTGGAAAGATCCCCATTCAATAGAAAAGGTGGTATTATTCCGATCTTCTGGCGTAATCCAGATCTGATGATACCCTGAAAACCCATATGTGAAGGAATATGCTTGTTGGCATCAAACATTATCTAGGATTTCATCAAAGAATGGAGTTGGGAATGGATCATGCACACAAGCATCATTTAATTTGTGTACATCTACACAGATACTGATTTCTCCCTTGGTCTTCTTATCTTGCACTACCATTGGGCTTACCTATACATAATCTTCTACAAGTTTAATGATGCCTGCAACAACCATTTTTTCCAACTATTATTTCACCTTCTGCTTATATCTTGGATTCAGCCTATATGGGCACTGTTTCACTGGTCACGCATCAATTTTCAACATGATTTTCATAACTCCAAGTTCCCCAATTATCCCTTTCACCTCTGAAAAATTTCTAGGGAAAAAATATTGATATTCTGTCAGGCACTCAACAAAATTTCCTACTATAATATCATCATCCCAGTAGTCTTCAATCTTGGCCAAATTAGGTTTTTCTTCAGATCCAATATTCACCTGCCTGATTTTTAAGGGCTTTGTCACATCTAGTGAGGTGATCGAGGGCCCAACCACTACGCGATGTCCCTTAGATTCAGGGATCATGATATTCCTTGGATTCTCTTCACTCTCTTCAACTGTCAGGTTCCTGCAATTCACAATAGTTTTCATCTGCACATCCCAGGCTAGTGGAGTGCGCTCGGTTGCAGGATTTGTTGTATCAAAGATGAATTCTTGAATATTATGCAAATCTTGGTCAATCTTATCAAATCCACTATCAAAGTTGAATGTAAGGATAAAACATTCTGTCAGCACAGACCATTCACTAGTGCCTCAGCGCAGCTCTGTCTCCAAATACCATTCAGTAGGTACCTTCTCCAATGTGTGAATAAACATGTGGACCCCTTCAGGTCTTGGTTCTACGCTCCACACCTGATTCCATCCTACCAAATGTCTACGCGAATCATCTTTTCCAAAGTATACATCTTCCATTTTAATGACTAGACATTCAAACCGTAACCTCATCATACACACACATTCCTCCCAGTTTCCCATGTTTTCCTTATGACTTTTCCACCATCTTGCTGGATTAGCGTGAAAGTTGAGATCCAAAGCATGGAATCACTGCCCTTCACATACAATCCCTTAAAGCTATCATATAAACATGTTTATATCAGTTAATCCATCATAGTGTGGTAATTCACATACCTCAGATGTTATACATCACATAGATCCGGTCACGCGATTACAATGCAGCGCAGATACCTCATGCAACCAGTTTTTCCAGTTTTCTAATTCCTCATCAGAGTCTGAAAAACAAGAGTTATCCTTCTCCTAGTTAATATTTCCATCTGCAATTAGATTAATCCAATATTCCTCGCGCAAGGTCAGCTTATAGATTTGATCAATATCATCATCAGCGTGCACTGGCTCTTTGTATATTTGTC
This sequence comes from Pinus albicaulis, assembly GCA_034641835.2. Classification (NCBI taxonomy): domain Eukaryota; kingdom Viridiplantae; phylum Streptophyta; class Pinopsida; order Pinales; family Pinaceae; genus Pinus; species Pinus albicaulis. The sequence goes on from CM076577.1 coordinate 101,744,262, forward strand.
CCTTTGCACAGTCTAGAGGAATGATGACCCCAACTCCATTACTTTCAAATTCCATTCTCCCTTTCTTCAGATTTATAACACCATCCATGTTAATAGCCCAGTATAATCCTCACAGCGCAGGATAAGACTCCTTATCATCGACAATTTGTATGACTTCAAAGTTTTCCATCACCTTAACACCCTCAATACTGACCACAACTTGCGGAAACCTCCCTAAGGGAACGATCTTCTGTTGATTGGGCATGCGCAGTTGAATGGTAAACCATTCCATCTTGGATTCTCCCATGCACTACCATGTTTTTTTAGGTATAACATTAGAACCCGATCCTAGATCTAGAATAACCTGGTCCATCTCATAAGCACCAATCTACGCGGTCATAAACATCTCTCTACCCGTTCTCTTATTATTCTTGTATATTTTGTTGACCTCTTATTGTTCTACCATCGGTTTTTCCTTCTATGTGCAATTATCTATTAGGGCTTGAATATTTTCTACTGCCTTATTGTTGCGCAGTAAATTTATGCATGCTTGTATAAATGGTTTGATCTCTTCATCTCCTCCTACTTCCTTCATTGGTCTACCTGACGTTGATGCACTACCTTCTGCAAATCCTTTCCGCGCTTCAAAAAAAGTCTCCTTTACGCGTTGAAGATCAAATCCTTCTTTGCTTTCAGGTGCCTTACAAATCCATACATCAATGGGAAGTTGCTTTCCCTTATCCTTATGAGTGGGTACACCGCTCCTAGTAACCACATTCACACTAGGATATTCTTCTTGGGTTTCTTTTCTAAACATCAGAATATTTTGTGTTGGATTCTGTTTCTTCTTCTCCAGCATTTTAGCAATCAAGATAAGAAAATCTTCTATTACATCATCAAATTTCCTACAATACTTGCATTAATTTCGCACTGGATTAGGACAGTCATGTGCATAGTGACCAACATCTCCACAGTTATAGTAGATAACTTATCCTCTTCCTTAACCAACTGATCCACCTCCTCAACCTCTTCTTCTACCTTGAAATCCACCACGCCCAGAGGGGGATGCTCGTGAGGTAGGCTCAACCTGCATCCAGTATATTTCAGCTTTATCTAACATCATATCATAACTGCGACAATGTTGCTCATCATGCCCTAATGACGAACATAACTAGCAAAACAACTGCTTCAACTCAAGTTGATATTTTTCAATCCTTGGGCAGGAATCTAGGTCATGAAATCCAACGATTTGATAGATTTTTCACCATACAAGACTCTTCAATGGACTAGGACCTCCAACTTTCAGATAATTGTTGAGGATAGGACATTGATATTTATGGTGCCTAACAACCTTACATTTTATGCACCAAACCTCTGCGCAGACTTCCTTGCCCTTGTCCTTATGCGGGATTTTAATCTCTAGATACATGGATTCCAACTAATTCTGAATCTATTGAGTCCCAAGTGAAACAGATGTTGGAGTAGCATCTAGTTTCATTGCAACCTCCATAGCCTCATCTTGCATGGCAATATTTTTCTGACCTAAGGGCCGGTGCAAATGTGAGAGAAACATAGCAATGAACCATTCCTTATGTTGAGTATCATCAATGATTAATCCACCATCTCTAATGGTGTTCTTCATCCTTTGGTATGCCTCCCATACAAATTCATTAACCTCTCGATGAATCTCTTTCATTTCTGTCACCAACTATGTGTATGACTTAGGCTTCTAAACTACTATTTTAGGGAATCTTTTATTTGATCTAAGGTGAAATTAGGGTTTTCTTGAACATACCTGATGTACCAATCTAATGCACGATATTGGAAGGCAGTGGCTAACTGCGCTTTCCAAATATCATTATTGTTAAATTGTTGAGCCTACCATACGACCTCAGTCACGAACCAAAAGTGTTCAATATCCTCATTCTAAATGCCTCTGAAATTAGGTAACTTCATTGATGCAGTCATATCTTCTTCCGGGGGAGGGAGAGGTGGTGGTGTAGATGGACTGTATGGTGGAGTTGTGTTTCTGTAATGTGAGTGCAGAAGTGGAGTGGATGTGGTTGGAAACAGACTCAATGGTTTCTGGTGTGATGAACTTTCTCCTTCAGAGTCACTGGAGCTATTAGTTTCTGGTTCACCTTCACTATCAAATCTTAGCTTCAGAGGGCTATAAATAATTTTTTCTGAATCTTTGCGGTAAAATTTTCCACTGCGCGTAGTCAGGCCTCTTTGAGGCATTCAAGCAATATGTTCACATAGAGAGCCCCATTCACATAATAGCATTTTTAGCAACAATTTCAGAGAGCTCAAGAACTTACCTCTAGGGCCTTTGAAAAACCTTCTTTATGCTTTAGAATAGGGTACAAATTGATCGATGGAAAATTTTATCACAAATCCTCCCAAGAGGCGTTCGATCCAATGATTTACCACATGGGGGATCTTATTATCCAAATTTTCTACTTGCTGAATCAATTCAGGAGTCCACTTAGTGACTGTGTCGTCCTTCACGCAGGTATTGAATTCAGTTAAGTGCGACAGCCACTCCTGCAGCTCATTTGCAAAGGAGCAAAAGAATATATTGTGAAATTCTATATAGATGTATTTCTGTACCCACTTTTAGTCAGATAGATTAGTACTTTTATTCTCTCAGAGTTTGAATTCAAGGATCTTTCTATCCATCCAATCTTGCAATTCGTTTCGCAAAGGGTGCCACAACATCAAATCTCCCTCAAAATGATCTTGGTCTCGAAAAAAAAAACATTTGTTAGCTTGAGGGGTCCTGACCCAGGTTCAGATTTTATCGCGCAACCAACAAACCCTCCAACTATTGGCCCTTTTAGCAATTACTGCTACGCAGATCAAAGTCTCACCTGAAGCATTATGGGGGGGTAGTTGGAACCAGGTTTCTGCACCCTAAGGAAGAAAATAATGAAGTGGCCCCAAGCAGATTGATTGCAGACTTGTATCAATCATAAACATATGTTCGCAATACTTAACCGATTATAGACAGAATCACAGATCGCTTGGGTGCAAATATATTATAACATAACCAGATCCAGATCTAAACAATGTGTAATCACTTAACCATATTCATTCATGTATTCTATCATCAATGCAACTTCATGCATAACAACATATGTAATTGCGCAGATACAAATAATCAATACAGAAGCAATGTGATCAAAGATATAAATAGTAGATAGATAACTCATATCAGTAACAAAATGCTTCACCAAAATTAGTTCTTTATATTAGCTTCAGATCAATTCAATACAATCAAATTTCCCCTTACACATAACCCTTATGCACACACAACTAGCGGTGTAAGCACACAACTAGGACTAGGTCTCCATGAACACAACCAACAGGATCCTTTCAACCCAACCCAGACGAAAACCATTACAAATTATCACAGACACATCAACGGTCAGATCATAATAGTCTATTAAAATTCGGTTAAGTTACTTCCTTAGACTCGATCTATCTATTTATATTCTTCTAGCACGCAGATACTATGGTCTCAAACCATGGTTTGAGGCCCACAATTTACTCTTAAATCCATTTACATCAAAATAGGCACTTTGACCCACCCCAAATCCCCTCGACTCATTCATGCAGCACGCATATACAAAACTTGTAAAAATATATCAAAAAAGTGTAGCGCAGGGAACCCCACTCCAACAGACATTAAGGAAGAATGTTAAAAATCAATGTCAACTTGACAATTTTGTGACCCAATTTTTTTGCAATACTACCATTTTGGATTATGGTTTTTTATGCACCTCTATTCTATAGAAGACACCCTACATTTAATGGTGTATAATTCTTGTTTAATTGTGCCTTGATCTTGACTATGTGTGCTTGTTTTTCTAACAAGGCATTCATAGCAGTTAAAATTATAAATAGACTAGTTGTTTAGGAGTTACCTTTCCAGCTAATAGAGCATTAAGAGATATATTGCCAATGAGTTGGAAACTAACTTGGGAAGAATATGCTTGTTCTTAGTAAAATTGATCCACTAGATTGAATGACAAATCCATGAGTATTATGATTAGAAGTTTTTTTTATATTACTATTTATGCTTCTTATATTATACATAAAAGTACAATTCAGATTAGTATGATTCAGATCACATACTCATGATAGACAATAAAAACCTACTTAATTGTAAATCAAAATCCAAACCTCTCGTATCTTTCCTAGGAATTAAAATTGACCTTAACTAATTCTGAAAATCAATGTGATCTGATCTGAAGTGTTCACTTTACAATTCAAACTCTTTCAAGATATATTTTAAAACCATGTTGTTGTTGAGAATTTGTAGGGCTTGAGATTAATACAAAAAATCTCTTCTTGATAATTTCTTGTGAGCTTGCTTATGTATTCTCTTATTTCATGTAGTTAATCTTTCATCAAGTCAATTATCAAAGTACTTAGTCAAATGTAGAGACAGAATTAATTTCACTTGTAACTGAATATCTTGAAATGTAGTTAGGAAGGTAAATCCCTAGAAACACTCCCTAAAAGAAACACTCCAAAAAGAAAATAGCTTTTTCATCTAACTTGACTCCAAAGAAATATAGCCCATCCAATTTCAATGTTATACATGGGCTTCTAACCACCTCAATCTATTGGAATTCATGTATTTTCATCGATGACTACCCCAAAAGATCACATCCTCCTGGCATCATAATATTTTTTAATCACAAGGTTTAATAAAATTTTAATAAAGAATACTGGAAGTATAAGGAATATATTAAAAGAATCAAAATGCTAATTTTTTTCATTGAAATTACCCAACTTTTACCCATAGTAGGATCCAAAATCCTAGCCTCTAGGACATGTCTCTCAGTGGATTCCTAGGTAGATGAACAAATTCAATACTAGCAATTTATACTGAACCACATGTCAATCAACCAAAATACCTATATTAAGCACTGTTTTTTGGCCATAATAATTTTAAAAATCTATTAGTGCTAATAAGGAATGTTTTCTAGAAGAAAATATTAATTTCAGGTAACCTAGAATATTATTAAATGAAGGGAGGAAAGGAAATTAATCTCAAACACTCATTACAATTTGATACCAAAATGGAGGAGTTAAAAGAATTTTCATGAAACCACCAAAATCATGGTTAAACATGAGAATTGGACAAATACGAAGCGCAGGGCTTTGATTTAAAAATTTTGGTTGATTGTCCTAGTGACAAATGTCTATTAATTCTGTTGATGCCTCTGCCCATGTCAGAGATGCCATATTGTTGTGAGTTGATGGAAAATTTCATCTAAACTATAGGTGTGCAACATATTTTGTAGATGGTAATAGATAATGTTGCTTATTATGTATGGTAACAGATAATATTGCTAATTATGTGGCAACTACTAGAATGTTAACCGAAAGGCACCCCACACTGTTTTGAACTCTTGCATCACTTCAAAGCTCAAGGATAATAAAAAATTTTACTTTTACAAGGGAGGTGATTGAATTCAATTCAAGGGAGGATAAAATTCAAGCAACATGTGGTTTGTAATGTACGGTATTTTTTGTGATAGTAATAATTTAAACACAATCAAAACCGACCCCATTTAATTCAATTAAATTTTTAAAAGTGAAGAGGTCTTTTCCATAAATTGTTTCCCCAAGTCACACTAGTACACCAAATAAAGAACATCACATTGCCACTTTCAACAACAATGATTTTATTAGGGTTATTAGTGCCTCGAGCTCCCACCATTACGCAAAATAATGTAAACTTTGAAATGAGAACTATAAACTAACAAGTGACTCAAAACAAGGACTCTAGCCAAAAAACTCCAAAAAAACGTGAAAATCAACCTAAAAACAAAAAATGTTGATGTTGGAATACTGGAATGCTGGAAAACCTTAAAATTTTGACAATTTTTCAACCATGACATTATGAAAAAAAAATTGACTAAAGAAACTTTAAAAATTAACACTTTAATGAAAGAGTGAGTATTCCACGAGAAGTTTCTTTTTTAAATGCTAAAAACATGATGACTTTACAATCTTATCCTAAGGCAACTTGACACATTACAACAAAAATTTAAAAGACAACCATAAAATTGACACATAGTGTAGACAAACTCGACCCATTGAAATGAAAACTTTAATATCAACCATGAAATTGACACATCGTGTGGGCGAACTCAATTTTTTACAACGAAAACTTAAATAAACAATCAAATTGATAGATAATGGGTTTGGGTTGCTAATTGAGGATGGACTTAAACAAACCATATATAAAAATGAAAAAAAATGAAAAAACAAAAATTAAAACATTGAAAATAATTTATAAAAAAAAAACACAAAAAGTTTAAAAAATAATAACAAGTAAATAAAAAAATATATTAAAACATAAAAAATAAAATAAAACATGACAAAATAAAAACAAATAAAAAAATATTGAGCAAAATAATGAGAAGAAAAAAATAAAAAATAAAAAATAATAATAATAAGAAGTAAATAATAATATATATTAGAAAATAAAACAAAAAACATGGCAAAATATATATATCTAAACATGGCAAAAAAATACAAATGTAAAAACACATATGAAAATGACAAAAAAAACAAATTTAAAATAAATAAATAAAATGTACCCACACACACACATATAAATTTATTTTTATAAGATTAAACCCAAAAAAAACAAAAAAAATACAACCAATTTTAGATAATTAAATAAAAATAAAAAACTAAAGTTATCTTTGAAACGCGCGCGCTGCCTCTGCAACCCCTGGGCCCGACTGCTTGCTACTGTGATGGGCTCGGCGTTGCCCTTCGCCCTGTGGCGCCCTGGACCTGTGTGGCTCTTGCCCACGGGTGGGTCTTTGTTCCTGCGCTTGCTTCTGCGCATGGGATTCCTGCACTGATCCGCTCCCTTCTCCTGGCGATGGAGAATGAAGGAGACTCCCCCTCGCCTCCTGACCTTGAGGCGTTTAGATCTCTAGTAGTTGCAGCAGAAAAAAGGCCGCCTTCGGCTTCACAGCAAAAATTTGTCAAAAAGTTGGACAATATTCCCACGGTGTCCCTCCCCGTGGAAGACGCTTGCAGATCAGCTCTAAACTTGGCAGAGAGAGGCCTTATCGGTCAGTTTACAGGCCTGTGGCCATCCCCGAAAGCAGTAGAAGACTAGGTTAGACGAAACTGGACACCACTGGTTAAGGAAGGAATAAAAAGTTATTTTGTAGGCAAGGGGTTCTTCGTCTTCGTGTTTGATAGTGTGGAAGATCGAAGCCTGATCTTCCGAAACGGGCCATATTTTATGGGTCCCCAAGGGTTATATCTGAACAAATGGTCTCCAGATTTCGATCCAGCGCAAGACGTGCCCACTGCTGTCCCTGTTTGGGTGCGTCTCCCGCATCTTCCCCTCCACTGCTGGAGTCAGAGCTCGCTACAATCCATCGGCAATGCCCTAGGCAGGTACATCGATCAGGCTCCAAGGAAGGATCAGTTCTCTTGCGCTCGCATCTGCGTGGAATTTGATCTGGAGGTCGGACTCCCTGAAGCTATCAATCTTTCATTGGCTGACTGGACGCACATTCAAGAGCTCGACTACGAGCAGCTGCCCTTCAAGTGTCGGCATTGCCATGAATATGGGCATTTCGCCAGATACTGCAAAAAAAGAAATGAGGAAATGATAGAGAAAGAGAAGGGTGAACAGTGGAAACAAGTAAAGAGATCAGCAAGCAGTAGACATAACAACAAAAACAAAGCAAAAGAAACAGTTTCCAACACAGGCCAAGGAGATTCAAGCCACCGAAATGGAGGAAGTAGGGAACCAAATAGCAATGCAGCAGATAAAAACCCATTCGAATCTCTTACACCAGCACCAGATGCTTCAGAGCACGAGCAGGAAGACCCACCTCAGCTGAACAAAGCAGTAAATGAAGAGCCAGGTAACACTCCAAACCCGCCCTCTAGTAATGCCCCTTCTCCTTCGTATGCTGATATTATTAAACATAAGAAGAAAAGTCCAGAAAACATGGGATCATCTGACGAAGAAACCTTTGAAAGGTCAAACAAAAAAGTGGGGAGAAGAACAAACAAGGAAACTAGGGAAGAAGAATCAGAAAGACAGAAAACCCTAGGCAGTCAAACCACCATTGAAATGACCATTGGGAGAAATACAAGACCAAGGGCGCCCAAGGGGGGAGGCCCCACCCCATCAAGTGGTAAATGATGCAGATGGTCTCTTGGAACTGCAGGGGTCTGGGAAATCCCAATAAGGCAGATGCTGTCAAAGATTTATTGAAGCTAGAAACCGTAGACATCCTTATGCTCCAAGAGACTAAGATAGAAGGGGAAAACCTTCTAAATATCAGCTCTACGAAATGGAAATATGATTCTGGAAAGACGGTCAGTGCAAGGGGCTCAGCCGGAGGTATAGGCACATTCTGGTCAAAAAACTCCTTCACTTTAGAACGATGCTCAGAGACCCAACATTGGATCTATACAGAACTACGTCACAATGCAAGCAATCTTCCTCTTGCCTTGTTTAACATGTACGTCCCAGTTCATTATGATGAAAAGAGAGAGTGCTGGAGGTCACTCTTGGAGTACATTGAACATAACAACCTCTCCAACATAGTCATAGGAGGTGATCTGAATATAATTCTAGATCCCAAAGAAAAAAGAGGAGGGATCTATTCTAGGGATCCTTTCCTCAACACAGTGGAAAATCTGATCCAGCAGTGGGATTTGGTTGACTACAAACCAGTGAAAGGTAAATACACCTGGACCAACAACAGAACAGGAGAAAATCACATTTCAACCAGGCTAGATAGATTCCTGATCAGCAGCTCGCTAATGATGGGCAACAGAATTGTTTTCACCAAAATCCTCCCAAAGCTCACATCAGATCATAAACCAATCCTCCTATGCTTGAAAGAAGAAGAAGATTTGGGTCCTCTCCCATTCCGTTTTAGTCCTTTATGGGCCGGAATAGAAGGGTTCACTGAAACAGTGCAAATAGCGTGGTGGATTGAAGTCTCTGGATCCCCAAGCTATGTTTGGGAACAAAAAATGAAAAACACAAAAAAAGCCCTTAAAGAATGGATAAAAAGATCCATGAAAACCCCTACTAGACAGAGGAAGGACGCTGTTCTTATGTTAGAAGATCTCCAATTGGAAATGGAGGAGAAAGACCTCTCATCCACTGATTTAGCCAATGAAAAAGCTGCTCAAAGGAACACTTACAGCTCTTTTAGAAATGAAGAAGAGCACTGGCGTTTAAAGTCCAGAAGTTTGTGGTTGAAATCCGGGGACAGAAATACTTCTTATTTTCACAGACAGTGCAGGGCACGTCTCTCACGAAACCACATTGCAGAAGTCACTTCCTCCAATGGACAGGTATACAAAGGATATGCACAAATTAAAGAGGCGGCAGTAAAACATTTTCACAACCTCCTCAGTGTAGAAAGAAATGGGAATGAGGAGGATGCTATAGAGCTTCTCTCCAACATACCAAATCTGGTCAGCATAGAGGATAATGACACTCTATTAAGCCCAGCCACAGAAGAAGAGATAACTTCCATAGTCTGGTCCATGGAACCTGACAAAGCACCAGGACCTGACGGATTCTCAGTGCATTTTTATAGAATCTGTTGGGAGATTATCAAACATGACCTATTCAGATTGGTAAGGGGAATCTTGCGGAAGGCAAAAGTTGGAGGCGGAATTAACTCCACCTTTCTTGCTCTGATCCCTAAGGAAACAAACCCCGGATCCTTCGACAGATATAGGCCGATCTCACTCTGCAATTCTTCATACAAGATCGTGTCTAAACTTTTGGCCAATAGAATTAAGCCACTACTCCAAAAACTCATCTCTCCAGCCCAAGGGGGTTTCGTTCAAGGCAGACAACTTCTGGACAATGTTATACAAGTTCAAGAGGCACTTCACTCAAGTCATGCACGGAAGGAACCAGGTATGATCATAAAACTGGATATGTGTAATGCATTCGATAGAGTAAATCGATCTTTTCTGTATAGGGTGCTTGCTGCCTTTGGATTCAGACAGGAGTTCATAAACCTCATTAAAGCCTGCACTGAAAATGTCTGGATTGCTCCAATGGTGAACGGAAGACCAGCAGACTTCTTCTTAGCCACCAGGGGATTGAGGCAGGGTTGCCCTCTTTCTCCCTTTCTATACATTCTGATGGCTGAGTCATTGAGCAGAAAGTTATCTCAGGAGAAGCAAGCAGGCAACCTTCCGGGGATAAGAATAGTACAGGGTATCGCTCCAGTGAATCATGCATTATTTGCAGATGATTCACTCCTGCTAGGGGGTGCATCCTTGAGAATTGCCAACTCTTTCAAGTCAGTTCTCCAAAAGTTCTGCAATGTTTCTGGTGCGCTGATCAGTGAGAGGAAGAGTGCCGTTTATAGTTGGAACACAGATCATCAATCAACTGAAAGAATCGCAAATGTCTTGGGATTCAATGGCCACGCAGCTTGGGATAAAATAAGGTATCTAGGTCTCCCATTATCGCTGTCCAATAGAAATCATATGTGGGAGGAGGTGATCTCCAAGTTTAAGAAAAAAATTAAAGCCTGGGGCGGCTTCTGGCTTACAACAGGAGGCAAGCTCACCTTAATACGCACAGTCCTCTCAGTATTGCCTACCTTCCAAGCTTCAATGCTGATGGCACCCAAACAAATTGCTGATCGTATTTCCTGTCTTATGAGAAATTTCTTATGGAACGGCGGGCGTGACAACAGTAATCGGTTCCATCTTATTAAATGGGAAACTGTAATGCGTCCTCTGACAGAAGGCGGTCTTCAATTACGCGACCCCTAGAAAGCTAACTTAGCACTGGGATGTAAATTGCTGTGGCAATTGGTAAGCGACCCCTCCCATCCTGTCAGCCAGATTCTCAATTCCAAATATCTCAATAATCGACCGATTACCTCCGTCAATGCAGAAAATAAAGTCAGAGGATCGCAGGCCTGGATACTCTGCAATAAGGCAATCGACTTCTTCAGATCACATCTATACAAAATTCCTGGGAACGGCAAAACTATTTCGCTGTGGAAAGATCGAATTATGGGTCACCCTTCCCTTGCAGCAAATGAGGATATAACAGAACTGAGAGAATGGTTAAAATCCAAAGGAGTTCGTAAAATAGAGGACATTGCAGATTGGGATTATAATGGCAACTGGCAGAGCTGGTCTCTGCCTGACATTCCTTCACAACTAAAAAACCAGTTAAGCACTTTTACAGCTGCAATCACAGATTTTACTCCTGTGCACAAGGATGAGGAAGATTCATGGGGTTGGGGAAAGACAGGTGTATACACAGCCAGACAGAGATATTTGCAGCTGCAAGGTAATAAGGACTCTCAGCATCCAGATTCTGTATGGAAACAGATCTGGGAACATTTCAGTCTGCCCAAGATCAATTTCTTTTTTTGGACTTTATTTCACAATAAAATCTTTACTGGCGAAAATCTGTGCAGACGAAACATTGTCGGTCCTCACCGATGTGTTCTCTGCAAAAATGCTCAGGAAACAACTGATCATCTATTCATTGATTGTGAGTTTGCACAGAAGACTTGGACTATCTTCTTGACAGGACTGAATGTGAGAAACCCTGCTCACTGCTCAATCACTGACATGTATTCGTCATGGAAAGCCAGATACCCCTTCAACATTGCAGACAAATCACTTTGGCATAAGGTTTGGAATGCAGCCCCAAAATATGTTTGCTGGAAGCTGTGGCTTGCCCGGAATGAAACTATCTTCAACCAAAAAGAGATTACTGCAGACATCACAGCGGATCAGGCCAAGAAGCTCCTTCTAGAAACCCTGAGACAGTCCACAGTCAAAGATGATAGTTCCCTTCGAAATGAAGAAAAGGTTTGGTTGGACGGCTTCTCTCTCACGCTCAGATCTCCAGCAATCACTCGCCCAGATCCCAAAGGAAAATGGCAGATCAGGGACACTTTGGACAATTTTAAGAAGTGGTGGACAACACAAAGAAAATGCACCATTTTCTTTGATGGAGCCTCAAAAGGCAATCCAGGCAGGTCAGGAGCAGGAGGGGCTATCTATTTTCCGAATGGGAAAAAAGAGGACTTCAGCTGGGGACTTGGGATAAAAACCAATAACCAGGCTGAAATCCTCAGTCTTTTAAAGGCTTGTCAACTGGCCAGGAAAGAGAATCCAAGCGAAATTATTGTCTTTGGAGATTCTGAGCTGCTGGTAAAATCTATCATAAACAAAAAAGGGCTCAAAGATCCAGTGTTAAACAAACATCTTGCAAGAGTGAATAGACTCCTGAAGGACTTTCCCTCAGCTCAATTCTTCCACATTCTCAGAGAATTAAACACAGAGGCTGATAGACTGGCAAATATAGGATGCACTCTAGAAAAAAACATGATCAGTATAAACGCAGAGGCAGTGAACACAGCAATAATTCCTTAACAAGGTGCTCATGTAAAAACAGAGATTGGTATTGCTTGAAGCAGCAAATTGTAATGCTTGATTTGGCCTTGGCCACCCCTCATCAATAAAATAACCGTTTCAGTTAAAAAAAAAAATAAAAAAAAAAACTAAAAAAAAATTAAAAACCATGAAAATTAAATTAAAAACATAAAATAATTAAAAACATTATAATAAAAAATAAAAAAATTGAAAAAACAATTAAAAAGAAACATAGTTAAAAAATAAATTAAAAATAGTAAAAAAAAAACAAAATTAAAAACAAAACATGCTAAAAACAAAAATTAGAAATATTGAAAAAACATAAACTAAAATTAAAAAAATTATAATACAAATTAAAAACATAAAAAAAAAAAAAACTTTAAAAAACTATTTACATTAAAAAAAAAGAAAAAACATAGTTAAAAATAAATAAAAAATAGTAAAAATATATAATTAAAAACAAAACATAATAAAAAAAATTAAAAAAAACATTAATAAAAGTAAAATAAAAAAAATAAAATAAAATAAAGTCGTTCTAGCTCAATGGCCGAGCAACCTTGGGTTGGTAGGACGATTATGAGAATTGGCTTGCCAGGTCAGGGTTGCTGAGCTGTGGGGCTAGGCGACCGTGGGAACCGCGCACAAAAAAAATAATAAAAAAAATAAAAAAATTAATAAAATTAAAATTAAAAAAAAAAATAAAAATTAAGCCCACCTAGCCCAGCGGCCGAGCGACCCTAGGTTGGCAGGACGATTATGAGAATTGGCCTGCCAGCCTAGGGCCGCTGAGCCGCTAGGCTGGGCGACCGTGGGAGCTGCGCGTGGGGCTCTCACAACTATCCATCCCAATGACCGAGCAACAGGTTGATTCTGAGAATCGGCCTGCTGCCCAGGGCCGCTCGACTGCTGGGATGGGTAGCTGTGGGAGCCGTGCAGCTCCTACGGCAGCCCAACCCAATGGTCGAGCAGCCATGGGCGACAGTCTCGACTCATTACAATTGTGTCAATCTCATTATGTGTCAATTTGATTGTTGATTTTTAAATTTTCGTTGTAAAAGATCGAGTTGGCCCAAACAATTTGTTAAGTTCATGGTTGATATTAAAGTTTTCATTTCAATGAGTTGAGTTTGCCTACATTGTGTGTCAATTTGATGGTTGTCTTTCAAATTTTTGTTTCAATATGTCAAATTGTCTTAGGCTAAGATTTTAAAGTCATCATATTTTTAGCATTTGCAAAGGAAAAAAGAACACTTGTTTGGAACCCCTCAAAAAACTAATATCCTAGGACGAAAAACACTTGAGAAACAAGACACTTGAAAAATTGTTAAATAATCAACATTTTAAAAAAATTATGTATAGTTAGGACATAAAAACATTTAAAGTGTCAAAAATGTCTTTAAAAAAATAATTGTTGATGCTTTTCAAAATATGCATGAAAATCATCGACATTTAAAAAAAATATCGACCCTTAATACATTATAAAATTGTAAGTGTAAAACATAAGCCAACTAAAAATAAAGGTCGATGTTGCATCAACACTTTTCAAAATCGGCATGAAAATCACTCACATTTAAAAACAAAAAATTATACTTGATACATAATATAATTTAAAGTGTCAAAAATATGCTCTCAAAAAAAATGTACTCCCGAACAACACTTTTTGAAATCAAATTATTTTTTTGCTACCTCAAAAAACCGAGTAATCATTTTAATTCATGTTTCAAAATTTACATTATTATAAACTAAAAATACTGAATCAATTCAAAACCTAAAATATAATCATGAAAAACCTACCTCCAATAACTTGGAAGGCTCCATAAATCTCCAATTAACCACTGACTGCAAAATGTTTCACGATAACAAAACCCTTTTCACATATATTATAACATAACTTCATTTTAACCTACAGATTTAATTGTCTTTTTGAGCTAGAATTAATTTTCAAATATTTGTTTGGGGTTTTGTGCTAGATTTTGGTTCCCGAGATTTGGAAGAATCCTCGGTGCATTTAGTTGGTAGTTATTTGTTGGTTTGAGTACTATTGTTTGCATAGATTTTTTCCCTTGATTTTTAGCAGGACGATAAATGAATTTTGTTTTGCAGTATTGTGTAAGGAGCGAATTAGTTATCGTGTTTGGAAGATTGATTTCTTTTGATTTATTCTGTATTGAAATTTGATTTCATAGACCAAGGAGTGAATCAATTAATGTTTGGACGACTGATGTAAAATAGAATAAGATGATGGTAAGAAAACTTCATTTTGAAATGTATCTAACAAATAGATTTTGTGTGCAAACTCTTTTTTATTCTAAATGTAGATATGAATAGAACTCGCTAGTGAGCATATATTTTGGCAATCTATTTCAACATCTCTATGAGAACCTAAAGAGAAGCCCTTTATGCTCATTATTGTTTAACAATACTTCAAGTTCTGTCCTATATTACTTACATAGAGTTTTATTGTCTGACATGTAATTAATGTTAAGATGTTCAGATTCTGAAAACATTTTGTATTTCATCCTCTCATCGTATTGTAAACCCTTTTAAATTTACATTCTTTCATTGAGATCTTTTGTATTTTAGATATTTTGACTGCCTAAAAACGTTTCAAGATATAAATTATGCTTTTAAGAGGATGTTTGGTCCAAGACAATTAACTATGACATGTAATTAATGTTAAGATTTTCAGATTCACAAAGTATTTTGTATTTTAGTTGTTTTGACTCCTAAACAAAAGTTTCGTTCTCTGAATTAAGCCTTTGAGCAGGATGTTTTGGGTATCGCAAGTAATAACCTATATAAGCAACCATGCATTTAATTAATGTTAATATTTTTAGATCCAAAAAGACATAGGAAACTTACCCTCGTATAAAATTACCAGCGGCAACCACACTACACCAAAGCTTAAATATTTCCTTCATACAAAATTCATTACTTAATAGAAATAATTGGAAAAATGCACAACCAAAAAGAAACATAAAAAAAAAACTAAAAGAATTGCCCCAAATGAAAGAGATTTAAATAAATATGAAAAAAAAAATTGAAAATCATTACCATGGAAAGCGATGATGTCTTCAACCTCCAAATTATTGATAAAAATAGTAGGATCAAAATTATTAAAGCAATACTGGTTAGCTCTACAATGAGAGACTACACCAGAAGGGACTGCATCCGTGGCTCGCTCTACATTCTTATTACAATACAAACAATATGTAGCTTACATGGTTATAGGGAAGTTAGAACCAATACCTAAGAAATAGGAACAAATTCCTAATCTAAGGTTCTTGGTGAAACAACTCTCTCTAATTAAGTTTTTCCATTATCTTCAACATCCCCCCTTAATGGAGAAAGGGTTCGGAAATATTCCTAACATTTCCCTAAACAATTCAAATTTAATTCTACCAAGAGGCTTAGTAAAAATATCAGCAACATTATCACATGTATTACAATATTCGACATGGATTTCTTTTGACTGAACTTTATCCCTGACGAAGTGAAACTGTGTATCAATGTGCTTAGTGTTTTTATGAAACACCGGATTATTTGAAATTTTGATGGAGCTCTGGTTATCACATCTGATAATTGTTGCATCTTTTTGTTCTTCTCCGGCATCCTGGAGAAGTCTCCTCAACCAAATTGCTTCACATGTTGCTACACACATCGCTTGATACTCAGCTTCCACTGAAGACAAGGATATTGCGTTCTGCTTTTTGCTGCTCCATGCAATGACCCCAAACCCAATGTTGAATGCATAACCTGTTATGGATCTCCTGTCATCTACATATCCAGCCCAATCGAAGTCTGAAAAACCTATCAATTTAACATCAAAAGAATCAATATATATAATGTCATAGTCTAAGGTTCCTTGAAGATACCTTAGGACGCCTTTCACTGCAATCCAATGAATTTCAAGTGGCTTGGACATAAATTGGCTCAATACACTAATTGCATAATCCAAATCTAGTCTAGTAGTGGTCAAGTAGATTAAACTCCCAACCAACTATCTATACAATGTTGCATCTCCCTCCTTAGAACCATCATCACTCTGAAGTTTGGTATTCTGTTGTAACGGTACTCTACAGCTTTACACTGATCCATCCTGAATTTTTTCAGTAGAATCTTGACATAATTACCCTGTGATAGAAAATTATGTCCTAAATCTCTCCAGATTTCAAGACCCAAACAATAGTGTAGCTCACCGAGGTCTTTCATCCAAAAACTTTGTGACATCTGCTCTTTGTTTTCTTTAATGATTTCATCAACATTTCTTGTAATGATAAGATCATCTACATATAAAGAAATCAAAAAAGTTCGCCCCTCTTTGTCAAACAAAATATACAGATTGGGATCATTTTCTCTTCTTTTATAACTATGTTGGAAGAAAAATGAATCAATTTTATCATACCATGACCTGGGACTCTATTTTAGTCCATAAAATACTTTCTTCAATATACAGACTAAATGTTCTTTCCCCTGCTTAACAAATCCCTCAGGTTGCTCTAAATACACTTCTTCTTTTAGCTCCCCATTTAAAAATGAAGATTTTACATCTAGTCGGTGTATCATCCAATGATGTTTGGTAGCTAAAGCAATTAAAATTCTGATTGTGTTTAATTTAGCTAAAGGGACGAAGGTCTCCTCATAGTTTATACCTTCTTTCTACGGATACCCCTTTGCAACCAAACTATATTTATATTTATCTATGCTCCCACCTGCGCTATATTTGGGCTTATATATCCATTTGAAACCTATGGTTTGTTTTCCTTTAGGTAATTCAACTAAATCCCAAGTTTTTTTTTTTTAAGCATTGATTCATATTCTTCTTCCATGGCTTCCCTCCATTCACTATATTCGCTAGCTTCCTTATAACTAGAGGGTTCAACACCATTTAACATGCTAGCTATAAGATCATTCTCCCTATATATATTTCTAGAAATTGAGTTTTCCTACCTGATCTCCTAAGTGTTGGAGTGGCATCAAACCTATTCTGATTATCCCTTGATGGGCTTGGCTCGATGACTCTATTTGTACCTTTCGCTTCTTCCTTTTTCTTTTGCTCAGGGTTGTCTCCTATTTCATCACTCCATCCTTTCACCAACAAAGGAATGTCCCATTCTTCATTCTTGTTTTCATTGTTTCCCTCATGAACCTTCTCATGAAACACTACATCTCTACTTGCAAAAAAATTATGAGTAGAGGGATCAAACAATTTGTAAGCTTTAAATTTGGTACAATATCCAACAAAAGTGCATTTAATGGCCTTTGAATCCAATTTCTTCCTATCCTCCTTTGGAATATGAGAAAAATATTTGGATCCAAAAACTCTTAAATGTTTAACTGTAGGTTTAAACCCTAATAAGGCTTCAAATGGAGTTTTAAATTCAAGACTTTTTTTTGGACTCCTGTTCTTCAAATACACTACAATATTTATTGCTTCAGCCCATAATCCATTAGAAATACTCTTACCTTTTAACATGCTGTGAGAAAAATCCACAAGGGTTATGTTTTTCCTCTCTGCAACTTCGTTCTGCTGAGAAGTGTGGGGTGTTGTAAACTACTGCAGTATTCCATGGTATTTGCAATATTTTTGAAATCAAAATTCTTGTATTCTCCCCCTTGATCCGAGCAGAGAATATTGGTGAATTTTCTTGTCCTCTTCTCAATCATGCTTCTGAGCTATTTGAAATATTCAAAATTATGACTCTTTTTACTGAGAAAACATACCCACGTGAATCTTGTACATTCATCAATAAATAATAGGAAATAATAAGCACCTCCCAATGACCTTAACTGCATTGGCCAACATAAATTAGTGTGGACTAACTCTAGTATATCTCTCTTTTTTCTATCTACATTTATAATAAACTCATCTCTATTCATCTTCCCAAGAGCACATGGTTCATAGTCAACATTATGCTTTAAATCAAGGGGACCATTGACCATACCTCTTGTTAGGGTCCTATATTTTATAGGATCTCAAGGTGATTGAGTATGTCATTATTTGTAATTTTACATTGTAAATTATTTTCAGTTTGCAAATGATTTCCAAACAGAGTATATATAAAAAGAAAATCAAAAGAGGGTATGTCAAAAAGAAAATGAATATGAAGGAAAAAGTCAAAAAGAAGAAAATTGAAAAAGAATAAAAGAGAATAAAACCCCACAAAAGAAAAAGAGAAATAATACTGAAAGTGCTACAAATTTAAATGCCACTACTGTTAAATTAGTTTCCTTTATGGTAAAAATTAAATAAGATTGTGTGCAGCTTCTCTAAAATTCCACAATGACTAGATTTTGTTCCACTCATACAGCCTAATCATGATGGAACAATTGTAAATTTCATGTCAAATAGGTTAGTGAATAAAAAATTTTCAAACAATTTAATCTTGACTAATCAATATTTAGGTAGAAAATGAGATTGATTCAACAGTTTAATCTTAATCAAAAGGAGGAATAAGTGATAAAGTAGGTTAGACTGTTATAAAAAATAGGATATATGGGTTTTCTAGCTCAAATTCACCCTAAACAAATGAGATACAAAATTTTAGCTTAGAAAAAATAAATTGAAAAGGGTAGGTAGAAATTACATGATGGCTTTGAAAATCATGAAAAATGTTTATCCTAAGTGTTTAAAATCAAAAAATTATTTCATGCGCAGAAAGGCAAAGGAATGAAATTTTATCCTAATGTCAAAAGGGTTTGGCATATCAAAATGAAAATATGGCGCATTAACCCCCCAATCCTAAGTTTTACCTTTTTAATAAGCCCCCTGCTACCTAGAAAAACATCCCATCCAACTCCACCATTGCTCGATTAACCCCCCTACATCTGTCCCATCATCCCTTCCCTGCACCTTCCATCGGATGACCTATTTTATTTTTCGTCCCCACCTCTCCATTCGAACTTTACTGTCAGGGGGGGACACGGGTCCGAAATGGGCGGTTTTATGTTTAGGGCCCACGTTAATATGGATCCCTCTCCTGATTTCGCACCCCCTGGCCGAAATCGCTTACTTCTTCGAACCCCCTCTAAAAAGAAAATTTTCCTTGATATATGAAAATCGTTAATATGCCCGTTGTGTGCCAGTCTCGTCACAACACCTGAACCCAACCATTGCCAAATTAAATGTTTTCTTGTGGTAATAAAACCATTGATAATTTGATTCACCCCTAATCGTTATTCCAATGGATCCACGCCACCATCAACGGGAAAATGACCCATTTATGTATAAATTCATGCCTAATCAACGTTTAATCCTTTACCTTGAAATTTTCATTATTCTGTACAGGTTTTCTATAGGTTGATAGAGCACCAGAAAATCCAATTCAACTGTTGTCGAGCTACTCTCTGTAATTATCGCCAGCCTTTCCTCATTACAGAGCTTTTTCTCAGTCGCGATCTCCATTTGTTTTAACAAAAGCCCTCATTCAACCTCAAACCAGAGTTCACCATGCCTCCCAAGAAGCAAACCTAGGTGGAGTCTATGAATATAATCCTCCATCCCTCAATTTACCTTGATCATATTCCTTTGGCCGATAGGGATTACAAAATCTATGAAACACTATGCGAGCTAGAATTATTCGAAATGTACTGCTGGCTTGAAGACAAATACATTGATAAAAATGATGACATTGGACTGTGGAAATCCAATTTTCCCCATTATATCTTTCCCCACACCTACAGTGCTCCTGAATTCATCAGGAAATTTCAAGCCTGTTATCAACCCAATCAGAGAGCTATTATTGCACCTTCTAGAGAGATTCCAATCACCATAACTTCCCAAACTATAGACCAAATTATGTAGGCCCTTATTACATAGAATGCCACTCCTTTTTCTCAACAAGCACTCATTGAACTATATCAGAAGATATATTTTGCAAAAAGGGCTAAAACCCTTGAACTTTTTCTGGTTGAAGATGCCTAGCTACCTAAGAAGAACCCTCCCTATCCATCTTCCATGTTCCCTGAGAGAACTAAGCAGATCAGTGCTACCATCTCCTACCTCCTTGGTTATTACTTAGATCAGTGGGTATATGAGGCTATTATAGGTTTCTTTTCCATTTTTTCTACAGATTACAAGCCTTCTGTCTTATTCAACTTTAGCCAATTCCTTGCAGATTCCATTCATGAACAATTTGTTAAATTCCACACTGAGGAGGTGTTTAAATATACCTCTGTTTTAGTATATTTGTTTCTATATTTTCAGGGATACAGGTTCAAGTTTGCATTACAGAAGTTGGATGAAGAAGGACATCAACAATCTATCATCTTCTAGACTTCAATGGTGATGAAGGAGAAGAAATAATATTCGTACAAAAAGTTCATAGAACTGATTGTACATCTAGCACTCAGTCTTCTCAGTAGAAATTCAGAGCCAAGAATTAGTGAATAAATCACAAAAGTCTTGTAGTTTTCAGACCAAACTAAAATAGGAGATTGGCACCTCTACCAAAATTACACAGAGCTAAGGATTTATGGATGTGAGATTGCTCCATATAAGCTCCCAAAATTCCTCCCAATGTGGATTTTTTCCCTAGAATACATCATGCAAATGCTCAATGCCAATGAAGTACATTTTCTATCTACCAAGAATAAATCTGAGTTCAGAATTAAGACACAAATAGGACCTTTCATTTGTAACAACAAAGGAGTAGGGGAGGAAGTAGACAGATTACTGAAAGAGATTAAATTCAGTCTCAGTTTCACATGGTCATATGATCCATTGGGTGCCATCTCCAAATTAAGGGTAGAGAAAAAATCTACACCTTATATTCATACCCACAGACCAGAGATTGAGAGGTACGTGAATCAGCTAGAATGGAGTGAGAATACTCTACAAGAGGCCAAAGAGAAATTGGTGTTGACTTCAACATCGCAGACTCTTGTCCCACAGGAGAAAGAAAGAAAAAGGATTAGAGAATAGGAGTCCCCTTCAGTGACAGACACTTCCAGTAAATAATTCACAATCATGTATAGGAAGAGGGCTAAACTCAATCCCAAGGTAAATCCAGACAAATACTAAGAACAAGAAGTCATCATCATAAACAAAGAGACACTTACTCCCTCACAAGTAGGGGGTCAAACCACACTCTCTCCTACCACTTATGTTGCTTCTCAGGATCAGCAGAAATATATTCAAACCAACACAGTGGTTACAGGGGAGAAAGGGAAGACTATTTTTTATACTTTCAGGGAGATTAAATTGAAAAATGAAGCTTTGAAGACCAGTACATATAATCAGTTCTGGAAGTAGACTTCCAGCTCCCAGAGTAGGCTACTGCCATCCTTTGATTCAGAGAAAGGAAAAATGTAGATGGAATTTATCCAAGCATAGATTCGTCAGCCCAAGACCTCAGCTAGTTATAAAATGACTCCATTTTAATTTGATGTTAAATATTTACATCCCATTTATCAAATGGAGATGCATAAGTAGGCAGGTGAAATGATTTCATCTACACTTACTAACACTTCTATGAGTTTGTCCAAACTGTAGGTTTCTTTAGCTAATATCCAATCACAACTCAAAATGGAGAAAGTCTCTTCTATGGCTAAGGATTCTAGGATTAAGTATTAGGAAGAATTATTAATTAGGATTAGATATGATCCCTCCAATGTCAGATCTGTAGAAGAGGTGATTAAAAAGAAAAATGCTAACATGGCAGCATTAGGAAAGCAGCTAAAGTTTCCAGCTACAAAGGACCCTTTGGCCAAAGACATTAAATAAACAGAGTCACAGAAAGAAGACATGATGAAACTCATCACGGAGTAGAATGCTTAGCTGAGACAGATGGAAGCTAAGTGGAAAATATGACAAAGGAAAAAGAGAATATTTCCAAGCTATTAGTAGTTCCTTTAGAAGCTGTACCTCTTACAACTCTTCCTACAACCAATCCTTCTACAACAAGTACAACGGATGGAGCTTAGCATCTCACTAAAGCAGTGCAGAATCTATCAATATAAAAAGAGAAGATAAAGAAGCTTCAAGGCCAAGTAAAATTGTTACAGGATCAGAAGTCAAGAAGTGATAGATCACATGCAGCTGAAGACGAAAGATCACAGAGGTTAATTGAAAGGTTACAGAAGTCTGAGAGGGAGTCTAACATTGGAAATACCTTGGGCCAAGTTAAAGAAATAATTGGACTGATATCATTGAGTCTATCAATGAAATCTGGCCTTGCATACATATCATATCTGAGCAGAATGAGCTGATAAAGACGGAAAATGATGCCATTACAAAAATCAAGGAAGAACTTGGAGATAAGTCAATCACTGCTAATAATATTATTAAGTTCTTAAATTCTATGAAAAAATATGAGCTTGAGGAGTTAGGAGTGGGTGACAGGACTGAAACAATATTGCAAGTAAAAAACGTTCTTACAAAGAGAAATCTTATTGTACAGTTGGAGGAAAAATGTCATAGCTTGGATATAGTTGTAAATAGGTTTTTCAACAGGATTGAACCTTTAACTCAGAAAGGTCTTCCTTCCCTTTTTGTAATTAATGACAGAATGATACACATATAATATTATGCAAATAAGTTGCAGGACATTTCCAGAGATACATCTAAGTTTTCAAACATCAAAGGAACGACGACAGGGAAGCGTTCTTGGAGGAATTAATGCATGACCTTTTCATCCAGTATGAGATAAACCTCGTTTTTGTGGTAAAAAAAAAAACATTTTTTAAATATACTGAGGTGTATGAAATCTACAGGAAAGTCATCAAATTAACTATCCCAGAGGAAGAGTGATGGGATAAGTTAACTGAGTTCTAGGATTAAAAGGTAATAAAGGGCAGTCACTATAGCTAGCTCACATGACAACACTACATCCAGCTGACACGACAACACTACAACTAGCTCACGGGACAACACCATAGCCAGCGCAGCCTACCAATAGGCTTACTCATCAACTAATTCCTGGAAAACAGTGCCAAAGAGCTAGATCACCCTCATCGAGACTTTTTTTGTAACAATTAGATTTTATTGTTATATTTAGGCTAATAATACACTGTATGTTAAGACAACATTTATTGTAAACAAATTTTTAAGTTTCAGTATAAATACTTCTTTGTTTGAAGTATTAAGGGTTGATTTTTTAACATATTTTCACCTACTGCGCATGTGTTAATTCCAAGTTTTTTTTTGGAGCATCAATAATACAAAAAAAAAATTAGGATTCATGTGGTGTAATTATTGGTGAAGTGTTTCTATTGTTTCTGTGTTTTCCCATTGTTATTTCCTTTCTTTGTTTATCAGAATTCTTAATTGTAAAACAAGAAGTGTGATGAATAGGAAATGTTAAATAAAACACCTTATTCTGGTTTCTTTTACAATTTAAATTTTTTTCTAATTGAAGTCAGATTGAAAAATACTTAAATGATTTTTAGTCTCAACTGATATTCACTCTTCTGCCATATTCATTATTCATATAAAATGTCAAAGAATCCAGTAAATGAAACCTAGCTTTCCCTGTTACAACTCTTTTAAAAATTGATGCAAATAATCCAGTTTCATGTTTGACTCCATTTCCCAATGGGAAGATAAAGATTAAATCAACCAAAATAAATCAAAATAAAAAAATTACCAAGAAAAATCTTAACTAGCTTAATATCAATTCAAAAAAAGTTAAAACTTAAAGAGAGATCCCTCTCTGAAGTTGGCAGGGCTAGATCCTAGCTTCCAAAGTGGTTTTGATGTTGTCTTTCTGTAATTTATTCTCCCAATCTCAGAAATTACAGAACGATAACATAGTGGCGACAATACTGGGAAGTAATTGAAAAAATTGTAATTTCTTTCGAATTTATAACGTGGTTAAAACATTGTATGGGAATAATACTTTAAGATTGGTTTTCTTTTCAATATTATAAATAAAAAGTGTGTGTGTGTGCATTTAGATCATAACTCTTGCCCCTAAAATATCCTATACTAGAGCTCATCCTGATCCAAATCCTGTGGAAATTGTAGATGACCCTGAGAAAATAATGAAAAGAAAGAGCTTAGCTGAAAGCCAAGGAAGTTCCAGTCCTCCTCACAGAGAAGATTCACTCCCAAAATAATTTGTAACCCT
This sequence comes from Pinus albicaulis, assembly GCA_034641835.2. NCBI lineage: Eukaryota > Viridiplantae > Streptophyta > Pinopsida > Pinales > Pinaceae > Pinus > Pinus albicaulis. The sequence goes on from CM076577.1 coordinate 101,768,759, forward strand.
GCAAGACATTGAGTTTGATTTACCCTTCAAAAAAATCCTATTTAGAAAAATATCAACCAATTGGATATACCAAATAGTAGTAGATGAAGCTACCTTAAGAAGAAATTCATCTGAAGCCCAATCTGGTCCTGCTGACATAGAAATTCGAATCCACCAAGATTTTGACAAATTACAAGGTTTAGGCTCAGGATTAGACCTTTCTGTTCATGAATATTATGTCCATCAATCTGTTGAACTTTCTCCTTTGACTTATTATGCTGAATCACTCACCTCATCACAATTTGTGCATCCTAGATTAGCAAGTCCTACCCCTTATGTAGTCTCTACAACTACTCCAGTACTTTCCCATAAATTAGTAAGATCTAATCCTTCTATAGTTTCCCAAACCACTCCAATTCTATCTCACCAAGCAATTCAAACTCACTTTTCTTCCCATTATTCAACTACAATCCAACCCTCATCTCCACCAAAGCCCCAGGTTTCAGCTCAGCCTTTACCTTTCATTCAGCCTCCACCTTTCACCCAACAACCACATCATATTTTTCATTATCATATCCCCATAATAGCAGCTAGATATGCTCCCCTTGCCCTTCAAGCTCCTTTGGCAAACATGCCACATGATTATCAAACAAGAATCCCACAGTTTGATGGAACTGGACCTATCACTGCCCAACAACATGTAGATAGGATTAATCACATTTTTGACCTTTAGGAGGTAGATGAGGAGAGTGTAAAATTAAGGATGTTTGCATAAAGTCTCACAGGAGAGGTGAAAAAATGGTTTAAAGTATTACCTGCTACTAGTATTCATGATTTTCTTGAATTTCATCAAACATTCCTTACTAGGTGGGAAATTAAGAAAAACCCTCTTCAGATTTTATCTGAATATGAAAGCATTAGGAGAGGACCAGTGGAGGGTGTACAAGACTATTGAACTAGATTCAATAGTTTGTATAACACAATCCCTGCTAATATCAAACCACCACAAGGCTTAGCCTTAATCAAATTTCCAGATGGTTTTGAGGCATACATGGCTTGCCAGCTTAGGGAAATAAATTCATCCACATGAGAAGAGATGAAGTAAGTGTAGAAGAAAATATTTTAGCCAAGAGAGGTAGAATTAGGAATGAGAGAAGAGTAACCATAAAAGAGGAACCCTCTACTTCTTTTGTTGATGCTAAAATTGATTCTTTAGTTAGGAAAATAGAAATAATTATGAAGAGGATTAATTTGAATGACAGAGCTACACCTAGGGAAAATCAACCCACAACTCAAAATCGAAATCAGAAAATTAGAATAAATCCTCCTTAGATCAAACAAAGAGAACAAAGGGGTCTTGATTAGAAAATTAGACCTCCTTTTTAGGAGAACTATGTTGATGAAGATGGAGAAGTATAAGACAATCAGATAAATCTAATGGGTATTGATGATGATGAAACTGTGTTTCTTACTCAGGAAGAAAAAGAGTTTTTACAATTATCACAAACTGAACTTGATTATGAGGAATGAGATGACAAAAAATGCTATCATGGTAGTCCATAGACAATACAATCTTAGGAGTAAGAAATAATTAGATACTCCAAACAAAAAGACCAATGAAGACCCTGTCAAGAAAAATTCTAACACCACTTAAAAAAAAATCCATTAACTATTGCTAAGAAAATTCCTGATAGTTCTAGAAAAAATACAGTTGACCTTCCTGCTAAAAATATTGTTGAGAATTCTTCCAAAACTACTCAAACATACATTCCTACCACCAGTCACCAAAAAGAACATGTATCAAAAGAGATTGTTGATAAATTTGACTTTCTCAACTTAAATAAATTTCAAACATCATTCAATATTTAAAATGAACTAGCAGAGCTGAAAATTCCTATCCCTTTAACTGAGTTAATGAATAAAAATATGTACAGAACTCAAGTTATGAAAGCTTTGAACATGGGAGAAAATAATGATACTATTAATTTGAATGATGATCAACCTGAACTATTATTTGGTCCAGAGGTACATGGTAAACCACAAGAAGGAGGAGTCCCTCCATTTTATGTCAGTCTCAATGTGCATGATAAAATTCTTCACAATGCTATGTTAGATTCAGGTGCCTCACATAATATAATTCCAAAAGCTGTTATGGAGAAACTTGTTCTTTACATTATTAGGCCTTATAAGGACTTATATTCATTTGATTCAAGAAAAGTAAGATGTTTAGGTCTCATAAAGGATCTATGTGTCACTTTGGCCCAATTCCCAGCCAAAATTCTAGTAATGGACAGTGGCAGATATTCCCCCAAAGTATGGCATGTTGTTGTCACGCTCTTGGGGAGAAAAACTACAAGGTACCCTCCAAATGGATATGACCTATGCAACCATCCCAGTGTTTTGTCAAAACAGAATGTTGTATAGGGAAACCTTAATGAAATACATGGTGAGTAGTTAGGACAACCCATATAACTACCCCCTTTACTCTGATTTAGACTCCTTCATTCTGTATAATGATGGGGATATTGATGCTCAGGTCACCAATGCTGAAAATAACATCTCTGAAACACATGAAAATCATACTCAGGCTGCACAACAAAACACTAAAACCGAACCCTTTTGGAATATGAGTTTTGATGATTCTAGTAGTATTAGGATCAGGAGCAGGTGTGTGGGTTTCGAATGCAGGAAATAATCACTCAGAAGGTCATTCATACAAACTAAATTTTCAATGTACCAACAACATAACAGAATATGAAGCACTTCTTTTAGGCTTGCTGTTAGGTCCCTATATCACTAGTATAGTCCCTTATTATTGTTATTGTAAACCCCTTATTGTTATTATTGTACCCTTGTAACCCCCATTCTGTTATTATTGTGCCCTTAAATTATTATTGTTAGGTCGGCTAGGATTACATTGTGGCCCACTAGGATTATTATTTATGAGCTCTATGTATAGAAAGAGCTTTTAAAATTGTAACATCAAGAATTGTTCATTTATTCTGCCTTAAATATTGATGAGTTTCCCCCTCAAAGTGGCTTATTTCTAAGGCGTTGATATCTCTTTTCTTCTCTTTTTTGAGCTGGTTTCACAACATTTGGTATCAGAGCTTTGGATTCTAGGGTTTCGCTGCTCCAAACAGGTCATCGTGGAATTTTCGCTATAATTTTTTTTTTCTACGAAGTTTCAGAAGCTGAAATGTTTAGGGTACGAATCTGAAATCCTAAGGAAGATTGTCTAAAAATTTCAGATCTTGGTTCGCAATATTTTCGGAGATATGATCTGTGGAAGTTAGGTCTTTTTTCAGGCTCCTAAACAGGTCATCGCGGAATTTGCGCTATAACTTGTTTTCTATGAAGGTTCAGAATTTGAAATTCGTATGGTGCGAAGCTGAAATCTTGAGAAAATTCTTCAAAACATTTTAGAGCTTGGTTCGCAATATTTTTTGAGATATGATCTGTGGAAGGTAGTGCTTTTTCAGGCTCTTGAATTTCATCTCAAAGGGGTGATCGTGGGAAAAGTTCAATAACTCTCTCTCTAGGCATCGGATTGGAGTGCTGTAAAAATTAGTCGCAATTACACAAACTGTAGTTTCTTGGCTATAAATTTCAGAGACAAAGGACGAAACAGTGACACGTGGCATGTCTTACAAGTTCGCTCTACTGAACCAGTCCATAATTAGGTCATTGTGGGAGATTGGACACAACTTTGTCTTGGAGAATCCAAATCAGGTCAGACCTATGGCATTCGAAAGATAATTTAGAGGGCTACGTTGGTACCACAATTCAGATATTGAAGTGCTGCAATCACAGATATAATCCAATTTCAATATCGAGCTCCTCAAAAGAAAGAAAAAGGTGTGTATTGTTTTTCCGAATTGCATAAGTCTTGTTTGAAGAATCAATTTGAATTGATTCCAACGGCATATTGTAGAATAGATATCATTATTGGGTTCTAAAATATGCCCCATAAAAATAATTCAACACCCATTAAGCCTTCAGAAGGGTCTACTATGACTCATGAAGATGAAGAATTGCAACATGATCCATCAAAATTACAAGAGCAAGTGCAAAAAATTTCACTCTCGCAAAGAGCAACAAAAAATGAAATGGAAGTTTTGAAGAAAGGCATGGAAGAGAAGATGGATTGTTTGAAAAAAGGCATGGAAGCTAAGATGGATGACATGAAATAAAACATGGAAAAAAATATGAAAAACATGAAGAATGATCTAAAAGCAAACATCGAAGGTTTGACCAAGTTGATACAAGAAATTTTTCCTAATGGTGAAAAGATAGTAGAAGAACCTCATGATGAGAACAAAATAAATGTTAATCGTGATTTCATAAACTCTAATGTTGGCGGGAAGAACCACCATTTTCCAGAAATGGATATGAGGAATTTTGATGGGAAGGATCCTGTAACATGGATACTACAGATGGAGCAATATTTTGATCTCCGTAATGTGCAAAACAAACAAAAGGTACGCATTGCAACTTTACATTTAGAACAAAATACATTTGTATGGTATCGATGGCTTTGCTCTCGTAAAAAAATTGTCACTTGGTCAATTTTTACGGAAGAAATGATAGCACATTATGAGGATACAAAGAGCAACACCTTCTTTAGCCAATTGATAAATCTCAAACAAAATGGTTTAGTGGGGCAGCACATTGAGGACTTCCAAAAATTGAATATAAGGGTAACTAATATTCCAGAGGAACACAGGATTGATCTCTTCTTAGGTACTCTAAAGGATAACATCCTACATGAAGTTCGTGTTTTGGAACCTGATTCATTGGAGAAGGCATTCAGGTTGGCAAGAAAAGTTGAATGTAAAATTATGGCGACAAGGAAGCCTACCACTCAATTCTATAAAGAAGGAAGTGTTTCTACGCCTAGATTTCCACAACCTACAAGGCTGACACCACAACAATTGGAAGAAAAAAGAGCAAAAGGGCTTTGCTACAGTTGTGATAGAAAATACACTAAAGGTCATAAGTGTGCTGAGAAGAAATTATTTTACATAGATTGTGAAGAGGAAGAAGAAAATGAACAAGAAGATGATATACACCAGGAACCAACCCTAGAAGAGGAAGAAATGAATCCGACCATATCGTGTAATGCACTGGCAGGAATTACCACTCCTCAAACTCTCAAGATAGAAGGACAAATCAAGAAGAAAAAGGTAATAGTGTTGATTGATTCAAGTAACATCCATAATTTTATTCATTGTAAGGTAGCCAAGGAATTAAATTGTTTCCTATACCCAACACCAGAATGTCAAGTGATGGTTGCAAATGGAGGAACTATAAATTGCTCTGAAAAATGCCATAATATCAAGCTAACCATGGGGGAATATGTGTTGACTAGTCCAATGCTTTCCATTCCTATGGGAGGTGCTGATGTTGTACTAGGAGTACAATGGTTGCAATCTTTGGGGATGGTAGCTTTTAATTTTCAAGAACTTTTCTTGAAATTTTTTTCAGAAGGAAAGGAAGTCGAATTACGGGGTATTGAAGGGAAGCCAGGAAGGATAATAAGCTTTAATGTCATGACAAAGCTTCTAAAGAAAGAACAACGAGGCGTAATTGCACAATTATGCTCACTAGAAGTTCCAACATCAAAATCATCTATTTCTTCAGATCTCCAAAAAGTCTTGGACAATCATTCCAAGGTGTTTGAAACTCCCAAAGGACTCCCACCTATTCGTGATCATGATCATGCTATTCATTTGATTCCAGGAAGTGTTCCTCCAAACATTAGACCTTATAGATATCCTTACTTCCAAAAGAGCAAAATTGAACATATGATTGCAGAAATGTTAGAGGCGGGTATAATTCAACCTAGTCAAAGTTCTTTCTCTGCTCCTGTAGTATTGGTACACAAGAAGGATGGATCATGGCGAATGTGTCCTGATTATAGGGAGCTCAATAAGCTCACCATTAAAGACAAATTTCCCATTCCTGTGATTGATGAACTATTGGATGAATTACATGGAGAAATTTATTTTACCAAGTTGGATCTTCGTTCAGGATATCATCAAATTAGAATGAAGACTGAAGATATTCTGAAAACAACATTTCGAACCCATGAGGGTCATTATGAATTTTTGGTCATGCCTTTTGGCCTTACCAATGCACCTTCTACATTTCAAGGGTTGATGAATTCCATTTTCAAACCCTTCCTTATAAAATTTATGCTAGTATTTTTGATGATATACTAATCTACAGCAGGTCTTGGAAGGATCATGTTGAACATGTTGACAGGGTGCTCAAACTATTGCAGGAGAAACAATTATATGCAAAAACATCCAAATGTTTCTTTGGAGTACAAGAGGTGGAATATCTGGGTCATATTGTATCTCACGAGGGTGTTAAAGTAGACCCTAAAAAAATTAAAGCCATTAAGTAATGGAAAGTCCCCACAACCATAAAGCAGTTGCGAGGATTTCTCGGGTTAATAGGGTATTATCGCAAGTTTTTTAAGAATCATGGGAGAATAGCAGCACCTCTAACAACATTATTGAAGAAAGATGCATTTTCATGGACTCCTGAAGCAACTAAGGCCTTTGAACATCTTAAAGAGGCAATGTGCCTAGCACCGGTCTTAGCTATGCCAGACTTCACAAAAACCTTTTTTTGTGGAATGTGATGCCTCAGGAAATGGAATTGGTGCTGTTTGAATGCAAGAAGGAAGACCCATTGCTTTTGAAAGTCGTCCAATCAAAGGAAAGTATTTACAGAAACCTATTTATGAGAAGGAAATGTTAGCAACACTACATGCACTAAAGAAATGGCGAACTTACCTAATGGGAAGACACTTCAAGGTAAAAACTGATCATGATAGTCTTAAACACTTTTTGGAACAAAGACTATCTTCAGAAGAGCAGCAAAAATGGGTCACAAAGATGTTGGGTTATGACTTTGAAATAATCTACAAAAAGGAAAGCTTAATGTTGTTGCAGATGCACTCTCAAGAAAGAATGAAGAGGTGGAAGCATTTCTTTGTGCCATTTCTATTATCCAACCAGATTGGATAATCGAAGAAAGAGATGAATGGAAGAAGGACAAAGATGTATGGACACTCATTCAAAAGTTGCAGCAAGATCCTAGTACATCTGATACATTTAGTTGGAAAAATGATTCCTTATGTTACAAAGATCACTTATATCTTTGTAAGAATTCCCAACTAAAACAAAAGATTCTTCTGGAATTGCACACTTCTCCTTTAGGAGGACACTCAGGATTTTTAAAAACTTACCACAGGGTGAAGAAAGAGTTTTTTTGGGATGGCCTTAAATCTGATATTCGAAAGTTTGTGGCGGAATGTTTGGTTTGCTAGCAGAATAAAGTGGAAACAATTAAGACCCCAGGACTTCTACAACCTTTATCCATTCCAAGTCAACGTTGGGAGGAGATTTTAATGGATTTTATCACAGGTTTACCTAAGTCCGAAGGAAAGAGTGTCATCATGGTGGTAGTTGATAGACTTACCAAGTATGCACACTTTTGTGCATTATCTCATCCATTTAAAGAAATTACAATTGCTACTACATTTATGGACAGAATTCAAAATCTACATGGAAGCCCAAGGGTTATTGTGAGCGACAGAGATCCCATTTTTACTGGAAATTTTTGGACGGAGTTATTTTCTTGTTTGGGTACTCAATTAGCTCATAGCTCATCTTATCATCCTCAATCTGATGGTCAAACCGAGATAGTAAATAAATGTTTGGAAGGATATCTTCGTTTTTTTGTATCTGATAAACAAACACAATGGGTCAAGTGGTTACCTCTTGCTGAATGGTGGTATAACACTTCCTTCCATACTGCAGCAAAAATGACCCCATTTATGGCACTTTATGGATATCATCCACCATCCATCATATCATCTTTAAGAGAAAATTATAAGGTTCAAGCAGTGGAAGATCACATTGAGCATCAGCAAGAGGTTCTCCAACTCTTAAAGGATAACCTGAATTTGGCACAAAATCGAATGAAACAACAGGCAGATCAACATCGCAGCGAGAGAAGTTTTGATGTAGGAGATTGGGTATTTTTACGGCTACAACCATATAAACAAATGTCCATCAAGCAAGCTAAGAAGGATAATAAATTATCGCCAAAGTACTATGGTCCTTACAAGGTGTTGCAAAAGATTGGTACTATGGCATACAAATTGGAGCTTCCTGCTTCTTCGCGAGTACATCCAGTTTTCCATGTTTCATGCTTAAAGAAGGTTATAGGAGAAAATCTTCCAGCTCAAACAATATTGCCAGAACTTGATGAGGAAGGAAAAATCATATTGGAACCAGAAGCGGTCATGGAAACAAGAACTCGACAACTACGGAATCGATCAATTTCAGAGTATCTCATCAAGTGGAAGAACTTACCCACTGAAGATTCTACATGGGAGGATGATAATTTTATACAGAAGCACCCGGAGCTACTCAAGCATTGAGGACAACACTTGTTTTGAAGGAGAGGGGAATGTTCGGTCCCTATATCACTAGTATAGTCCGTTATTATTGTTAGTGTAAACCCCTTATTGTTATTATTGTACCCTTGTAACCCCCATTTTGTTATTATTGTGCCCTTAAATTATTATTTTTAGGTCGGCTAGGATTACATTGTGGCCCACTAGGATTACATTATGGCCCCATGGACTCCTATATATAGAAAGGAGGTTTTGTAAATTGTATCATCCAAGAATTGTTCATATATGTAATGTATTGGAGGTTTCCCCCTTGAAGTGGCTTATTTATAAGGCGTTGATATCTCTTTTCTTCTCTTTTTTGAGCTGGTTTCAAAACTCTTGCAATTATTGAAGAAATTATGTGCTAAAATAATTTATGTTCATGGAGATTCTGAATTTATTATTAAATAGATTAAAGGATAATATGCTCCAAAACATCCTAGATTGAGAGCATATATAAATGTTGTTCTTGATTTCTTACACAATTTTGAAGAATATGATCTTGCTGTTATACCTAGAAATCAGAATGTCCTTGCTAATGGTCTGTCTTTTTCAGCCATCACATGAAAAATTCCTCATCCCAACAGACAATATACAGTTGAGGTTAAACATCGTCCAACTATACCAGATAACATGAGGTATTGGCAGGTTTTTGGAAATGATAAGAAAATAGAAAACTTTATGCAGTACAAAGATGAGTATGAGGAAAATAAAATTGATTTAGATGGTCAAGTAGATAATCAGATAGTCGTGCATCATAATGTAGGAGAACAATTTAATGAATTAGATGTAAACATCTCTGTAGAAAAAGTTGTACAGAATTGCATGAAATTGATCCAGAAAAAGATGAATTTGAAGTACTTCAACTTAAAGATAATTTTTTTCCTAGAGATTTAGTTCCATTAGAAGAACTTTTTTATTTTAATGATGTAGCAAAAAAGCCAAAAATAGAGCCCACTGGGGCAGATGTAGAAGAATGTAATGTAGGTAGTGAAAAAATCCTAAAATGATAGAACTTTCAAAATCGACGCCTATTGTCATAAAACAAGAATACATAGATTTATTCAAAGATTTTATTGATGTCTTTTCTTCAAGCAATGAGGATCTTAAAGAATATGATACTAGTGTCATACAACACGAAATCCCAGTCAAGGAAGACCAGAAACCATTCAAACAAAATCTCCATAGAATAAATCCTGTTCTGATGCCCTTGATTAAGAAAGAGGTCAAAAATATGTACGATGCTAAAATTATTGTCCCTCTCAGATACTCAAAATGGGTATCTAATATAGTACCTACTAGGAAGAAAAATGGAGAAATTCGGTTGTGTATTGATTTTAGAAATCTTAACAAGGCTTCTCTGAAAGACAACTACCCTTTTCCCAAAATGGATCATATATTATAGAAGGTAGTAGGGTCAAGTAGGATATCCTTGTTATATGGTTTCTCAGGTTATAACCAAGTCCTATTACACCCTGATGATTAGGATAAAACAACTTTTAGTACTCTATGGGGGACCTTCATGTACGTGAGAATGCCCTTTGGGTTAATGAATGCTCTGGCTACATTTCAAAGAGAATTGGACATTTCCTTTATTAATGAGATTGGACATTTTATTGTGATTTATCTTGATGAAATAACTGTATATTCAAATTCTGATGAAGAACATTTCAGACATCTAAGAAGATTTTCTGAAAAGTGTAGAAGGTATGGTATCTCATTAAATCCTAAGAAAACATTGTTTGGAATTGAATAAGGTAAGCTTCTTGGTCATATTATTTCAAAGGATGGAATTAGGATTGATCCCAATAGGATTGATGCAATATTAAAAATTAGTCACCCCAGAAATATCAAAGAGCTTCAATATTTTATTGGAAAAATCAATTTCCTTAGGAGATTCATTCCTAATCTTACAGAGCTTCTTAGAAATATAAAAAACATTCTTAAAAAGGATTCAAAAATTAGTGGAGTATTGGGGCTAGACAGTCCTTTGATTTAGTTAAACATGCATTAACAAAAGCACCAGTGTTGGTTAGTCCAGATTTTACCAAAGATTTTATTATCTTTTATTTTTCTTCTAAACACACTGTTGCAATTGCTTTATTGTAGAAAAATGAAGAGGGATTTGAACAACCTATTGCATTTTTCAGTAAGGCTTTAAGAAATGCATCTTTAAAATATAATATCATGGAAAAACAAGCCTTTTCATTAGTTAAAGAAATAAAATAATTTATAGTATATATTTTGCATTCACATATTATTGCATATGTACCTAATTCAGTTGTAAAGGACATTTTGACACATAATGGACCAGATGGAAAATGAGGAAAATGGATTGTTGTCATCCCTGAGTATGACTTAGAAATAAAACCAACTAAGTTGATAAAAGGACAAGGACTTGCCCAATTGATGGTAGAGTCTAATTTTCACGCATTAGACATCAACTTTGTTGCAACACTGGATGATCAAGAGGAACAAGCAACTCCATAGATCGATGAATCATTTTTTAACTCACCCTGGTATGTAGACTTGTTGTATGATTTATTCAATTTAAATGCTCCTCCTAGTCTAACAAAAACAAAGGCAAGATTTATAAAATTAAAAGAAGTTAAGTTTTGAATCATTGAAACTGTGTTATATTGGAAAGATGTTGGTGGCAATTTACTTAAGTGCTTGTTGAAGGATCATGCAGAGAAAATCATGTAGGAGTTCCATGAAGGTAACTCTGGTGGCCACCTCTATTGGAAAACCACTACTAATAAAATCCTCAGGGTTGGTTTTTACTGGCCTACCTTATTCTGTGACATTCATAAGAAGGTAACTTCATGCCATAAATTCCATAATTTTGAATGAAAAATGAAACTCTTACCCCTGCCATTAAAGCCTATTTTAGTTGAGAGCCCTTTTCAGAAGTGGGGATTGGATTTAATTGGTGAAATTAATCCTCCTTCCTCTGGCTAAAATAAGTGGATTCTCACAGCCACAAATTACTTTACCAAATGGATAGAGGCCACCCCTTTCAGATCTGCTACTGATGTTGTCATTATTAAATTGCTTGAGACCAATATCCTTTCTAGATTTGGTTGCCTTAGAAAAATTATTACTGACAATGCAGCAACTTTCAAATCTAATAAAATGATTGAATTTTGTAAAAAATACCACATTACTTTGGGAAATTCAATAGCCTATTACCCTCAAGGTAATGGGTTGGCTGAATCTGTTATGAACCTAATTCATAACTAAAGTAATAAATATAGTCATTAATAGAATAAATAGAATAGATATAATTACTAATTAATCAAATAGGGATTATGTAAAATAGTCATTAGGTTAATGAAAAAGCATGTCTAAAAGACATGCCCATTCGTGAAAAGGTACCTGCATAGGTATAAAAGCGGGACCTCATTGTAACTTTCAAATCATCTTATATCATATCATATCAATAAATATTTATTATTATAAATACCTCTTGTGTATTTTTATAATTAAAGCCATTTTTCTATTAAAGCCAACAAATCTACAAGTCTTGCTGCTACAGAAACCAAATCTACAACTTCCGCTACTACAGTGGTATCAGAGGTATATTGAGGACAAGTTGAAGCCATGGCACATAGTATCGTCTTACAAGCCTATGAGAGTAGTATACGAGCTCGGGAACATTGTTTATCGTATAATGTGCCATTACGTGAAGATCCCAAAAAAATTGAGTAGATTAGAAAAATTCAAGAAAAACTTCAGCAATTAGAGAATTCAAGTGCAGAAGTTACAACGTGTCTTAAGAAAATTTATGAAGAAATCCTTGATAAGGATGAAGATGAAGCTGGTCTTGATGTAGATGATGATCCAAATAAAGATGATGTGGATGAGGATTATTGTGAGAAACAAGAAAATGAACAATATCGTGACAGTGAGGAAGAAGACATTGTTGATGATAATGAGGAAATTGACAAAGAGGATGATGGTAAGTTTGTTGTTGATGGCAGCAAACCCTTCAAGCGACAGTTTAATAATAATCATGCTCACGACAAAAAGTTGAAAGACGCTAAACTTGATCACCGGAAGTGGAAGGAGCTAATTGAGAATCGAAAAATGGATATACACAATGGGCTGAAAACATGTGTACAAAATGGACCAGGAAGCCTGCCACCTCATATATCTGAAATAATAAGGAAGAAGATAAAGGATGGTGAGCAGGAAACATTACACGATGAAATAAAATCGCAAATCCTGCACTGGGAAATGAGAGATCCTGTCATCAAGACATTACTTTCAGAATCAGCTGCTATATTTTATGAATGTTTTACACCTATAAAAGATCCTAGTACAAATCGAGATTTGATCCCCTTGATGGTGAACAGTCAAAGTATGACGGACCAAGATGTTGCTCGAATGTATACAACTGTATTGACTGTAAATTCAGAAGTTGTTTCAGCTGCTGTCTTTCGAGTCTTTGGGCGAAAAATTGCAGATTTTCTGCAGTGGATGCATTGTCTTGCAGTGACTGGACTTGTTTTGGAGGGAATCAAATCCCTTCGCGGACTTCAGGGGGAAGCTATTGACGCTTCTGAGATACTCCACAGTTTCTTTCTGCCAGCCGCTAAACATAGTCATGTAGAAGCACTGGTAGATAGAGTCATGGGCATTAGGGCAGGATTGGGTACTATTCCACGGCCACATGATTTTGTATCTGAAGTTGCTTCGACTACTACACCTGGAGAAGTCATAGATGGAGATGAAGGGGATAGTGGTTTGATGACACTAGATATTTTATCATCTGGGCTAGATAGAGATGATTGGAGTGAAGATGGAGCCATGGGTGATACAGAGACAACATGGGGTGTTCTTGCTGAGGGATTCACAAAACTCTTACTTCAAAGTAAGCAGTATCCTGATATTTTATCCATGCAGTCCTCACTTTTTGCCAAATTGATATGCTTATACTTCAATGAGGAGACTAAGGAGTTACATAGGTTGAGACAATGCTTGTCTGCATTCTTTGATCGATATCCTGCTCTATCAGCTGAGCATAAGAAATGCATTTCAAAGGCATTCATTCCAGTCATGCGTTCAGTCTGGCCGGGAGTCTATGGGAATGTAGGAGGAAGTTCTACTATTATGGTCTCAGCTTTAAGAAAGAATGCATCACAAATATCTCGATTTATGCATCACAAAATGCTAGCGGATTCTGGAAAACTTCAGACACTAGATACTTTACTGAAGCGTCTTTTTGTTCAAAACCACCGGGTTCTCTTGTTTGCACAAATGATTAAAATGCTTGATATTCTTAAGGATTATATGAATTATAGAAAATATATGTATCTTCGTATGGATAGATCTTCAAGTGTAACGCATCATCATGACATGGTCAGGGAGTTTCAAAACAGGCAAGATATATTTATCTTCTTGTTAAGCACAAGAGCTTGCAGTGTGAGAATAAAGAAGATCATGCCAAGCCGGATGGTCATAATTTCATGGTCGAATTTTGACTCGACTTCATGGTCTGGTACTATTCTCGAAATTCCAGAAGAATTTTGCTGCAGGAAATTGGAAATGCTCCCGCCTTCGCTCAGACGTGACCTAAAGAACCTGAAGAAATTGGAGCTGCGTGGCTGCCGGAGTTTGAAATGTTGCCAGATTCAGTACAAATGTTGAATCTGTTGACTGAATCTCAATGTAAGGACAAAGCTCTGCAAATGGCGGAGGTTGGACATCTTATCCGTCAAATTCACCGCGGTGTATCGGGGTTACGACCATTTGTGAGATTTAATGAACAGACGCGTTTATCCGGGGGATGGGTTTAGATTTAATTAAATCATAACAAAAGAGTTATAATATATATATATATATATATATATATATATATACATATATATATATATATATATGTATATATATATATATATATATATATATATATGTATATATGTATACATATATGCATACATATATATATATATATATGTATATGTATACATATATGCATATATATATATATATATATATATATATATATATATATATATATATATGTATACATATATATATATGTATATACATATATGTATACATATATATATATATATATATATATATATATATATATATATATATATATATATATATATATATTATAATTATATAATAAATATATGTATTAAAATAAAAAAATAAAAAGTATAGATTTAGGACAATATATTATTATATAAAAAAACAAAAAACCCAATTAATTATCTCATAATAATTATTTAAAATATATATATATATATATATATATATATATATATATATATATATATATATATATATATATAAGAGGAAAAGTAAAGAGAGCAATAGAGTGCCCAGTTCAAGAGAGAATTACTGGTGAATTATACATGCTAAAGGTATTCGTGATGAATTCATAAACCCAAAATGACAAAATGCCAGATGAAGGAAATTATTAGCAAATAAGCTTTGAGGAAAAAGCTTTTCGAGAAGGAGGCAATGTTATGAACCTAATTCATAATTAAAGTAATAAATATAGTCATAAATAGAATAAATATAATTACTAATTAATCAAATATGGATTATGTAAAATAGTCATTAGGTTAATGAAAAAGCATGTCTAAAAGACATGCCCATTCGTGAAAAGGTACCTGCATAGGTATAAAAGTGGGACCTCATTGTAACTTTCAAATCATCTTATATCATATCATATCAATAAATATTTATTATTATAAATACCTCTTGTGTATTTTTATAATTAAAGCCATTTTTCTATTAAAGCCAACAAATCTACAAGTCTTGCTACTAAAAAAACCAAATCTACAACTTCCACTGCTACAGAATCCTCAAATAAAAGTGTGGTAAATATAATTAAAAAATTGTAGGAAGACAATAAGAAATCTTGGCACAACAATTTGGTCAATGCACTTTGGGCTGAAAGACTTACTACAAAGAAGTCAATTGGTATGTCACCATACCAATTGGTCTATGGAATGGATGCGTTGTTTCCATCATCTTTAGGAGTACCGGTCATGAAGATAATACAATAACTACAAGTTTAGCCAAATGATGTACAAAGAAGAATCAATCAAACAATTCAGTTGCAACAGTCAAGGGAGGAGGTCTACAATAAAACTCAAGTAATTGAGGAAAATGTCAAAAATATTTTTGACAGAAGGACTATTTCTTTCAATGTATCATTTAAAATCTAATTGTAAAACAAAAATCTGAAGATTGAGATTTGCTGCATAGAGCACCTTAATTTTGGTTGTCTTTATAATATAAGTGTTTTTTCTTTTGAGGTCTCGTGAAAAAATACTTAATTGCTTTTAACCACTATTGAAATCACTCTCCTTTCATTCCATAATTCACTATGTTTTTAATATCCAATAATTATAGTTAGCTTTCCTTGCAATTTCTTTGGAAAAATTGATGCAACCACCCAGCCTGTTGTGACCCCATAGCCCAATGGAAACAGTTTAAAGAGACCCCTTAATCCAACAAAAACTAACAATAAAAAATCAACCTTCACAATCATTTTAACTAGTTTAATATCAGAAAACTTTAAAAAAAATAAAAATAAAGATCTAAATCTTACAGAGAGATCCCTCTCTGAGTCTAGGAAGGCTAGATCCTAGGCTCCAAAGTGGTTTGATGTTGTCATTTTGTGATTATTCTTGCTAATATTAAAATTATAGAATGATAACAAAGTGATTCTATTATTTTGGGGGTCCAGTTGCAGTTAATGCACTAGTGTGGTGTGAGTGTAATCAGTTAACTCGTTAATTGAGTTAAAAACAATTTAACTAGTTCTAACCGAGTGATGAGCTAGTGAGAGGTCCACTGAATTAAATTAGATTTATTCACAAGTAGTGATCAATTAGATAAATGATGATTCACTATTAATAGTTGCATGCATGTCAGTTCTGATGAAGACCTAGTTGAGATAGGGGTTAAAGGGAAGATAACTATTAGTTGTATTATTAGCAAATTGCCTGGGTGTAATTATAAAGTCACATGAAGGCTCATGATGGATTGCGCAGTAAAATAAGGCTAATTATCATATTTAATATGGATTAATTTCTTAGGGATTGTGTGAGTAAGGCTGGGCTAAGCAGGAGCTGAGAATTGGCTGAGTGTTGGTCAATTTTTCCTAAGAATTGCTAGTCAGTTTTGAGCAGGATCAGAGTGAGACGATCGGTAGCATGCAGGATTTTCTCGGTGTGTGAAAAAATTGTGTTGTTTCATGATTCTTTGAAATTGTAAAATATATGATAGAGGGGTTTTTATCAGGTGTTTTCCCCAATAACATCTTGTGTTGTGTGATTGATTATTTATTTCTCTTACATGTATGTGATTGAGCGATCATGTTTTATATTCCACAAATATAGTAGAAGGATTCAATATCTTGTTTTAGTACATTACATGATTAGATTGAATCCATTGGTATAGAGTTTCTATATAATTTCTACATTGAAGAGGAGATAACTCGATATTTTTCACTGGGTCTACAATCACACTCAGAGAAGAGAGGCACCACTGTGGTTAGGGACCTAGCCATCAGACTTTCACCTAAACTAATAAGAATAATCACCACTTTTCCCTTAAGAGTCAAGTGGATTAAGGAAAGGATGCCAAGCACTGGAGCCAAGAAAAGCTTATTTCTACTAGGAGAAGAGTTCATTGAGGAAAATAATGGAGTGAGGAGAGAAAGCCTTCCATACCCCTGGGATGAAATAGCTTTCCATATCATGAAATTCATTTCCTGTGAAGACAGAATTAGTGTAGTCTAGGGATACCATTTTAGGTTGTCGAATGAACTTAGATTTCAAGGAGAACTCCCTTTATAACAAAGATTGAGCATCCCTCATTTCCTTTTGAACCCAATAATAGACATGAGAAAAAAGTGAGGGAAAGGAAATACCAACATTTGGCTCATCATGGCCTTATCAAATTGATAGTGAGTGATTCTATGAGCAGATTAAGCCTCCATGTGTCTTTGTCCTCATTCATAGACATGGATATGGAAGCCTTCATAGCCACCCACACAGGATAAAAATTTTCCTCTAGTCTTAGAGAGAGGGATGTAGAAGAAGAAGAAGAGGAGGATAAAGATGAGGAGGAAGAAGAAGATATGGAGGTTGAAACAGAAAACACAAAGATATTATAATTGGAGAAATAAAAAGAAAAAGAGGGAAATGAAACATAGAAGGAATATATTGAGGGGAAGAAGGAAGAGAAGATATAGGAGAAGGAAATATTGGACCCTATGCTAGGCAGTGATACCTCTCCTCAACACACCATCATATCACCAAAGATAATATATCAGAAATTGGTTGCACACCAGTGAAAGTAAAGAGAAAGAGACAAACACCCATGTATTTCAGGACCAGGAAGAGCCAAAGGGTGAGGCAGGGGAAACCACAGACTCCAACTAAAAGCCCTATTACAATTGAGGAGTCACCTAAAAAGGATGATGAAATAAGGATATAGGAAGGAAATTTTCAAGAGGTCACCTCACCTGTGAGGACCCTTGTGATCTACATAAGAAGAAATTCAATAAGGTTGGCATCCCCTACACATCTACCAACCCCCACAAACCCTCATAAGACAAAAAAAATGGAAAAGCAAGAATGAGAGGTTTTTCCACAGGAAAAATAGAGTTTGATACATGAAACTTTGTCTTTGCTACAGGAAACTCCAGCAGGCCCAGAATCAGAGAAAGAAACCGTGGATGGGCAAGAGGCCCAAGAAGTTGAGGAAAAAACACAAGATGAAGGGCAAGATGTAAAAGGGGAGGAAGAGAAATATGACAAGGAGGAGCCTACCTCACCAAAACATGTCCCCAAAGATGTATAAATAGTGTCACACCCCAGCCCTCAGCCAAATATCTACTCCTACTATACATTTATTGAAGGGGGAAGATTGATTCCTCAGAAGTTTACAATACCTTTATTCTAGTCAGAATAGGAGAGGGCACACACTCATCATTGGAAGAAAATTGCTACAACCAAAGGTGTGCATGACATATGGTTCAAGGAGGAAAAATTGATGTTGAAAATGGCAACAAGAAACAGTGAAGGAGGCCTCCTGAAACATATTTCTTGATCCTAGTTGGAAAGTGATCACCTAAACTAGGTGGGGGACCACACAGGTGATTTTTGTCAAAAAGTCTATTTTTAGACTATGTCTATTTTTAGACATATGGAGCATGGTCTAGGAGTTGTGGGATGCTATTCTTGGATGATTGGTCAAGTTGGTAAAAATAGATGGAGAGCTATTTTTAGACATACAGGTCGAAGTCTATTTTTAGACTGCCTGTCTAAAAATAGGTCAGTCAAATATTATTAGCTCTTAATAATATTTGGACTATAAACATTATCTTATTCTCTTGCAGCACTTCAGTTTGAGCTACGGATGTGGCACATGCAGCTGACAGAAGGAAATACGCTTTTCCTAAGGGTTAGTTGAGCTATTGCATGGTTGACTTCAGTTAGAACTCATGTGGCAGAGTTTGGTGGAGTTGATGAGACAGTTGGTGGAGTTGTGTTCGGTTTAACTTAGCTGAACTAGTTGTATTTAGTCTAACTGAAAAATACACTAGTGATGAGTGGTGTGAATTAATTATTAATTAATTCACTAATTATTAACTCATAAATCAACTAAAGAACACATCAGTTAACAACAGTGCATGGACAGTTCAGTGAAGACCAGTGGAAGAGATAGGTGAAAGGGTGAGTGTGGCTATCAGTTGTGACTATAACTGTGCATGAGATTTGCACACACATTGATTGAGATTGCCAATGAGGATTGCGCAGTACAAGCCAAGGGGATTCGAACTTGGATCTCATTGATTCTCATCTTGGATTGCGCAGTAGAGGCAAGCAAACAGTGGAGGAGTTTTGAACCCGTGGCTTGTTCAAAATTGAGCTAGTTTGTGTGTAACTATTGGAGATAGTACTGAGTACTTGTGAGGAGTATTGTACTATGATTGTTACATGATTCTCTATCATTATATTATACAGATAGTTGGGGGTTTTCAGCTGTAAGCTTTCCCCATTACATACTGTGTTTATGCGTGTTTGACTATTGTGTTTATGTGCGCATGTGACTGTTTCTATTTCCGCAAATTGATGATCAATTGTAGAAGAGGTTATGTATTATGCATGAAGCTCAAATAGTGTGTAATCAGGACAATCTCGGTGAATAATTCAGCAAATTATTAAAATTTCTACATGGTATCAGAGTGATATTGATCATCGGATCTATTACAGTGATTACAATTATTTCGGTAGACAGAGTCTGTAACGGGCCAGGTAGCCTCTGGATCCATCCTTTATCTGAAAGGTGATATATCCAGTAAACGCCCCTACAGTCGATCTCTGTGCTAGAAATACTTTGTTCTCACAGATCCAGAAGCAGTTGAGTTTGGAGCTTGGAATTCGAATTTTGCAGCAGTGTTTTCTTGGTGTCGAAGTCAAAATGTCTTATCAAGGATTGCGATTGGAGTATGCTCTTGAAGGCATCTCGAATTATATTGCATGGAGAGATAGGATGGAGGCGGTGCTCAATGAAAATGGGTTGAAGGAGTTCATAGATGCTGAAGTTCCAAAGCCTAGCGATGCAGCCTTGGTTGAGGCTTGGAAAAAGAAGACAGCAAGGTGTCGAAGGATTCTGTTGGAGGGCGTGAAGGATCACATAGTATCTAGCCTGCATGGAAAAGATTCTCCATACTTGATGTGGAAAGCGTTGACAGAATTGTTCCAAAGCAAGAGCGACCAGAGGAATTTGGCGCTCAAGGACAAACTCAGGAAAATAAAGATGGAGAAGAATGACACTATTCTGGTATACTTGACAAAGTTTGTCCACTGCAGGGATGAGCTTGGGATTGTATGAATTAGTGTGGATGATGAGGACTTGGTGGACTTGGCTCTCCTTGGTCTTCCGAAGAGTTGGCACTCCTATCAGGACTCTGTCAATGGTCGGGAGAAATTGCCAGGATGGGAGCGACTTTGGTCGGATCTTGTGCAAGAGGAGATAAGGCGGAGTACCAGGGATGGATCTTCATCAAAGGCATATGATGAAGAGGATTGTGCTTTGGCTGCCAAAGCAAGGAAGGGGAAGGGAAAGAATAATGCTTCTCAATCCGGTACGGATGGTAAAGAGCGTGACATGTCCAAAGTGAAGTGTTTTCACTGTCACGAGCATGGGCATTACGCCACGAATTGTCCACAGAAGAAGAAGAACAAGCAGGTTGCTGGAGCTGCAGCTGGTGAGGCTCTTGCCTCGCAATTTGAGTTGGACTTCTCATTGATCGCATGCATGGTTTCTAGTGCACTGGGATCGGGGTGGTATTTTGATAGTGGCGCGTCCTTTCACATGACGGGAGATGTGAATCTTTTCAGTGACTTGGTGGAGAAAAATCTCCAGATGCATGTTGAGTTGGGCGACAATGGACGATACAATGCGACCGACATTGGTACCATAACCTTTCAGAGGAAGTCAGGTAAACTCATTCTTTTACAAGATGTATTGCATGTACCAGGTTTAACAAAGAATTTGATCTCAGTCGCAATTTTAGAGGATAAAGGGTATGAAGTTGTCTTTAGAGAAGGGAAATTTTTCCTTCGGCACAAGGCAACGGGACAAGTCAAGAAGGTTGGGATTCGGGCAAAGAATCTCTATAGACTTGAAGTAGATGGGATGTCTACGGAGCTTCCTACTGTTGGGAAGTGGGAGAAAGACATGCAACTGATGCTTGAGAGGGAGCAAGTTTTGCATGCAGGTGAAAGTGAACCTCGGGGTGTGGAGCAGCCACAAGAGGATCATGGAGTGGGAGAAACCACTCATGCAGAGAAATTTCGTGCCGTATGGTGAGGGAGGCATACTATACCACCAGGGAGAGGGTGGGGCGAAGGCATGAATAATCCAAGAGGAGATTTCAGATTCATTGATATGGTGTGGACTTTGAATTGACCCCGGCTACGAGGTGCCCACATCGCAGCGCAGTGCACGCCTGACGATGCGGGCGTGCATCAAAGTGACAGCAGTCGGATACCGGGAGCGGCTAATCAAAGTTGACAAAGAACGGCAAGCAAGGGATCGTGCAAGAGTTCAATGCGCAGTGTTCCCTTGACATGAGATAAGAGGTCGAAGACTTTGATGATAGATGCATCAGACTGATTGAGTTGTTTGGAGCCTATTTATTTTCAGAGGAGTTGCAGAGTAGATGCATGGAGTTTCATGGCGCTTGTGAAGGTTGCAGGGCGAATGCATGGAGTTGCATGTCGCATGCAAAGACAGTCCTTTCTTGTTAAGAGGGAGTGTTGAAAATGGAAACAAGAAACAGTGAAGGAGGCCTACTGAAACATCTTTCCTGATCCTAGTTGGAAAGTGATCACCTAAACTAGGTGGGGGACCACACAGGTGATTTTTGTCGAAAGGTCTATTTTTATACTATGTCTATTTTTAGACATATGGAGCATGGTATAGGAGTTGCGGGATGCTATTCTTGGATGATTGGTCAAGTTGGTAAAAACAGATGGACAGCTATTTTTAGACATACAGGTCGAAGTCTATTTTTAGACTGCCTGTCTAAAAATAGGTCAGTCAAATATTATTAGCTCTTAATAATATTTGGACTATAAACATTATCTTATTATCTTGCAGCACTTTAGTTTGAGCTACAGATGTGGCACATGCAGCTGACAGAAGGAATTATGCTATTCCTAGGGTTTAGTTGAGGTATTGCATGGTTGACTTCAATTAGAACTCATGTGGTAGAGTTTGGTGGAGTTGATGGATCAGTTGATGGAGTTGTGTTCGGTTTATCTTAGTTGAACTAGTTGTATTTAGTCTAACTGATAAATACACTAGTGATGAGTGGTGTGAATTAAATATTATTTAATTCACTAATTATTAACTCATAAATCAACTAAAGAACACATCAGTTAACAACAGTGCATGGACAGTTCAGTGAAGACCAGTGGAAGAGATAGGTGAAAGGGTGAGTGTGGCTATCAGTTGTGACTATAGCTGTGCATGAGATTTGCACACACATTGATTGAGATTTCCAATGAGGATTGCGTAGTAAAATCCAAGGGGATTCGAACTTGGATCTCATTCATTCTCATCTTGGATTGCGTAGTAGAGGCAGGCAAACAGTGGAGGAGTTTTGAACCCGTGACTTCTTCAAAACTGAGCTAGTTTGTGTGTAACTATTGGAGATAGTACTGATTACTTGTGAGGAGTATTGTACTATGATTGTTACATGATTCTCTATCATTATATTATACAAATAGTTGGGGGTTTTCAGCTGTAAGCTTTCCCCATTACATATTGTGTTTATGTGCGCATGCGACTGTTTCTATTTCCGCAAATTGATGATCAATTGTGGAAGAGGTTATGTATTATGCATGAAGATCAAATAGTGTGTAATTAGGATAATCTCGGTGAATAATTCAGCAAATTATTCAAATTTATACAAGTGACTAGGGTTTGAAGGGGTTTGTCTGATGTTAGGCTCAGAAAATCCATGTTGAAATAGTAGCTTCAGGAATCCCAAGCAGAGAATGCAAGATTTCAAGATTAGATTCAGCAAAAAGACAAAAAAATGGCCACCATGGCAGATTTTTTCATGGGGGCCATTAAAGATAGATACCCATTAGACTCCTGCACAGACTACCTCAAAGAACAGTGGCTCCTATTTCAAATTAGGACACTATCCTCTGATGGATCCTTACCTTTTCAGAACTGCAGATAGTTCATTAACTTTTGCAACGAGTCAAGTGTGGAAGACAAGGCAAGGATGGCAGAATTCTACATGAAAAATCTTATGGTTATAGACTTGAACATTTGGGACCCTAATCCTAGAATGGGAGACATTCAGTTAATGAAATTAGCCTATTGGATGGTTAATGAGGAAGATAGAGCACAAGAATTAAGGAGGGTCATGAGGAGAGAAAACAGGGAGCTCTACACATTAGGGCAGAACTATTCAGCCCTAGGGGAATCATCAACAACCATCTTAAGATAGAAAAGGATGATGCACTTGCAGAAAAGTACCTCAACACACAAGCACAAGCCATGGCCCATTTTAATGATGTTTCTAGGTTGTTGGGAGATGAATGCATAATTTCTAGTCAAAGGAGATGGAATAGCCTCCCTCACAGTCTCATAAACATGGAATACCACACACCAGAAAGATTGAGAAGTGATCTAGAAAGGGCACCACTATACAAGAGGGCCATGCAGGCTAGAAAGATTCAGTGGCTTGTTTTGAAACTCAGTCCACCCTTGCTACTGGGACTGAGGGATGGGAAAAATCAAGATGAGTAGAAAAAAGAATGGGAGGACGCAGAAAATAATGTTGGCTTTTACCCTCCTGAAGGGACTCCCACACTTCTTCCTTGGGAAGTCAGAGGATCCATTAAAGATTTGAAAGATATGTAGAAGGAGGACTAAGTTTCTCATAGGATGAGCAACCATTTGGTAGGGGGTGATGATGAGCTCCATCATTAGGTATAATTGGAGGGGTTAATTGTCACATTTTTAGCCTTATTAAGTCTCTCTTTCTCACATTTAAATTATATTATGGTCTTATGTGGCTAGTGTAGATGGTGATCAGGGCTTGTCATACTTTGAATGCCTAATATGGGTTAAATGCAAGATAATCACGAAGATATTGTGATTTTGATGAGATTTTTCAATTAAAGCTCAGAGTAGACATCAAGGAGAGATTATAGGGGGATTTTCCACCTCCTTAACTCCCAAAGGAAGCTAAGGGATCCTCAATATTCCCTCCAATAGCTTGAAATAAAAGGCAGCCAAGCAAGTGGGAGATCAAGTGCACCAAAGCTCCACTTCTCTTGCAGTCAAAGAGGACACATCACCTACTTTTTGGGGAGTTTTTGGTAGCTACCCTCTAGGTTAAATAGGGATGAGCAAGAGCTTATTAGGATTCAAACTTTGAAGGAAGCTATTAGACTCTTAGCTCTTGTAATAGGTTTTTGAGACTTTTATGATTATGTAATGAGACTATTTTCTACAATAAGATGAGTATTCAGATTGTCCTTCACTAATTTAGTTTCAGAGGGCTAGGATTTTGGGTTAGGGCCCAATCCATTGGCCTTAGTCTCTCTTGTGTATTCATGCTTATTTTTATGACATTATAACTATTTTTCATTATGATTTTTAGCTATTTTGATTACATTTCAATTCATTGTTTTTATTTTTCTTCCATTTTTCTTTTTTGTAGTTAAGCTTGCATAAATGTTGGTAGAATAGCTTATAAACTCAAAAAGTTGTGTGTCAAGCCTTCCTCTCTCATCTATTTCCTTGGAGCTTAAGGAGGGAAGATCTTCACCAAAGGCCAAATTTTCTCTTTTTTTTTATGATTTCTTGGAAAGAATAGTTAGGTTGTTGTAATGTCATGAACATGTCTACAATACTGAGTTAGATTTCTATTTGAATGATTAAGTAGCTTTTCTTTCCAAATTAAAATCATCTTTTCCATTTCCTTAATCATAGTTTTTCCAATTTTTGTTGCATGAACATGTATCTTGCTTGTAGGTTCAAGTAGCATAGCAAAGGAGAAATTCACCATCACCCTTAGCTTCAATTCTTACCCATAAACAACCTTATTTCATCAAATCGCCTTCAACCTTGTTTTTAAGATTTTCACCTTCACACCGTGAGCAACCCTAGAAGTGCAAGACGAGCTTCTCAGAAGGTTTTGAGCTTGGAAAATGGGTTTGACACCTTCCATTCATCCAATTACACCTTCACTCCACCTCCCCTATGCTTTTATCCATCATTTTTTGCCTTGGATTTCCCTTAGACTGTTTCCTGTAGCAATTCAAGACTTTCCTGTAGCACTACAGGAAACCCGTAGTAGAACTAGTAGCAACACTAGTGGGCCTCTCCTTAAGCCCAAAAACCATCATCAACCTCATATAGGCCTGCCAAAACAATCAATACACCTTCATCCTTGCATCTATGAGTTCAAAACCTTCCTAAGCCACCTTAGCACCTTCTCTGCCTTGCTGCAAAACAGTGCATTTACAAGAATAATTAGGTCATGATTAGATGCATGATTAAAATCATGATAGTTAAAGCATGAAGTAGACAGAGTGTTTTTATCCATTTGGCCCATCAATGTGTGATTATATTAACCTTTTTAATACAATTTCAATTCGTCCATTTACTTCATGAAGATACCTAGTTTTCTTCTATTTCTTGAGAGAGTTTAAATTGTAGATTTATTTCCTTGCAGAATAGCTAGATGTATTTTCTTACTTCAGAATATTCATTTGATGGTTAATATAGTAATTATTTTGAGTCACTGGTAGTTCTAGGTCTAAATTAGAAGTGTGATAGACTTCACTTAGAAACCCTAGAAATAGCACCCTTTTGTAGGACTTAGAAGAGGATGACATGAGTAGAATGCATCTGCTGGGTATATATCACTTTCATCTCCAAGTTTGTATGAACCTAGGGTTAATAAATTAAAGTAGAGTAGCATTTAGTAATTTCTCATTCTTGGTGCAATACTAGGGCTCATCATGTGGGTCGAGGAGCGGGACCACACAACCAAAATTTGGGTTTCGCATGTAGTACCATCCCTAAACCCCAAAGGCCAGTAAAAGAGATCCCACGAGATTAGGGTCCAAGTTTAACATCCAAAAGAGACCTAGGGGACAAGAGCACAGACCTAGACCACTCTTTCTTCCAAATCCCCCCATTAATCCATGCCCAAGGGTTTCTAGGATAAGTAAACCAACATACTCAATCACCAAATGACAAGGCATACCTTTAGGTTTGGGAGGCCCACCTTCAAAAATACAATCATGACATATGGGTGAGGGACCACATGGTTGGCTTAGGTGGCGAAGAAATGGCACAATGAGATAAATGGTGGATACAAGGGGTTGTTTTCTGCCAACTGAGGACCATCATGGAGAAATTTTTTCTCCTAGGGATATCACCCACAAAATGGTGGGTAACAATGCCAATATGTTCCAAGTGCCAAGTGCTAGTGCATTTTAAGTGCCAAATATTCCTCGGTTACTTCTCTCCTACTTTCCAATAATTGATCTCAAATAACTTTAATCTTAAACCATGTCAAACCATGCCAACACATGTCAAATCATACCAAGGCATATCAACATATGCCAGGCATGCTAAGACATGCCAAGTGCCAACATGTGCCAAGTGAAAATGTGTGTTAGGGAGTGCTATGCGTGTTATGGAGTGGCAAGGCATGTTGAAGAGTGATAAGGTGTTCTAGAGAGTGCCAATTCATACCAAGGAGCATTAGGGACTACTAGAGAAACACAAGGAAACACTAGGTCAAAATGCATGGAAATGAATGAATGCGAGGGTTTGCCAAGAAGTATCATTGAATTCCAGGTGTCCCATGGATGAAGTGTGTTAGGATAATTTCATAATAATAATTGTAGGAGTAAAGCCTACAATTATGATAAGGGGATAGAAAAATTAGTTTTAGACAAAAGGATACTTTGTGCTAGACACAACACTATTTTTTCAATGACTTGGTTGGGTTCCCAAGTTGCAAAAAAAGTAAGGCTATCTATGAGGGCATGAAAACAAGGGAGTTCCAAGGTGTGCAGGGAATCCCAAGAAGTGTTAACACATGTTAGAAAGTTCCAAGGCATGTTAGGCATTCCAATATGTGCTAGTTTTTACGGTGTGACACCAACGCATGCTAGGGAATGCCACAAAAATAGAAGGGAGGATTAGTTTCAATTGAATGGAAATGGATGAATAAGATTGTGTGATAGGGAGTGTTAGCAAGTTATAGGTATGCTAAGGAGGTAGTGACAAGGTATGCTAGAAATTTCCAAGGCATGATAAAGTGATAGGAAATCATGCCAAGATGTTCCAAGTTCCAGGGTGTTCCAATGTGTGCCGAGTGTTAGGGAATTCTAGAGAAACACAAGGGAGAACTATTTGATAATGCATGGAAATGAATGAATAAGAGTGTGTGAAAATGAGTGGCAATGAGTTCCAAGGGTGCTAAGAATGTGTGAAAAGGCAAGGTTGGCAGTGCTAAGGAATGCTATATTGCTAGGGAAGCATGCGACCAAGATGTTCCAATGCGTCCAAGGAAGTGTTAATTGGGAGTGCCAGGGAAACCAAAAGGAGAACTATGTCAAAATGCATGGAAATGAACAAATAAGAGTTTGTGATTGGAAGTGTCAGTGAGTTCTAGGTGTGTTAAGGAGGGAGTGGCAAGGTAAGCTAGGTAGTATTAAGGCATGCTAGAGGCCAAGGCAACATGCCAAGATGTCCTAGGTGTTATGGTGTACCTGTTAGGTCCCTATATTACTAGTATAGTCCCTTATTGTTGTTAGTGTAACCCCCTTATTGTTATTATTGTACCATTGTAGCCCCCATATTGTTATTATTGTGCCCTTAAATTATTATTGTTAGGTCGGCTAGGATTACATTATGGCCCCACTAGGATTACATTGTGACCCCATGGACTCCTATATATAGAAAGGAGGTTTTGTAATTTGAATCATCCAAGAATTTTTCATTCATGTAATGTATTGGAGGCTCCCCCCTAGAAGTGGCTTATTTCTAAGGCATTGATATCTCTTTTCTTCTCTTTTTGGAGCTGGTTTCACAACATTCGGTATCAGAGCTTTGAGATTTAAGGGTTTCGTTGCGCCAAACAGGTCATCATGGAATTTTCGCTATAAATTTTTTTCTACAAAGGTTCAAAATCTGAAATTTTTAGAGTGCGAAGCCAAAATCCTGAGGAACATCATCGCAAAATTTTAGAGCTTGTTTCGCAATATTTTTTGGAGATATGATATGTGCAAGTTAGGTCATTTTGCAGGCTCCTGAATTTAACCTAAACAGGTCATCATGGTATTTTCGTAATAATTTTTTTTATACAAAGGTTCAAAAGCTGAAATTTTTAGAGTGCGAAGCCGCAATCCTGGGGAACATCGTCACAAAATTTAAGATATTGGTTCGAAATATTTTCAGAGATATGATCTATGGAAGTTAGGGATTTTTTAGGCTTCTAAATTTCATCTCAAAGAGGTGATCATGGGAAAATCTTTATAGCTATCTCTCTGAGCATCGGATTGGAATGATGTAGAAAGGGGCCACAAGTACACGGACTGTAGCTTTCATTCTATCAATTTCAGAGCCAAAGGAGGAAACAGTGACACGTGTCAAGTCATACAAGTTCGCTCTACTGAACCAGTCCAAAATTGGGTCATTGTGGGAGATTGGACATAACTTTTCCTTGAAGAATCCAAATGAGATCAGACCTGTGGCATTTGAAAGAAGCGTCATAAGGTTACTATAGGGCTGAATTTCAAATATTTATGATCCGATAATTCAATTTCAATATATAGTTCATCAAAAGCAAGTGAAAGGTGTGTATTTTTTTTTTCTGAATCGCATAAGTCTTGTTTGAAGAATCAAGTTGAATTGATTACAAGGGCATATTGTAGAATAGATATTAGTATTGGATTCTAAAATGGCCCCTAAAAATAATTCAACACCCATTAAGCCTTTAGAAAGCTCTACTATGACTCATGAAGACGAATAATGGCAACATGATATATCAAAATTACAAGAGCAAGTGCAACAAATTTCGCTCTCACAAAGAGCAACAAAAAATGACATGGAAGTTTTGAAGAAAGGCATGGAAACTAAGATGTATGGTTTGAAGAAAGGCATGGATGGTTTGAATAATAGTATGGAATCTAAGATAGATGGCATGGAAGCTAGCATGGAATCTATGATGGATGACATGGAAGCTAAGATCGATGAGAAAATGGAAAACATGAAGAGTGATCTAAAATCAGACATGGAAGGTTTGACAAAGTTGATACAAGAAATGTTTCCTAATGGTGAAAAGATAGTAGAGGAAACTCATGATGAGAACAAAATAAATGTTAATCGTGATTTCATAAAATCTAATGTTGGCAGGAAGAACCACCATATTCCAAAAATGGATATGAGGAAGTTTGATGGAAAGGATCCTGTAACATGGATACTACATATGGAGCAATATTTTGATCTCCATAATGTGAAAAACACACAAAAGGTACACATTGCAACTTTACATTTAGAACAAAATACATTTGTATGGTATCGATGGCTTTGCTCGCGTAAAAAAATTGTCACTTGGTCAATTTTTACGGAGGAAATGATAGCACATTATGAGGATACAAAGAGCAACACCTTCTTTAGCCAATTGATAAATCTCAAACAAAAGGTTTTAATGGGGGAGCACATTGAGGACTTCCAAAAATTGAATATAAGGGTAACTGATATTCCAGAGGAACACAGGATTGATCTCTTCATAGGTACTTTAAAGGATAGCATCCAACATGAAGTTCGCATTTCGGAACCTGATTCATTGGAGAAGGCATTCAGGTTGGAAAGAAAAATTGAATGTAAAATTATGGTGACAAGGAAGCCTACCACTCATTTCTATAAAGAGGGAAGTGTTGCTACTCCTAGATTTCCACAACCTACAAGGTTGACACCACAACAATTGGAAGAAAAAAGAGCAAAAGGGCTTTGCTACAGTTGTGATAGAAAATACACTAAAGGTCATAAGTGTGCTGAGAAGAAATTATTTTACATAGATTGTGAAGAGAAAGAAGAAAATGAACAAGAAGAGGATATACACCAGGAACCAGCCCTAGAAGAGGAAGAAATGAATCCGACCATATCGTGTAATGCACTGGCAGGAATTACCACTCCTCAAACTCTCAAGATAGTAGGAAAAATCAAGAAGAAAAGGTAATAGTGTTGATTGATTCAGGTAGCACCCATAATTTTATTCATTGTAAGGTAGCCAAGGAATTAAATTGTTTCCTATACCCATCACCAGAATGTCAAGTGATGGTTGCAAATGGAGGAACTATAAATTTCTCTGGAAAATGCCATAATATCAAGCTAACCATGGGGGAATATGTATTAAATAGTCCAATGCTTTCCATTCCTATGGGAGGTGCTGATGTTGTACTAGGAGTACAATGGTTACAATCTTTGGGGACGGTAGCTTTTAATTTTCAAGAACTTTTCTTGAAATTTTTTTCAGAAGGAAAGGAAGTCGAATTACGGGGTATTGCAGGGAAGCCGGGAAAGATAATAAGCTCTAATGTCATGAAAAATCTTCTAAATAAAGAACAACGAGGCGTAATTGCACAATTATGCTCACTAGAAGTTCCAACATCAAAATCATCTATTTCTGCAGATCTCCAACAAGTCTTGCACAATCATTCCAAGGTGTTTGAAACTCCCAAAGGACTCCCACCTATTCGTGATCATGATCATGCTATTCATTTGATTCCAGGAAGTGTTCCTCCAAACATCAGGCCTTATAGATATCCTTATGTCTAAAAGAGTGAAATTGAACGTATGATTGCAGAAATGTTAGAGGTGGGTATAATTCAACCTAGTCAAAGTTCTTTCTCTGCTCCTGTAGTATTGGTACACAAGAAGGATGGATCATGGCGCATGTGTCCGGATTATAGGGAGCTCAATAAGCTCACCATTAAAGATAAATTTCACATTCCTGTGATTGATGAATTATTGGATGAATTACATGGAGAAATTTATTTTACCAAATTGGATCTTCGTTCAGGGTATCATCAAATTAGAATGAAGACTGAAGATATTCCGAAAATAGCATTTCGAACTCATGAGGGTCATTATGAATTTTTGGTCGTGCCTTTTGGCCTAACCAATGCACCTTCTACATTTCAAGGGTTGATGAATTCCAATTTCAAACCCTTCCTTAGAAAATTTGTGCTAGTATTTTTTGATGATATACTAATCTACAACAGGTCTTGGAAGGATCATGTTCAACATGTTGACAAGGTGCTCAAACTATTGCAGGAGAAACAATTATATGAAAAAACATCCAAATGTTTCTTTGAAGTACAAGAGGTGGAATACCTGGGTCATATTATATCTCACAAGGGTGTTAAGGTAGACCCTAACAAAATTAAAGCCATTAAGGAATGGAAAGTCCCCACAACCATAAAGCATTTGTGAGGATTTCTAAGGTTAACAGGGTATTATCGAAAGTTTGTTAAAAATTATGGGAGAATAGCAGCACCTCTAAAAACATTATTGAAGAAAGATGCATTTTCATGGACTCCTGAAGCAACTAAGGCCTTTGAACATCTTAAAGAGGCAATGTGCCTAGCACCAGTCTTAGCTATGCCAGACTTCACAAAAACCTTTATTGTGGAATGTGATGCCTCAGGAAATGGAATTGGTGTTGTTTTAATGCAACAAGGAAGACCCATTGCTTTTGAAAGTCGTCCAATCAAAGGAAAGTATTTACAGAAACCTATTTATGAGAAGGAAATGTTAGAAATACTGCATGCACTAAAGAAATGGAGAACTTACCTAATGGGAAGATGCTTCAAGGTAAAAACTGATCATGATAGTCTTAAACACTTTTTGGAACAAAGACTATCTTCAAAAGAGCAGCAAAAATGGGTCACAAAGATGTTGGGTTATGACTTTGAAATAATCTACAAAAAAGGAAAGCTAAATGTTGTTGCAGATGCACTCTCAAGAAAGAATGAAGAGGTGGAAGCATTGCTTTGTGCCATTTCTATTATCCAACCAGATTGGATAACTGAAGCAAGAGATGAATGGAAGAAGGACAAAGATGTATGGACACTCATTCAAAAGCTGCAACAAGATCCTAGTACATCTGATACATTTAGTTGGAAAAATGATTCCTTATGGTACAAAGATCGCTTATATCTTTGTAAGAATTCCCAACTAAAACAAAAGATTCTTCTGGAATTGCACACTTCTCCTTTAGGAGGACACTCAGGATTTTTAAAAAACTTACCACAGGGTGAAGAAAGAATTTTTTTGGGATGGCCTTAAATCTGATATTCGAAAGTTTGTGGCGGAATGTTTGGTTTGCCAGCAGAATAAAGTGGAAACAATTAAGACCCCAGGACTTCTACAACCTTTATCCATTCCAAGTCACCGTTGGGAGGAGATTTCAATGGATTTTATCACAGGTTTACCTAAGTCCGAAGGAAAGAGTGTCATCATGGTGGTAGTTGATAGACTTACCAAGTATGCACACTTTTGTGCATTATCTCATCCATTTAAAGCAAGTACATTTGCTACTACATTTATGGACACAATTCAAAAGCTACATGGAAACCAAAGGGTTATTGTGAGCGACAGAGATCCCATTTTTACTGGAAATTTTTGGATGGAGTTATTTTCTTGTTTGGGTACTCAATTAGCTCATAGCTCATCTTATCATCCTCAATCTGATGGTCAAACTAAGATAGTAAGTAAATGTTTGGAAGGATATCTTTGTTGTTTTGTATCTGATAAACAAACACAATGGGTCAAGTGGTTACCTCTCGCTGAATGGTGGTATAACACTTCCTTCCATACTATAGCAAAAATGACCCCATTTATGGCACTTTATGGATATCATCCACCATCCATCACATCATCTTTAAGAGAAAATTTGAAGGTTCAAGAAGTGGAAGATCACATCGAGCATCAACAAGAAGTTCTCCAACTCTTAAAGGACAACCTGAATTTTGCACAAAAACGAATGAAACAACAAGCAGATCAACATTGCAGCGAAAGAAGTTTTGATGTACGAGACTGGGTATTTTTACGGCTACAACCATACAAACAAATGTCACTCAAGAAAGCTAAGAAGGATAATAAATTATCGCCAAAGTACTATGGTCCTTAAAAGGTGTTGCGAAATATTGGTACTATGGCATACAAATTGGAGCTTCCTACTTCTTCACGAGTGCATCCAATTTTCCATGTTTCATGCTTAAATAAGGTTATAGGTGAAAATCTTCCAGTTCAAACAATATTTCCAGAACTTGATGAGGAAGGAAAAATCATATTGGAACCTAAAGCGGTTACCGAAAAAAGAACTCGATAGCTATAGAATCGATCAATTTCAGAGTATCTCATCAAGTGGAAGAACTTACCCATTGAAGATTCTACATGGGAGGATGATAATTTTATACAGAAGCACCCAGAGCTACTTAAGCGTTGAGGACAACACTTTTTTTAAGTAGAGGGGCATGTTAGGTCCCTACATTACTAGTATAGTCCCTTATTGTTGTTAGTGTAACCCCCTTATTGTTATTATTGTACCCTTGTAACCCCCATATTGTTATTATTGTGCCCTTAAATTATTATTGTTAGGTCAGCTAGGATTACATTGTGGCCCCACTAGGATTACATTGTGACCCCATGGACTCCTATATATAGAAAGGAGGTTTTGTAATTTGAATCATCCAAGAATTGTTCATTCATGTAATGTATTGAAGGTTTCCCCCTCGAAGTGGCTTATTTCTAAGGAATTGATATCTCTTTTATTCTCTTTTTGGAGCTGGTTTCACAACAGTACCAACACGTGCCAAGGAGTGTTAAGGAATGCTATGGAAACACAAGGAAGAACTAGGTAAAAATACATGCAAATTAATGAATAAGAGTTTGTCACTAGTGTTACGGGATGAATTACCTTAGGGTTTGGTTTGAGAACCCCAACATAGCAAGAAGCAAGAAAATTTATAGTCATAATGCTTAAACTAGTAAAATGGGAAGAAGAGGTTATACCCGTAGGTCCTATGTTTGAAGGTGATCCCGCAGGGTTCAAACCCTCTACTTCTCCTAGTGCTCCAAAACTTTCAACTCATTCAAGAAAAGCACACATACTATTAATAACTGAAATCATGTTCAAGATGTTAGCGTTAGATCATATAAGATTATAAGAAAATAATATGAAATCATTCATAACAGGATCAAAAGATGTATAAAGCATTAAGATCACGAACATTAGGAACGTGACAAAGCTTCTTTATTGATGTATGTAAATATGTGTGGAGGAATACCACATGATTCAGCCACGGCTCTAAGCGAAACGGTCCTCCGGATATGTTCAACCCAAGCCTCAAAAATATCTTTCCATAAGCATACACATAGATATCATATAACAGGAATGAACATCTCCATGAGGGAAACACGAGTTTCCACAATTTGGGAAGTGCAGGAGGAATAGGGATAAATTAGACTTGATTAGGGACTAAATGGCTATAATATTAATGTCTATCTCTCTCCCCCCTTAGGGACTTCCCATGAGGTGTATTTATACCACCCAAAAACAATTGTTTCAGTTGGGATATAGTTAGGCCATGAGCTTCTGTAGATAGGATTTCGATGTAACTTGTAAACCCCGCCCAAAAAATAGAGAATTTTATATTTTTCATATTTCAAATTATATACGTGGGTTGGTATAACTGGACTAGCGTGTGCACACGATTTTTAGAGGGCAGAGTCGCGTATAGAATTCAAAATGATGTTTTTTAGGTTAAGGATGAAGTCTTAAGGGAAAGGGCTGCCCAAGGCCATAACATAGAGCATCAAGTATATAGAGGTGGAAAATGATGCTATCAAATGGGATTTTCAATGAGCTTTAGGTGTGCTAAGGAGAGAGTGACAAGGTATACTAGGTAGTGCCAAGGAATGTTAGAGTGCTAGGGTGACATGCCTAGATGTGTCCAGTGTTAGGGTGTGCCAATGCGTGCTAGGGAGTGTCAATGAGTTCTAGGTGTTTTAAGGCGGGAGTGACAAGGTTATATGCTAGGTAGTGCCAAGGTATGCTAAACTACCAAGGCACTTCAAGAAGTGCTAGGGTGTGTTAGGGAGTGTAAAATAATGCCAAGGAATGTAGGGTATTATAACACATGCCACATAGTGCCAAAGAATTTAATACATGCTAGGTGCAATGACATGTCAAGATGTAAATTGTGCTTCTTAGTTGTCTTACAACCACAGTTGGATGTAATGAGCCTTGTCTTGGTAACCTGTTAAGTGGGATGAATTGAGATTGGACATGAGTAGCCTAAGATGAGTTAAAGGAATTTCTTAGGTGAACAAGGCCTGTGTTGAATTTACACAACACATGAGAATTTGGGTTTGGTCTTAGAATATTTGATGCAAAAACACTCAAGTGCCACAACACTTCTACTTTTCACAACAGAATATACAAACATCGGGGAATAAACTAGTGCACATGACAATTTTTAACTTTTTCAATATGTTCTTCGTTAAATTACAAACTATAATAGAATAAGATAGATCTCTCATACCAAGTATCATGGCCCTTTATAATCACACTGATACAAGGAATACAAATAGGGATTGGTGTTATTCCTTTGACAACCAAACTACCTTGAATAAGACAACAATTGACCCATTTTTTGATGGTGAACACACATAGCCCTTTCAATCCACATGTCTTGAACACATCTGGCAGGTCCTCCTTCCTCCCATTATGCAACTCCTCAATTTTCCTCTATCAATGAACTCAACTCCTTTAGGTTTCTGAACTTAGCTCAAAAAAAAAAATCCCTCTATATACCTCTTTTTTCCTTTAAGGTCTGCAACACTTATGGTTTTCGATCAGTTGTTCACAACTTCGTTGTGAATAGCTCTTTGGTCTTCCCACTTTTGCCATACTCCTGCTCCAAGATGAAAATTATAGGGCTATGAAGGTTTCCCTTCTTCTCACTAACTCAATCCTCTGCAATAAAATGAACTAGAGCTAGTTTGCTAGCCCACTTGACTGCTACTTTAGTCCTTCGAATTATGCATGTCCTTAGACCCAATACACCTACCCTTCTACCAGTCTTGTTTTCCTTCACAAGCACTGGACTTATGGATATTCTTTGATAGTCACGTAACAACCCTCTAACTGTACTTGTATTTCCATCAATTTTCCCAACCAAAGTCAATCATTTTACTAATCTAGTGCCCACAACACTGCCCTCATTTGGGTCTCTTCAAATCTGCCACCTAATAGTGATTTGAGTCCTCTGAAAATCATTATTCTTGTGTACCAATCTATTTGTTGTCAAATCTATGAACAAGTCTAGACTAATCCTACTATCATCCTTCTAAAGATTTGTAGATGACTGAACTAGGGTCACAAATCATCCACTAATAGTTCATTGACTAACTTTTTATAGGCTACTTTAGATCTCTGTCCAAAACTCTATGGAAAATCCACCAAAATGACCCTCTTCACGTCAACCCATTCCTCATATGGCACAGTTCTTCTACTCAATATTCTACTCAGGTTCCACCTTCCTTTGGATTTTCTAGCTCCACGCATACTTCTACAAACCATCTTCGAAATTTGTGGTATACATTTTAGAGATAAACCTCTCTCTAAGGGTCATGACCCCTCTTCTTCTATGCACATTTTTCATAGTCTTAAGGGCATACCGTATGGACTGACCATGCTAGAAAACCTCCCTAACTAGGGAATTATACATCTATTCTAATTTCTTTAGGAAAAACCCTATCCACCCATAATAATAAAAAACAAATCTTGCCTCCATAAGAGAATCGTCCAAGCTCATATGGATCCATAGATTTTGGGCATTTATTTGATTGAATCTTGACCTGAACTTTAGATATCTATGACCCTCAAACTACAATTACCTCAGTCAATATTATACCTATGACTACTTTTGTTATGGCCCTAAATTCTAGTGCAAACCCTCCTCCATATGTGTTGGTATTTATCACAGACATTGCAGTCTACTAACCACCACATAGGGTCTCAACCCTCTTTACTTTTCAAAATTTGATGTGGCCTTCACACAGAAACACCACTGAAATCACATGCCCAAATTATCATGAGCCGCCTCTCTTGAGATCGATATTCCATAAGAGAATCATCAGTATGCCATCCTACATCCTATCTCAAACCCATTAAGATATGTGACATTCTTGTGAACCCTCACATGATGACATTGCTCTTGGTGGATGATCATGGAATCCCTTTAGCAACCCTTACTCATCCCCCTAACTTGACCTAATTTAGGACTACATCTCTCCTAGCATCCTTGATCAAATGAGATCCTTCTCACTTGATGTTATTGCCTTCATGCTAAGGCCTCCTTAAATATATTTTCCTAGATAGGCATCTTAAGAACCTGCTAGAACTTACGGGCTTTATCTACTTAGACCTTATGAAATATTATTTTTCCTTTTTTATTTTATTTTAGATTTTAAACCCCATCTTGGGTCCAAAAACCCTTCGCTTGGGTTCTTTGTCGAAAACTCCTTTTGTGACCAAACTCAAAAAAACCCATCTCACTAGGCTTGTGGAGTACCTCGCAAGTTACACAATTCAACAACATAGTCTAGTTGTATTAATCATGACTTGGTCAAGCTCTTGTAGTCAAGCGAGGACTTGGTTGGGTTCCCAAGTTGCAAATTAAGTAAGGGTAGTTGTGAGGGAATGATAGCTACTGAGGGTTAGGACATGCCAAGGAATGAAAAGGCGTGCTAACACATGTCAGACAATGTCAATGCATACTGAGGAGTGTTAAGGAGTGTTGATGCATCACAAGGGAGAACTAGGTAAAAATGCATGGAAATGAAAAAATAAGAGTGTGTGTCAGTGAGCGTCAGTGAATTCACGTGTGCCAAGGACAAAGTGTGTTAGAATAATTTCATAATAATATTTGTAAGAGGCAAGCCTACAATTGTGATAAGGGGCTCAAAAAATAAGTTTTAGACAAAGGGAGACTTTGTTCTGGCACAACACTATTTTTACTTTATCTATTATTTTTATATGACATGTGGTACACTTTGGTTGAATGTTCTTGTTTTAAAATATTTTAGAAAATTTCATATTGTACATTGTTGTGTATAAGTTTTGGGGCACTCGGCTTGTGCCAAATTATATCTTGTGTGCCTTGTGTATCTTGTGGTTCTTGCAAACTCTGAGTTAATGCTCTAATGTTTATATGAACTAGAAATACATGTGAAATATTTCCTATGTAAGCTATGTTGCTTAGTTGTTTTATGGCCATGGCTAGATGTGATCCTTGTCTTGGTAAGTTCTTAAGTGGGAAAAGCTCAACTTGGACATAAGTGGCATAAGATGAGGTATAGGAAATTCTTAGGTGAACAAGGAACAATCTACTTGTAGTAGGTGCAAATGGTCAAGTTGTTTTGGTTGAATCAGGCCAATGTCACATGAACTGTAGTTGCTAAGGACTTGATTCAGATCCCAAGTCATGGAAAAATGTAAGGCTAGTAGTGAGGGCATGAGTTCCAAGGCATGCTAGGGAACGCTAACATGTGCCAAATAGTTTGAAGGAATGTCAAATATGTTAAGATGTTTCAAGTGCTATGGCATGCCAAGATGTGCAAGGGTGCATGTGCCAATACGTGCCAGGGACTATCAAGGAAACAAAAAGGAGAAACAAGTTAAACTGCAAGGAAATGAACACATAATATGGTTAATAAGTCATCAATTTACCTTTTTCAGGAGGGGCATTCTAGGCACACCAACACTAGGTGGAAATAGGTTCCAAGTACCAAGTTTTAGTGCATTATAATTGCAAAATCATCCTCTGTTACTTCTCATCTACTTTTCAATAATTGATCTCAAATAAATTTAATATTGAACCATGCCAAAGCATACCAAGTCATATTAATGAATGATAGACATGCTAATACTTGCCAAGCGCCGACACGTGCCAAGTGCCAATGTGTATTTGGGAGTGATACCCATGTTATGAAGTGGAAGGGCATGTTGAAGGGTGCTAAGGTGTGACAGAGTGTGCTAATCCATGTTGAGGAGTGTTATGGAGTACTAGGGAAACACAATGGAACACTAGGTCAAAATGAATGGAAGTGAATGAATATGAGGGTGTGGGAGGGAGTGTCAGCGAGTGTTAGCTAGCATGCCAAGGAGGGAGTGAAAAGGTATGTTAAGCACTATTAATGCATGCTAGGGAATATTAGGGCAGGTTAAGAAGTGACAAAGTGTGCTAGGGAGTTCTAGTGTGTGTTAACATGTGCCAAATAGTGCCAAGACATGCAAGATGCTAAGGCATGCTAGGATGTGTAGGGTGCCAAGGTATACC
The DNA here is from genome assembly GCA_034641835.2 of Pinus albicaulis. Taxonomy (NCBI): domain Eukaryota; kingdom Viridiplantae; phylum Streptophyta; class Pinopsida; order Pinales; family Pinaceae; genus Pinus; species Pinus albicaulis. Next base: position 101,808,170 of record CM076577.1, read on the forward strand.
AATATGTGTCAAGGAGTATCAAGGAAACAAAAATTAGAACCAAGCTAAAATGCATGGAAATGAACACATAAAAGGGTTAATAAGTCAGGACTTTATATTTTTCGAAAGGGGCATACTAGGCACAATAATAATAGGTTCCAATACATGCCAAGTTCCAATGTATTCCAATTTCTCATGTTTTTTAATGCATGCCAAAGTGTAATAGGGAATGTTAGGGACTACAAGGCATGCCAACACATGCTAGGAGAGTGTTATGCTAGGCTAGGGCCTACCAACATGTTCTTGAGTGTCCTAGTAATGGCAAGATGTTCTAGGTACAAAGATGTTCTAAGACATGTGAGGTGCCAAGGAATGTTAGTGTGTGCCAAAGCATGTTAAGATGTGCTAAGAGTGTTGAGGAGTGCTAGATCTCTCTCATTAATATAATTGACAAAGATTGATTATGTATTAAATAATACAGTTTTTACACACACTACTAGAACTTTATCTAAAGGGAATTTGTTAGATAATAAACCTAATATAGATGAATCATGTATTGACTCATAGGAAAACTATATTCTCATTACTTGAGGGAAATGATACACTCTAGTTAATTCTTAAAAAATTGACTGACTCTAACCACTATATGGCCTTGGACACATAATGAAAAATACTCCACAACAATGGTCTTAAATCGTTATCTTTTGATAAAAAATATAGTAACATGCACATAACGTCATAAAAAATCTCATTGGAATGATCAATGATGACGAAATTTTTTTGACCGTCACCAAAATTAACCAAAAAGGGCATTGTTGAGGGTCAATAAAATATTGTCACTAGAAGTGTCATCAAAGAGATAAATAATGATGGGCCTTTAACAACCCTCACCAAAATTGTCACTGAAAATGGCTTTGGTGACAAACATTAAAGGACCATCACTATATGCACTTACAACAATGTTTTTTAAAGGACCATCACCATATGCGACATTGGTGACAGACCTTAAATGTCTGTCATAGGCATGACCCTCACCAATTTCATTTTTTCTTGTAGTGTCGATACAGTCAAGGACTACTTTACTAATTTTGAAAAATTGGCCATCAGAATTGAAGGCTTAGCAGATGAATTTTATTTGGAATGTTTTATCAGTGGCCTAAAGGAAGCAATCCAACCACATTTCTGGATGCACCACCCCTCTACTTGGTTGGATGCATGCCACAAATCCTTAGAGGTGGAAGTTGCCTTACAAGCCTAGTCCAATCGCCTGACTTTTGTCGCAAAGGCACGTCCCACCAAATCCATGGGCCCCACCCAAACACTGAAGGTTCAGAAGGTGTCTGCGGCAGAAATGACAAAATGCTTCACTTGGGATACTCAGCTTCAACATGTTGACCGAGTACTACAGTTTCTCCTGTTATGACTCCCCCATTTCCCAAGGCTGAGAATGGAACTAGAGGAGGTAACCTCAAACCAATCTTTAGGTCTGGTAGCTAACCCTACCAAAACCAGAGAGGGCTCTCCCAATTTCACTTTTATTGTAAATGAGATGATTTCAGATGTAATGATATTATGCTAGGTATAATCTCAATGAATTAGGGTTTTTTGTTTTGAATTTGCTGGATAGGAATGACAGTTAAGGAAATAGGTCTAGGTTTTAGGTCTGATTTCAAAGGTTCAATTGTAGAGATGAAGATGAGGCCAGGTAGGTATACTTAAGAACATATTTAAATTTGTCATTATGTATAGGGTTTGAAAAGAGAAAGAGATTCAAAATGAGCATGAATACATGAGTTCATTCATCAGAAGAGGAGAAACACATTCATGAAAATCTTATAAAGCAGAGCATGACAAACAAGATTTATATTCATATACTCATGAGATCATCATATAGAAGCATATGTGTGATGGAAAGAAAGCATAAACATTTAACTTTATGAGGTTACTGAGAAAAAAAAATTCTAATAAGCATGCCACTGGAGTCCCAATATTATAGATGCAACATGTCTTTGATTTCACTGAAAAAAGTTTGTACAATAGCTCCACACTGCAAATAACAACTATCCCACCTCTAAAAATGTGTCAGTTTGGAGTAAATATAGAAAATAGAGAATAATCCACCTCATTGGGTCGAAATCTGATCCAAAACACTTAATAAATGCACCCTATAAGTCATTTCCTATTTTCTATGGAGGTTAGAAACGGTTCCCCCAAATTTATCTAATAACTAGGAATGTATGTCTCCTTGATTAATTACATGATTCCTTCACAATGAGAGGCAAAAAAAAACTCTCTTATCCAAAATACACCTCATAGGATAGATGAAACCTCGAAATTTGGACCATCCTGGCTTGACACATGTCCAGAAAGAATCCAAGACAGAAGTGTTGCGCCAATTAGCAAAAGCATCATGCCTCCCAGCAGAAACGTCGCACCACTTTGAGGGTGAATTTAGATGACCTTAAGGCATCATCCAGCAAATATGAATATTTGGATAGGTATCCCTGTGTGTCCTCTATCCATTCCAACCCTAAAAATTAAAAAATACCTCCTGGAAGGCCTTCAAACATCCATTTTCCCAACCTTATTCCAGAAGCGTCTTGCACAGGTAAAAACAGTGGTAGAAGCATGAAAAAGAGGTTGTTTTTTAGTTTCTCTGCAAAGCTAAAGTGTGTCATGATAACCTGAGACCATGTATGTAAATTAGAAGGAAAGATATATCCAACCATATAAAAAATTCTTCATTTGGAGGCTCTGAGGAAAAGTGTCGCACCGCAGCGCGATGCGTTTGTAAAGATGAAATTTCCAGATTTTCCAAAAAATCTCAAAATTTTCCAAAATTTTCTGCATAAATAAGACTCCAAGATGGATCAATATCTCTCTAACCATAATTATTTTTGAACAACTGAGAAATTTTTTTTTTCTTTGGAATTTTATGAACAAAAACCTCCTCCAGTTTTCCAAAATACTTTCCCATTTGTTCATAATCCAAGTTTGAGGTTGGTCACTAAAATTTGCATAAGTGTAGCACAGTCTCAGCAGAAGTGTCACGCCACTTTGAGAGGGAGTTTTAATGCCTTCCTAGAATATTTTTTGGCTGCTACAAAATGGATTCTTCAAGCACTGCAAACCCTTACTCCAAACCCCTGAAAATTTTTACTTGAATAAAACTTGTCCAAATGTGCATAAAATGGCGTGGAGCAAATGTATTTTGGGAATTTCTCTCAAATCATGACACCTGTGCATAAAATGAAGGAGGTTTTTGTTATTTGGTCTATTATTGACAAAAACCTCTTTCACTTTTGTCAAATTCATCTTCATTATTTTAGAAAGTAAAATTGAAGTAGGATTGTCCTTGTGTGCAATGTAAATCCTTGCAAATGATCACAAAACTCTAAAAATGATGCCATGGGTCTGAGTTGGCTCAAACATGGAATGATGAGCTCCCTTATTATACTTTCTATTCTCACCTTCCATGATATTTGTCAGCAAAAATAAACTCTAGCTTGATATGAAGGAAAGGAAGGGTGAAAACTAGGAAAACAGGGGAAAATGGGGCAACAAGTTTAGGGAGGGAAATGGAGGGGATAGGAGTTAGGGAAAAATCTGAAAAAATTATGGGAGATAGGGTAGTGTGTTAGGAACACATTATAGGTGGAATTTTTGGAAATGGATAAGGGAAAGAGGGCAAAAGGGCCTAAACACAGAGTTGACCTAGTATATTTGCAAAAGTGTAGTGAGGAATAGGGTTTGAGTGAAAATGGAAGAAATGAGGGATATGAGTGACATGGAATGACTTGGTAAGGTATATGAGTCATGTGTGAAGGTTACTAGATGATAAAACTAGGGTTTTTGTTGCTGAAGCAAGCTAAAAATCAATGAAACCAAAAATGTAGTTGAAAACCCTAGAAGAGGGAATCCACCCTTTGCTGAAGAAATTGAGTTGAATGAAAGGTGAGGGATGATCACTCACTGAATTGGAAGCCTATGAAACTTGAGAATTTATGAACTGACCCTTCTGATTGTTTCTTGGAGCTTGAAAGGAAAAAACGTAGCAAACTGCCAATCTTTGGATGGTTGTGGGGAGTTGTGGGTATGAGAGAGGAGCTCTTTTGACCATGTAGCATACTTATTTGAGAAAAGACAAATTTACTTTACTTTATTTTCCTATCTTTGCTAAATCCCAATGAGAATGCATTGTATGGTGAAAAGGACTCTTTTTTTCTTTTTTTCATGACATGATTGGACATTGTGGCGGTGAAACAAATGAGACCTAGACCATAACCTAGATGGAGGTATGTTGATTGATCTAAAACCCTTGGTGATTGATGGATGATATGACCTTGAAATGATGATGACCATGAATGGAGTGAAGGAAGTAGCATTTCAGACCTAGACAACATTCAGTGAACAAAATTTTATTTGAGAATTGGTTCGAAAACATGAAATTTTGACCTGGGACCACTACCAAGTAAACCTGAAAGAGTACATTTGATCACTGAACATTTGGACACTAACAGCTCCAAGACCATAACTTGTTTGTTAATCTCTATAAGTGCTCCTTTGGAATGGAAGAAGTTGAGTATGTGGGACACATTGTGGGACGTGATGGAGTAACGGTTGATCTGAAGAAGATTCAAGTAATGCAGGATTGGCCCCAACCCAAAACCTTAGAATTTGAGGGGATTCTTGGATCTCACAGCCTTACTATCGAAAATTCGTCAACAACTATGGATGCATTGCACGTCCCCTAACTAATATTCTGAAGAAAAAATCATTCTTATGGAATGACACCGCGCAACTGGCTTTCATGGCTCTCAAAAAAGCCATGTGCTCCACTCCAGTTTTGGCTCTACCCGACTTCACCAAATATTTTGTGATTGAATGTGATGCTTTCAGTATGGGCATTGGTGCAGTATTAATGCAGGAAGGTAGACCATTGGCCTTCACTAGTCAACAACTCAGTGGCAAACATCTGGGACAATCCACATATGAGAAAGAAATGACTGCCATCTTACATGCAGTAGAAACTTGGCGCCCATACTTATTTGGGAGATGATTCCAATTTCGTACTGACCATCATAGTTTGAAATATTTTCTAGAGAAACGTCTATCCTCACCATGACAAAATAAATGGTTGAAAAAAATGTTAGGATATGATTATGAAATCATTTACAAAAAGGGGCGTGACAATGTAGTATTTGATGCCTTATCACAACAATTTGAGGATGAGGGAACCCTTTTATCACTCTCTCTACCCCAATCAGATTAGATTGAAGATGCTCGCCATGAATGGTTCTCCCACCCCTCCTTGTCCTAACTCATTAATAACTTGAGAGAAGATCCCATTGCCTTAACATACTACTCTTGCAGGATGAGGTTCTTCGTTACAAGGATCAGATAGTGCTCTCCCCAACCTCAGCTCTCAAACCCCGCATCTTGGCTGAATTGCACTCCTCTCCAATAGCCAGACATTCAGGATTTCAGAAGACTTATGCGCGCGCCCACCACTCCTTCTTTTGGACTGGCATGAAAAATGGCATTCTTACTTTTGTCTCTGAATGTGATGTATGCCAACACAACAAAGGGGAAACAATCAAGCAACCAGGAACCTTACAACCTTTACCACTCCTAGTTTCAATATGGACAAACAACTCCATGGATTTCATTATTGGTCTCCCAAAGTCCGAAAAAAAATCAATTATCATGGTGGTTGTTGATAGGATTTCAAAATATGCCCATTTTTGTGCTCTACCCCACCCATTTACCCCAACATTGGTGGCTCAAATTTTCATTGACCAAATATTAAACTACATGGCATGCCGACTTCTATTGTGTCAGACCATGACCCCACCTTCACCAGCAAATTTTGGCAGGAACTTTTCAAGCTTAGGGCATGCAACTCCAACTCAGTACAGCTTATCATTCTCAAACCGATGGTCAGACAAAGGCAGTCAACAAATGCTTGGAGACTTATCTACTTTGTTTCACTTCTGACAAACAACATCAATGGGTCAAATGGCTACCTCTAGCTGAATGGTGGTATAACACTAACTATCATGAAGCCACCAAGATGACACCTTATGAGGTTGTATATGGACAACTTCCATTGTCACCAATGTCTTACCTCCCCAGCTGTTCCAAAGTGCAGGCAGTTGATCAACTCCTATAGAAATGTGCCGCCATTAGCGTTCATCTCAAATATAATCTACATCAGGCGCAGGACAGAATGAAGCAACATGTCGATCAACATCGATCCGGATGGTCATTTCAAGTAGTTGACCAGGTATTCCTATGACTCCAACCATATAAGCAGATCTCTCTCAAAGAAAAAGGATGTCAGAAACTCACACCCAAATTCTATGGGCCTTATCAGGTACTTCAGTGTATAGGAGCTGTCACCTACAAACTGGCTTTACCAACCACTTCATGAATCTGCCTAGTATTTCATGTCTCGTGCCTCAAGAAAGTGGTGGGGAACAATTACAGGGCTTAAACAAGTCTGCCAAAATTAGATGAGGAAGGCTCACTTTGGCTCCAACCGGAACAGGTCATGGATACTCGCGAACGTCATCTTCGTGGCCACATGATCAAGGATGTACTAATCAAGTGGAAAGACACCTCTCCAGAAGATGCGACATGGGAATCAACCACCATTCTTCAGCAGTTTCGACAACTTCAGCATTGAGGACAAGGTTGCTTTTGATGGCGGAGGGCATGTTAGAGTCCAACCCTAACCCCTTTATTTATGTGATAAGCCCACGAGGGCCTAGTCCAAGTCATAGTTAGTTGGTTCAATAAAGCCTGTAATTGGTTATCCGCATTAATAATAATTGTAAGTGGTCGACCCACATTCTAAAAAAGGGATCACAATTAGTTATAAATGGGCCTTAGTTAATAAATAAGGTGGTTAACATATGATTATGTTAGGGACCACTAGTAATTAGAGTTTTGGATGTCATTAGGCTATAAATAGCCTTAGATAGAAGGAAGAAGTATTGTTTCATATTGTAATTGAGCTCTACTTTGTTGGAGGTTGCCCCATCGAAGAGGAAAGTGAACATTGTATCATGTTTCTCCATAATGAAATATCTTTGTTGCTTGTCTATTTTCTGGTGATATCTATCTGTCTCGACTAGTTTGTTTTGTGTTTCTTGTGTTCTGGCTCGTCTAACAGGTCAAGTGCATAACAAACAATTACTACAAAAATAAAATTAAAAATTTGCATAACAAAAGAAGAAAAAGAGTGTTTTAACGATAAATTGACCTTTAAATGTAACATTTTTCTTAGAATGCAAGCAAGCTAGGATTTTAGCTAAAACCCTTTAATAGAGATAAAACAAAAATTCATTTAACAAAAAGAACTATGTTTATTAATGACAAAAATGAGAACCCACGTTGAATGGACGCTAATGAGAACCTTCTACATCCAATATTGGTCTGAGCATACATTCTTCCTACTTCGAACAATGAACAAATATTCATGAGAGAATGCAAAATAAAACCAACTCAACAATTACATAATCGACTACGAGAAACTACCATAAGAAAAACTGGTCGTAGAGCTTTTTTCTTCAATGGTGCAGGAACAGATCACCAAGGGTAGTTACCCAAAACTAACTCTAACACAGATCTCCACCATTGGATTAACCAATCAAATTTGGAATGCCAAAGGTGCACCTAATTGATATGTATAAGAAGGTACATGAGTTGTTGCATGCGCAGTCCATACATGGCCTATTCTAAATGAAGGCAAGTGTTGTATTGTAATCAGCGAGCCAAGAGCGTGGACTATTATATATGAAGTCAAGTATTGTAATCAACGAGGCAGGTGTGCAAGCACCTAAATGCACAATCAAACATTTAATTTTAACTAAATAATGCTACCAACATTTTATCCTCTCGGCCTAAAAAAAAGACCAAATAAAACCTCAAACATTTTGATTGATTAACAAAATACAGTTTCAATGTTTAATAGGCCAAAAAAAAATGAATTACAAAATATACAACAAAACTTTAGTTTAAGCATATGATTTTCTTTCTATACACGAGCTGTGGTTTCAAGGCACTTCGATTACAAGTGCTGCCTTATGGCAGGGACTAAAAAGACAGAAAAATGAACTTTTCCAAAAGTTGAAAACATCCATGCCGTGTTCAGCTTATTCCATGACAAAAGCGCCAATCCGTAATTTGAGACCATGGGGACGTTCAAATTTCACCGACCGCTCTGAGTCACGAGTTCTTTGTGAACCATGTATTAAATCTATATTATAATTTTTCTACAAAGATTGCACAAAGTTATGATTCCAATCTTGGTATCGAATCCCAATCTCGATCAAGCCCATCCACTTTTATTTTATTTTTCGCTCCCACTGAATTTAAGACACGCCTAGATATGTATGCCATGCCCATGAATGCAGTGAACTCACGAATTCATTGTTGATCCATCGTACCCTGTCGCGATATGGCCGCACCCTGCAAATTTTTGGGCATTTAACAGTCGTTGAGGATTGAATAAATTTGAAAAATGGATGAAGACGGGCACGTGAGCACAGTTTCTGTAATAGAAGATAGGATTGAGTGGCCCGGTGTTGCAGAGGCTGCATTAAAGGAATCCAAGAAGCTATGGATTCTTTCAGGGCCTTCAATAATTGTTGTGATTTTCAATTTTTTACTGTCGGCCGTTTCCCAGATGTTTGCAGGGCACTTGGGTGAGTCGGAATTAGCAGGAGCTTCAATCGCCAATATTGGAATTCAGGGATTTGCCTATGGAGTTTTGGTTAGTATTATTATAATTGATTTAAGTGAATTAAATTTATGAATGATGGGAGTTTCGTATTAAAATTTAATCCAATATGATGAATTTTGATTTAAATGAATTGAATTTATCTCCAGTGATTAAAAGAGGAATGATGGAGGGCTTTTCACCAAAATTTAATTCCCGCCAATAACATGATGAATGATAACAACATTTAGTTTCTTGTTTATAAGTATGATAAAGATGTAAAAATTTTAGACACATCCAACTCTCTGGAAACTTACAGTAAAAGATCAATATTATAATTATTTTACCACCATTCTCCTGACACTATTTTCATTTTGCTCAATGAAAAAATAATTTATAATTTTTCAATCTTCTTTTTTGAAATTTTACCCTTTTGTTTCAAAAATGTATGTAAGGTGAAAATATATTTTTGGATTTTGGATAGATCGGAATGGCAAGCGCAGTGCAGACTGTGTGTGGGCAAGCATTCGGAGCCAAGCAGTACAGTATTCTTGGGCTTATATGCCAACGATCTATGATCATATTGACTGCAGTTTCTGTGCTCCTGAGTTTTCTCTACGGTTTCTCAGAGCCTGCACTGCATGCTATGGGACAAACCAGAGCAATAGCTGAGAATGGGGGCATTTTTGCTAAAGGGCTTATTCCTCAGATATTTGCCTTTGCCCTTAGCTCTTCCCTGCAAAGGTTCTTGATGGCTCAGAATATAGTGACCCCTGTTGCCTACATTTCTGTAGCCACTTTTGTGGTTCATGTCCTGTTAAGTTGGGTGGCTGTTTACAAGCTAGGATGGGGCCTGCTAGGAGCCTCATTAACTCTCAGCCTGTCATGGTGGATTCTCACCATTGCAACTTTCTTGTATGTGCTCTGGAGTCCACGTTGTAAGGAAACATGGAATGGTTTCTCATTAAAAGCCTTCACTGGGCTCTGGCAATTCTTCAGATTCATGGTGGCTTCAGCTTTTATGCTATGGTAAGATGAATTTTCATGACCACATAAGTATATTGCAATTAATATGGTAAGATGAATTTTCATGACCACATAAGTATATTGCAATTAATAGATAAAATCTACAGAAAAAGGCCACTGTAATTTATGTCATGTTTATGAAGTCAGTACCTAGCAAGTGTTGTGTGGCTTTTACTGCTATATATTGACATACTTTAATGGTGTGTGTCTGTTACAACAGCTTGGAAATCTGGTATAATCAGAGCCTGGTTCTCATTTCAGGGCTGCTGCCAAATCCACAAGTCACTTTGGATTCTCTTTCAATTTGGTAAAATCATTGAATCCATGTTAAGAAATATTAAAACTTGTAACAGACCAAGGTGTCCACTCCGATAATATGTTGCTTTTGCTTTTCTAATGGGTATCTTGGATATATATATGATTGAAGCTTTAGCTTTTGCCTGTCATACACTTTCGAACTTTAATTTGATTATGTGTTATTTTTCCTATTTTAATATTGGTGGCGAGAGGACATTGATTTGCTATTACGCAACCTTGGCTTTATGCTCTCTTTCCTGTACATATATTATGAATACTTTTTAAACTTTCATAGCTCTTGGTTCAGGAATTTATTATTTATTTATATGGATTGATATTTTCTTGTGTATAATTTCTTTTTTTAATAATAAAAGTAAGATAAATCTAGACTTTATTATTTTTAATATATGATGGGAAATGTTCGATTTATATTTTACATGGGCAGTATGAACTATTGGACCTGGGACTTGCAACTCATTATGGGCATCAGCGCTGCTGCATGGTTTGTACCAGACATCCAATATTTTAGTTTCATATTAGTGTAGCTGCATTAGATTGGTATATTCTAGATATCTTTGTGTATATATCCCAATTGCTGATTATAGTTATATTGAGTACAGTGTAAGAGTCGGTAATGAACTTGGAGCCAGGAGGCCCAAAACTGCAAGGTTTTCGGTTTTGGTTGCAGGGTGTACCTGCTTTTTAATCAGTGTCATTCTTGGTATTGGAGTTATGGTACTTAAGAAACAGCTGAGTGAAGCATTTACGAGTAGCAAAAAAGTTATCAAGGCGGTTTCTGCAATGACTCCATTGTTGGCATTATCAGTGCTCTTCAACGGGATCCAACCAGTTCTTTCATGTAATTAAAATTATTATTTCTATTTCAAGTCTATCTCTTCATTGTATATTTTGGAACTATCTCGATCATATTTTGGAATATTTAGGAATTTGATAAATAATATTTATTTCAAACTTATTTTATGAGAATGATATATTTAGGAATTTGATCCATAAAAACATAGTTAATAAACTTTTTTCATATTTTTCCAAATATTTTAAATTTTTTTATACAAGAATCAAGTTAACCAAATTAACTATTTAACTTAGCTATTATTTATCAAATTTTCATAATATTTCAAAATCTGCAATATGGTTAAATTCCGTTATTACACTGCCTAACTCTTCCTAAATTCGTTGGAATAACAGACGTAGCAATTGCATGTGGGTGGCAATCTTTCGTGGCTTACGTCAATCTGGCCTCTTTTTACATCGTTGGTCTACCTATTGGGATATTGCTAGGGTTTAAGGCGAAATTAGGAGCCCAGGTAAATATTTATTCTTGTGACCGAGTTTGAACTCAGATCGGGAAATTGCTAGGGTTTAAGGCGAAATTAGGAGCCCAGGTAAATATTTATTCGTGTGACCGAGTTTGAACTCAGATCGGTCGGTGAGATAGTTGGGCTGAGGAAATCGTGAGTTCAAAACTAAAGCATGTTGAGCAAACTATTTACAGTCGATTGAATTTTTTGGTGTTCCTGCAGGGAATATGGTGGGGTATGATCAGCGGGGTTGGATTGCAGACAGTCATTCTTATTATTTTTACAGCCCGGGCCAACTGGAAAAAAGAGGTAAGGTTGCCCTCCTATATATTGATATGTCAATATTTATAAAGTTAAAACATATATAGTTGCCCTCTGACAAAATCAAGATTTATAAAGTTAAAACATACGTGAAAAGAGTGACTCTTTTATATTGTACTGTCACTGGATAAAGGTAGAAGCGGCTGTGGATCGGCTGAAACGCTCGAGTAGTACACAAGAGCTATCTCATCAATCTCATGAAGAACTGGCTTCCCATTTGTAGACCAAGTTCGCGTTATATAATTGTAGCCCTGAACAGCAATTATTCAAGAAGAGGAACTCTGCAACAAAAGCTCATGTTAATCAAGAAAATGGAACTTTGCAACAAAAGATCATGTTAATCAAGAAAATGGACTCTGCAACAGAAGCTCAGGTTAATGAAAGAGATGGACTCTGTCACTCTGCCACCAAACCTCATGTGATTTTTTTAAATTTTTCCACTCCCAGTAGCAAAGGGGTTAGCAACCCCAAAAAATCCAGCTTTCAATTTTGTTATAACATTAATATTTGATTGGTTAAACATTAAATCAAATCAGCATGTTCTTTGAATCGTTATCCTGCTTTATATTTTCATGGTGTACTAATTCTAGTCTAAGTTGCCACGCAAAGGTTAGAATTTTTTACTTTGAGGACTAAATAACTGGGTTTGCATTCTTCTTGGGTTCGAAGAATTCCATATTTTGGATTGTAAAAGGGATATATCTATCGATTCGTACGGTTGATCAATGAAATTGTCTTTTTTTTTCAGAAAAGATAAAACGGTTGTTTATATTATATAGATAAATAGTACATATACCTATGGATGTGTCAACTGACATCATTCCAGATTATAAGTCCATCTTGTCAATCATAAGCATCTATACAATAATTATTCCAGCTTCCATTACTCCCAACTATCATAGAGCATCTCGGATGCATAGTCCATATAAAAAGGAAAAGGTGAATTTTCATCAAAAACATATTCCACATAGTAGACTCTGAAGCAAACTCCCTCATTCAAAAAAGACTATACAATCTGTGCAGGCAGGATAGGCATGAGAGAGACACCCATGTTAAAGTCCATTTATAAGCAGCACATGAGCCAAGAGCATATCATGTAGGTGACAAATGAAACCATTCTCTCTTGAACATGACCCCTACCCCTATTCATATGAATAGAAACCATGCCCACTTTCATGAAACGCATGACCAATGACAGATTAGGTGAGAAAATTAGCAGGCTCGCTTGATTGGGTGATCGGCTCGCTTGCAATTGTATTGGCACAGCTTCATAAAAAAACTTATATCGAAAGTACCACTACAAGTATACCTCGCACTAGATTCCCAGAGTACCATACCACGAGGTGTTATAACAGAAACTAAACAGATAACCCAACAACAAAAGTGACGTGATCACGGCAGAGGAACTTCATAATTCTTAAGCAATATATGTTAAAGAATTAATCATTCGGTTAGTTTAGAAGTAGTTCTAGATTAGTTAGTAATCAGTTTCCAGATTCAGTTTATGCATAATTGTTTCTGACTTGTATAAATAAACATTTCTCCTTTCAATAAATATGGATGTAGTGCCGTTGTGCTCTCTACTGTCTCATTTTGTTAATTTGTCATGGTATCAGAGCTGAGAGTTGATCTTGTCGATCTTCTTTGTGAATCTGTTTTCTGTTTGATCGTTGGAGTAACAGAGATAGAGATCAGGGCACAAGAGGAGTCTAATTAGAAAACTTTCAAGTTTGCTTTGAGTTTGAAGTGGGAAAACGCAGTCTGCTGAGAAAGAATTGTCAGTCAAAGAAGACTGAGCCAGAGACAAGATTTAGTCTGGAGTTTGTTCGAGAAGCAGAGTAGTTGGGCAAATCGTTTTGTTGGTATAGTTACCTGTCTGGAGTTTGTTCGAGAAGCAGAGTAGTTGGGCAAATCGTTTTGTTGGTATAGTTACCTGAGAGAACGTCGCTGGTCAAGTCGGATTCCAGTTTGAGAGGGAGAAAATTTGTCTGCAGATTGTGGAAGTTCAAAACATCTGACTGTTGTTGATGCCAGTGACTGCAATTAACTATGTCAAGTGAGGAGGCGTTTGACCGGTTGAAGAAAACCGTTGAAGGGTAAAGGGCCGCCGACTTCTTTTACTGTTGCTGCTGGTCCTCTCTTCCATATTTTATTTTCTTGTTGCGGTTGGATAAGCAGCCTTGCCCTTGCCGCCAAAGATTTTTCGTTCCATATGAAAGACCTCCGATGAAGGTTTTAAAGAACATGCACCGAAATGCGTTGTAGATGGCCGACACTTATAGAGAATGCATGATTGTTTGCTATTGATGGAGTAGCAGTCTAGAGACTACATTCGGAAATTGAGCCGCTCGTTGTACATAGTCGAGCCACAGTTAGGCTGTGAAAGAAGACGGCAAAGCCACTAGATAGAAAGAGCCGAGGAAGAGCCCCAATACGCATAGCCCTACTACCTCTGCCGGAGAGAAAGAGCCTGTCTGTCGCCTCTGCACGCTGGAGTGAAAAACCCTCTGCACGCTGGAGTAAAAGGAAACATGCATACTTTTAGTCTTGGGGGAAAGCGGAACTGAGCGGTCCTGCTGTTGAAAATTTTGTGTTCCACACAAATAAAATTAGGAGAGGTGAAGGTATGAAATCATTTTAAACATCAAGTTGTTTTGAAAAGGGCTTACATCAAGTTGTTTTGAAAAGGGCTTATAGGTTAATGAAAAAAAGGCATGAAGGAATGTGAAAAAGGTTTATTCAAAAGAGCATGAATGAAGTTGAAGTTTGCATGAATGAAGTTGAAGTTTTTTAAAAGAGGGATTTCTTTTAAAAAATGAGATTTGAAATAGCGCTGTAATTTTTAAAAGATATTTTTAAGTTTTTGGAGGAATTAATTGAATTTGAATACGGTTGAGGAATGGAATCATGTTTTTTTGTGGTTCATTTAAAATCTTAAGAGTAAAAATGTGAGTGAGAAAGTGAAAGTGTTAAAGCTTGTCAAAGTACTGTCTTAGTACAGAAATTTTGGAAGTTTTTGGAAGCAAGATATTAGTACAGAAATTTTGGAAGTTTTTGGAAGCAAGACATTTGATGCATATGTAGACTTGTTTGTTTGTGGAATTCAAGCAACGAGGTCATGGGAAAAGCCAAGAGGCTAAAGCATAAACAGAAGATGTTTGAAATATTTTTAGATCTCGAAATAAATAGGCAAAAAGACGCTTATGCATTAAAATGCATAAAAGAATCAGTCGATAAAAGTATACTTCCCTTGATTTCAGATGCCAAGACAGCCAAGGAGGCTTGGGATACCCTTGAGAGATGTTTTGGTGAAGTTGAAGATGAAGGTGGATCTGTAGCAGCAGATCCAAAACAAGATGAAGAGTTTGTTGAATCCCACTGTGCTCAGTCACGAGTGGATGATGTATGCGAAGAAAGCATATATGCGACAGAGAGAGAGCACGAAGATGTTTGTGAACCCCACTGTACACAGTTACAAGTGGATGAAGATTTGTTGATATCAGCAACATGGATTGCTGATGAAGATTTGGTGATTCCAACAACAGAGCTTGCTGACGAAGGTTTGATGAAACCAGCAACACAGTTTGCTGATGATGACTTGTTGATTCCAGCAACACAGCTTGCTGATGATGAGATGGTGAATCCAACAACGCAACTTGCTGATGAAAATTTGATGGTTGATGTTAACTTTGATAATGAATTTTCGACTAATGATGACTGGTTGCAGATGATGCAACAAAAATATGATATTG
Source organism: Pinus albicaulis (assembly GCA_034641835.2). Classification (NCBI taxonomy): domain Eukaryota; kingdom Viridiplantae; phylum Streptophyta; class Pinopsida; order Pinales; family Pinaceae; genus Pinus; species Pinus albicaulis. The sequence goes on from CM076577.1 coordinate 101,823,589, forward strand.
ACATGATGTTATTTGGTGAGATAACCCCATTGCAGTTAGTGGAAGACAACCTGTTTGCAGCATTATAGGTTAGTGGAAAAGAGACAAAGACAAAAGCAAAGAAAGAAGTCTGCAAAGAAAAAGCAAAAACAGAGAAGGATGTAGAAGCAGAGAAGGAAGCGCAACAACAGAAAGCTCTCACTGCAGAGCAAAAGGAAACAAAAATAGAGGCAGAAATAGAGAAAGAAGCACAACATGAGAAAGCTCTCATTGCAGAGCAAAAAGACCGGAACCAATGTCATTCTGAAAATATTTTGGATTTTGATATTGATTTCCAATGTACATGTACACAAAATGATTATGAAGAAGAGTTAAAGTTTATTGAAACATGTCTTGCAACACCATGTCTGGATGAGATCTACACAGAAGATGTAGAAATGAATGTTGAAGGTGACATGCATGATGTACATGTCAATGAAATTTTCATGCATTGGAGTTTTGAAGAAATAAGACATTATTCTAATATTATGTTGCAGCAGATTGATCATGAAAACTATAATACGAAAGACAATATGTGGCAGCAGCCCACATTTCTTGAAGATGTCCAGGACATGCTTAGACAACCTGGAATAGTAAAATACCTGCACCAGCAAATGAAAAGTCTGAAGTTTGAACAATACAATAAGACGAATATGATGAAACAATTTAGAGGCTACAGAATTTGGAAGAAAAGAAGAAGAAAACCAAATCAAGTTAAAAGTCAAGAGATTTCTCTCTGACTTCGGAAATATAGAATGAATTTCAATGTCAAAAAGTTAGGAATAAAATAATGTAACCCTCAAGATTAAGAGGGAGTCTTAAAGAATTAATCATTCAGTTAGTTTAGAAGTAGTTCTAGATTAGTTAGTAATCAGTTTCCAGATTCAGTTTATGCATAACTATTTCTGACTTGTATAAATATACATTTCTCCTTTCAATAAATATGGATGTAGTGTTGTTGTGCTCTCTGCAATTCTCTGTTGTCTCCTTTTGTTAATTTGTCAATATATCCCCTGAAAATTAGATATATAGATACTGCCTGTAGATATAGAGAAGCCCTTCTTTGAGAGATGATCAAGACGAGAATTGATATCTATATATATATATATGCATCAAAGGTGGATCATTGAGCTTGATAAGCATATTCTTTACTCGACTAATCCATCGTCCACCAACACACCACTCCATAAAGCAAGAAAATTTGTATTATTGTTTGAGCCATTCCCTCCATTTCAAAAGATATAATATCGTTCTAGATTTTACAATTTAATCCTCGTACCACAGTGACATTAACCCCCTGTTGAGCCCCATCAAAGTATACCGCCGACAAGGATATGGGATGTGGCTGGATGTGGTGAGACAAATCCTTTGAAGTCGATATAGGATGAGATTGGAAAGCCATCCAAACCATAATGGCCCCATAGATATGAGCAATGTTTGCAGGTATTCCATCAAAAATAAAACGGTTGTGTACAAGCCATACCTCCCAAATCAAATAGAAAAGCATAGATTTATATTTACCATTAGTCGCTCCCCAAACAACGAATGTATTGGTGAAATTGTCTAGACTCCATTCTAGATCAGTGATGTAATGAGATAACATAGACCAAATCTTGCGAGTAAACACACAGGATAAAAATAAGTGTGAGGTCGATTCATCATGTCATGACAGAGAGAACACCTTCTAGGCCCATGGAAGCCACGTGTTTATCCCATGTCAATATTCTACCCTTCCATGCTAACCATCTAAACAATAGGATCTTTAGGGGGATTTTCCAACGCCAATACCTCCTGAAAGGGGACGGAGACCTCTCTGAAATTTGATTGAAAATAATGCGAGAGTACACATCCTTCACAACCAGCCCATCCCCCTTCAAACACCCATACCATACAATTTTGTCTCCCTCTTGTTGATGACATAAACCCCCCTCCTCAAGACAGAGGACATAATTCTGCCAGGTGCGTGCATCCCCCTCCGGCAGCCCCAACTGAGCAGCATACTTCCATTTTGGAGCACCCTGTTGCCAACATAATATCACTTGTGATAGATAGAAAATGCCCCTGTGGGCCAATTTATGAAATTCCCATCACCCAAATGCATGCCTTCACCGATCCCCAAAATTCTATCACAACCCAAAGCAATATTGTGGCCATTACCAAACTTTCAAACAAATCGGTCAGCAACCAGATGCATAACCTTCTTGAAACTCTTCCATATGAATGATTCATTATTCAATATGAGAATCGAATCCCTGTAAATCTGTAATAGAGGGTCCCCTCCACATATTTGAAATGAATTAAATCAGACTAAATGCCACTAGAGTTGATAGCCCTCTAGAATGATTTAATTAGAAGGGAATTAGAGAAGGAGAAAACATCCAAGAGTCCCCAGCCCCCAACCTCTTTCGGAATCGAGATTTTATTCAGCTTGCATAAATGATACTTCTTGTTCTTGGAGGCTCCGCACCATAAGAATTGTGATATGACCGCATTAATGCGAGCAACAACCGTTCAGGAAAGTAAAAAAGACGACCCCAATAAACCACATAAATAAGATATATCTTCACCCTAATGACAACTATCTATGAAACCATTTAAAAATTTTACCTTTAAACTTGTCAAATAGCTAAATCCAGTCCTAAGTCTTATATCCACATGGTTTCAATTTAAAACTAGGTATAAAATCCCTAATAAAATTGTCAGAGTTACTTTTAAATAACCAAAATTTGAGTAAAAATTAATAACCAGAGTTTAGGGAGTAAAAATTAGTCAAAAAAGCCATTAAATGTTGACGTAAAATATTTTCGAAAGAACATATAGACATTTTCTCCATTAACTTATCTTTAAACTATAAATGAAGAATGGCATTTGGCTTCACTTTGGTTTCTTTAAAATTATGAAAGGTAAATTAGATGTGCAATTAAACTTTTAATTGTTATTAACTAATATAAATTTATTTTAAATAATTAGGAGGTACCTACGGAGTATTGAAGCTTTTAAAAATGTATTTTTTTTTAAATGAAAATTTTGATTAAAAATTTATACATTTAATTTATATTAATTCTTAATAATATCATTCATATATATAATTTTATTTAAAAAATTCTAATAATATATATATCTAGTTTTTCATTTACTTATTTTATATTTTTTTAACATATATAAAATATTAATTTTTTATATGTTTAATTATTAAATTTAAATATAAACTTTTGAAATATAAAAATGGTTCATATGCATTATTAAATTATATATATATATATATATATATATATATATATATATATATATATAATTGATTTTTTAATATATTTTACTAAAAATATTTTTATTTTTAATTATACATTTATTAATTAAGTTTTTATATGCTAGTTATTAATTATATTTTATGAAATGTCATCATTATAAACAAGCTTGGAGTGTTAGCTCAATTAATTAAGTTAGCCACTAAAATTAGCTAAATAGGATCAGCTCAATTATATGTTATGAAATTTCATCATTACATATAAGCTTTCTCTGTTAGTATAATTGGTCAAGTTCATGTTGCTAAAACACTTCGTCAATGAAGGTCTTTTCCTTGAAGCCCTTGGGGCTAGATATGCCTAGATATATTACTTCAGGAAAACAAATCATCATTACAAATATGAATCATTCCAATTTAAATTTATTTTAAGTTAATGGAGGTCTTCTCCTTGAAGCCCTTGGGGTTAGATATGCCCAGATATATTACTTCTGTAAAACAAATCATCATTACAAATATGAATCATTCCAATTTAAATTTATTTTAATGTGATATTCATGGAAGTCACTAGGTAAATCTCCTCCAAGTCCTTGGGTTTAGATCTATCTGGATATTTCCTTGGAAAAGAAATCAACATTACAAATATGAATCATTATTATTTAAATTTATTTTAATGTGATATTCATTCACTGGTCCTAGTTAAATTATTTGTAATTTTATTAAGAAAAACAAAGCTACAATATAAAATCATTTTTTTATGATTATTTGTAATTTTATTAAGAAAAAACAAATTACAATATAACAAATTAAATTGAATCAATTTTTACTTTTTTTAATTAATGTATGAGACCTCCTTGTTTGCGTGACAAGGGACCCACCTTACATTCTCTATTACTCTGGTTTTTAACCTGTGACCTATTAGGAGGAAACACATGCCCTTAACCATTAACCTACTCAAGCTAGCTATAATAAATTGATATTTAAATATTTACGTTCTAACACTAGATCTTTCTGTAATAATCACATTACAATGAACAATGTCGATGCGTTTCGAACCAACCAGTGTGGTTCATCATCAGGACTAGGTGAGAGATCAGATCCAGTCGTTGAGTTTAAATAGATGTAAAAATGGAAAAACAGGCTGCTAAAATAACAGCTAATTTAACTTTTAAATTTAATAACGGTTAGTTCTATTAATTTAATTATTTAATAAAATCCTAACGGCTAGTTTGACTTTGAAATTAATAACGGCTAGTTTTATTAATAGTTTTGAAGGTGAGTTTTATGAGCAAACTTGTGGTGTTGCCATGGGTTCTCCCCTTTCCTCGATTGTTGCTAATCTCTTTATGGAGGACTTCAAATCCAAGGCTCTTTCCTCTACTCGGCACCAACCAAAGCTTTGGAAAAGGTTTGTAGATGATACTTGTGTTGTCTGGCCTCATGGTAAGGAAGAGCTAGATCATTTCTTCGTTCATCTTAATAGTCAATCTTGCTCCATAAAATTCACCATGGATTATGAGGTGGATGGTAGCCTTCATTTCCTTGACATTCTTATCTCTAGAAAGGATGATGGTTCTTTCTCCCATCAGGTATTTCGTAAGAAAACCCATACTGAGCAATATCTTCACGCTGGTTCGCATCATTTCCCTGCTCAAAAACTAGGCGTCCTCAACACCTTAGCCACTAGGGCGTTGAGAATCTCTGATGAGTCTCACCTTGAGGGAGAAAAGACCCATCTCCTTAGTGTCCTTTGTAAAAATGGTTATAGTAAAGCAGAAAGAGGTCCCTTAGTTAAAAATAAAAATGAACCTAATCAGTGGTCTTGCAATGTGAGGCTTCCTTTCATTCAAGGTACCACTGATAGGATTGCTAGGATCCTTAAGAAGCATAGGGTTTCTTCTTCCTTAAAGCCCCTTAACACGATTCGCAGCTCTCTTAAATCAGTTAAAGATCTAGTGAACCCTAGGGATGGAAAATGTGTCTACATTATTCCTTATTCCTATGGCACACCTTACATTGGTGAAACGGGTAGGTCTATTAGCCAAAGGATCTGTGAACATGCAGTTGACATTAGGCATGGAAGGTCCCACACCTCTGCCCTAGCTGAGCATGTGGAAAATGCTAACCATCATATCTGCATCGAAGAGGCTAAAGTCTTAGCTAGGATTGACCATTTTCATCATCGTAAGTTAAGAGAGGCCCTTGAAATTGAAAAAAGACCCGTAAATCTCAATAGAGATGATGGTTGGAATATAAGCAGGTGTTGGATCCCTGCCTTATATTCTTAATTGTCTTTTTTTTTATTATATATATATATATATATATATTATAAATTATTTTATTTTATTTTATTTATTTATTTATTATTATTATTATTATTATTTTTAAATAATTTTTTATTTTTATTATATATATATATATATATATATATATATATATATTTATTTATTTATTTTATTTTATTATTATTTTTTAATTTTTTTTAGATAGTTAAATAAATAATTATAATAAAATAATATTAATAATATTAATAATTAATTAACTATATTAATAAAATAAAAATATTTTTATATATAAGTTAAACTATTAATAGAACTAGCCATTATTAATTTCAAAGTCAAACTAGCCATTAGGATTTTATTAAATAATTAAATTAATAGAACTAACCGTTATTAAATTTCAAAGTTAAATTAGTTGTTATTTTAGCGGCTTGTTTTTCCATTTCTATACCATTTATACATCTATTTAAACTCAACGACCGGATCTGATCTCTCACCTAGTCATGATGATGAACCACACTGGTTGGTTTAAAACACGTCGACATTGTTCACTGTAATGTGATTATTACCGAAAGATTTCTTCATAATTTAACGATGGATCACAGAAGCCAAAAATCTATTGACTAGATCTTTCTATTAATTTGTAGATAGCATTTTAACTCAATAAAATTATATATTTTTTAAAATATTATAATAACTAAATTAAAAATTTACCTTATTATTAAAAAAATATATTTAAAATAAAATAATTATATTTAAATCTCTTAACTTTTTAATAGTAAAAGGCTTTTAAAATAAAATTTAAATCTATTCCCCCCGATCTAGGTGTACACCTGTCCGATAGCAATTAATAAGTGTTGAAAGCTAGCGGATTGTTCGTCCTCCAAACAATCACGCATCATAATGGAGCATTGGAGTTTTACCTTATGGCAGTACGTGAAAATCCAATCTTTAATGAGTATGCAGGGTGGACAGCCTGTGTTGTCAGACTGTCGAAGGAATGTTTTACAAACGGTAAGTCAGTTACCTCCCCACCTTCATTCGTGCATGCATCGCTCCTTGCATGCAAGCGTTTGGAGGCAACAGTGGAGGAAGCCGAGCATTGATCACTCAACCAGGTGGTGGTATGTATACAGTTTTCTTCTTGCTCTCACGGTTGCAGTCGCTGTGGGTTTGGGTCACTTGGTGAATAATATGGTGGATTTGGTTTTCTTAATGGTTTTTAGTTATGCTCCTAATTTTCAGCCGGTTAAACCTTGCTTCCGTGACCCCTGCAACCTGATAACGAAACCTAATTCCTGTGTTGCCAATCCTTTTAGCTCTGAGACCAGAGTCAAGTCGATTTCGTTTTGCACCTTGAAGGTATCACAGTGGCATTTAGTGGGAAGGGTAAGGTGTTGGGTTCGGGTAGTAAGCAGGGTTGCTGACTGTAGTAGATGTTGGATGGTTCATTTTAGTAGATGTAATTCTCAAGCCCATTGGGACAAACTGTGGCGTTTAGGTTTTCATTCTCTCCTGTGGATGAATTTATTATGTTTTCTGGGTTGGGGTTTTATTGCGAATGTTCATTTTGGGAGCCTTACCTTAACCACCCCTGTGTGCTCCGTTCTGCTCCATTCCCTCCCGGTTACCTCTGCTCAGAGGTTTCGGATGTCGAGTTGGGAAACAGGGCCCTTGGCCTTCTCTGCCATAGGTAGTCAAACCGCCCTCATGTACTGTGGTAATTCTAGGTTCCTGTGGTTAGTAGCGCTCTGCTTGTTCAGTAAAAGCACCATCGATGCTTACGGGGTGAAAATTTGGTGGTCCCTTTATGTTGATTACTCCCTTACTGTGTATTGCTGCATGTCTGTGTTGATATTTAGGCTTTTGTTCGTAATGGGGAAGCGTCGATCCTCTTCCCGTCTTGCAAAAGGGAAACAGCAGGTTCAGTTTGAGCCAGCCCCAAAGAAGCGAGGGAGAAAATCAAATTTGGATATTATAGAGAATCTTGCTGCAAATTATGTCATGGGAAATTCATCCATGGTTCGCCAGGAAATTTGTGGTTGGGAACGGGACATTCAGACAGATCCTGAAGACAATGAAGCTGAAGTTGAAATCTTGGATTTCATAACTGACCCAGGAAATACTCGAGGCCGCCTCACGTTATTCCAGCAGACTATCCACACATACTGGATACTTAAGTGCCTTCTTGCAAAGGCTATGCAGAGTTTCCCCCCTGGCCAGGCTCAGAAAGACTCTCCAAAGATAGAAAACCGCCTCCTGGACATGCTACAGGATATGCAAAACCAGCTTCATCATATTAAAATCACCCAGTATCAGGCAACTGACCGCATTATCAGACTTGATGATCGCGTGGGCTATATGGAAAAGCAGCTCCAGCAACTCCAGCAAGTAGATCTGCCAGGGTCTACAGTGAAAGACCCAGCTCCAGTCTCTTCTTCTGATAGCTAGTGGTTCCTTTTATAATGTTGTTTTATGAAATTTACAGTTTTGAATGAACTTAGTTTCTATTTTCAGCATGTAGATAAGTATGAACTAGAACAGATAGCTCATGACGGTCATAGACGGATGAAATTATTCCAATTTTGGTTTGATTTTCATGCATTGAGATGGCCAATAGACCCGGTTTCCTTCGGGCAAGTTGAGGCCATAGACTGAATTTATAATTTTGTAACCTGCTTTGCAAATATAAATAGAAAATAGAAAGGCCCTACTAAATTCACAAAAAAAAAAAAAAAAAAAAAATTATTAAATTGGTTTAAAAATTAAAAAACTCACACATTAGTTTATGTAAATGGTTACCATACTCTCATCCAAATAATATATCCTAACATTAAAACCCCATGGATTTACAAAGTAAGAATCAGGCCGCGTACGCATACCAGGCTTCTAAACTGGAAAACACCTTTACAATCTTAAAGGCCAAAAACATACATGTCACTTTCCTTTTAAACAACCATATTAGATTCATCACCTTTGTTTTCTTTTTGAACTTTATGAGAAACTGAACGATGAAGAACTGTGCAGAACTTATTATCCAGTAAGTTGCGCCAAAACCCTTTCACCAAGTTCTGAATTTTTTTAATCCAGATTGCGTGCATAAAGCTAATATACTTAAAAGATGTCTTCAATAGTGGGATTTCTTTATGGTGTTAAAAAAGAATAAGATGTATTTAAAAATGTAAACATGTTATGCATGAATTATTTCGGAAGCATAAAGTTAGTATTCTATTTTTTTCAAATAATATATCTGAAAGTATAAAAGGTTACAAAGTGAGGTAAGTTAATCATGGTTTTTAATAATGTATAAAATGCAATATAAGATTGTTTTCTCTCTTTCATATCAAGTTGTATCAACTCAACACAATATCCATGCCTTAAAAATCTCTGTTGAGAAACAGACTCCTCTAATTGGATGTTTCTACGCTCAGGTCTTCTCTAGGTCACATTGCTGTTGCGGTCGCGCCTGGCCAGCCAGCGCCCTCGACTTTGCTCCCTCTCTTCTTCTGGCATGGCCCCTCTGGGATCCTCCCCGGAGGCTGCCGCTGCACAACTTGCTTTCTCTGCCCTAGTTAAATCTCTGCCGCCTCAGAGGCCTCGCCCGACAATCTCCAAATTTGTAAAGAAACTTGAGGGTCTTCAGGAAGTCATTCTTCCTCCTTCTGTTCCTCGCATGCTTGCTCTTTCTTTGGCTGAAAAAGGACTTATTGGTCAATTCACTGGGCTTTGGCCCTCTTTAAGAATGGTGCAGCGATGGGTTGATCGAAACTGGGCTGACAAAATAAATGGCAAAATCTCCATATGCTTTTGTGGGAAAGGGTATTTCACTTTTCACTTCGAATCCAAAGAGGACAAGGATTTAATCTTCAGGAATGGGCCTTATTTCATGGACTCTAGAGGTCTATATCTTAACAAATGGACCCCAAACTTCGATCCCGAGCTAGACGTGCCCAGCGTGGTTCCGGTCTGGGTCTCTCTTCCTCACCTCCCCCTTCACTTTTAGGGAGATGAATCGGTCTATGCCATTGGAAATGCCATCGGAAAATTCATTGCTCACAGCGAACCAAAGGACAACATGCAAGCATGCGATCTGCGTTGAGGTTGACCTAGGGAAAGGTCTCCCAGAGGCCATCAAGTTCAAGGTGGATGACTGGACTCACATCCAACAACTTGATTACGAGCAGATCCCATTCAAATGTAAGGTATGTCACGAATACGGCCACTTTGCAAATTTTTGTTCTAAATTTATTGATGTTGAAAACCCTGACCAAGAAGCACAATGGGAAATGGTTAAAAAAAAAGAAATTTGCCTCTAACCCTAAAGCTATCTCATCCTCTGCTCCTCCTCAAGCCAATCCCTTAGCCTCCACCTTCTCTCTTTCTTCCCAGGAACCCCTCATTCATCCTTTTGCACCCTTTGTCCAGTCCCCCCCCTTCCAATTCTACCCTGGAATCTTCCAACCCCTTTTCCTCATTATCCCCTCCCGAGGATGATCCTCCTCTCTTCATCCCCCTCTCCCAACCTGATGCTCCATGCTCCTCCCCTTCCCATCAGGATCCCCCCTCCACCCGTGCTACTAGAAACTCTTCGAAAGAGCATGGTGCAAACCTTGAACCTCATAAAAAGCAAGGGCCAGGAAGGAGATCCATCAAGCAACAAGAGATGAAAATGCACAAAAAGACATTGCAATGGGCACCCAAAACCCTATTGAAACCTACATCCTGGGCCAAAATAGTAAGGAGATGGGGGCTAAGGAACAAGGAGGGCGAGCAACCCTTCGTACCACTGGTACTTAATGATTAAAGTCCTTTCCTGGAACAGTAGGGGATTAGGGCACCCCTCCAAAACTGTTGCCCTTCAATATTTGATAAACCATGAGAAACCAGGAATCCTTCTCTTGCAAGAAACTAAGCAAGGGAAACCAGAAATGAAGGACATTATTGACAAGCTCAAACAATATAAAGGCCTTCTCTCTAAATCAAGAGGGGCTTCTGGGGGTCTTGTCACCCTTTGGAACAACAATGAATGGAGACTGAAAGGCAGTATTATTAACCAGAATTGGATCAAAGCCATATTAGAGAACATGGGAGACAACAAAAAAATAGTCACCTACAATGTTTATGGCCCAAATCACTACAGAGATAAAGAACAATGTTGGAATTCTATCAAGACCGATATAGATGAAGAAGAGAACAATAATATAATAATAGGAGGAGATTTTAATCTCATCGTCCACTCCAATGAAAAAAGAGGTGGAACTTTCACCCAAGATCCTTTCAGAACTCATCTAGAAGGCACCATGCAGGAGCATGAGTTGGTCGACATAGTTCCTAAAAATCGTAGATTTACTTGGAGCAACTGTAGAATCGATAAGGAAAATATTATGGAGAGGATTGACAAAATTCTTGTGGACATCACCCTCCTATCTTCCTTCTCAACAACTACGGCCCTCGTGCTTTCTTTCTCTGCTTCTGATCACTACCCAATTATGCTCACTCTTGAAGAGAAATGCCCTTTAGGGCATATTCCTTTTAAATACAGTCCTCTATGGAACAATATCTCTGAAGCCAATAATATTGTCCGATATACTTGGAGTCAACATATAGAAGGATCACCTGTATTCATATGGGAAAGAAAGTTGAAGAACACTAAAATCTCTCTCAAGGAATGGGAGAAATTCCATTACAAAGAGCCAGAGAGGATTCAATCAGATATAAAGCACAGACTAGAAGGTGTCCATGAAAAAATTGAAACAAATGGACTCATCCAAGAACATCGTGTGCTTGAAAATGATCTTTACTGTTAGTTTTATCGTGCCAACAGAGAGGAGGAGAAGAAATGGCGCATCAAATCAAGACAACTATGGCTGCAAGGAGGTGACAAGAATTCTGATTTTTTTCACAAACAGGCCACTGTTAGGAAAATTCGAAACAACATAAGTTCCATCACTGATGCTGAAGGAAATATTCATTCTAATCAAGAAGCAATTAAAAAGGCCGCCTCTGCACACTTTCAAGACCTTCTCACTGAGACGAGAAGCGACGAGTATTACTCTGATTTCCTCCAGTACCTTCCCACTACGGTCAATGAGGACATAAATAATCTTCTTACCAGGGAAGTTGATGAAACAGATATCCAAAGAGCAATATGGACCCTGCAATCAGATAAAGCTCCAGGCCCAGATGGCTTTTCCATTAGTTTTTACAGGACATATTGGGGAATTATCAAAAAATATTTGGTCAAACTGATACAATGGACCTAGCGCAGGTGAAAAATAGGAGGCTATACTAATGCCACCCTTCTTGCCCTCATTCCCAAAGACAATCGACCCTCTTCCTTCTCTAGGTTTCGACCCATTTCTCTTTGTAACTCCTCTTACAAAATTCTGACCAAAATCCTAGCTCTTCGCCTTAAACCCCATCTTCATTCTCTCATCTCCGAGAACCAAGGAGGCTTCTTGTCCAATATAAAAATCGCTGACTCCATCCTTTTTTCCAAGAAGCAATCCATTCTAGACTCTCTCACAAAGAAAAAGGCTTTATCCTAAAGCTTGATCTGGGCAATGCTTGCGACCAGGTTCAACACCCTTTCCTCATTTCTGTCCTTAAAAAAATGGGATTTGATCCCTCTTTCCTTGACCTTGTTAAAGCTTGCATTACTGGCCCTTGGATCTCCCCCCTCATTAATGGCAGGCTTGGTTCCTCTTTTCGGTCGTCTCGCGGTCTAAGACAAGGTTGTCAATTTTCCCCTTATCTTTTCATTTTAATGGTTGAACCCTTCAGTAAGGCCCTAGACCACAAGCGCCGGTTTGGGCTCATCACTGGCATTAAGTTTGGAAATGGAGTCAAAAACATGAACCATTCTCAATTTGCTGATGATACATTGCTAATGGGAGGGGCCTCCAACATCATAGCTCATCGTTTCAAATCTCTCTTGGATAAATTCATGAGCTATTCTAGAGACATGATTAATCATCTTAAAAGTTGTATTTATGGATGGATTACTTTAGCTCAGTCTTTGCACAACATTGCCAACATTTATGGGGTCCCTTACAAGTTGGAATGGGGGCATTTTTCTTATCTCGGCATGCCTATGAGCACAGGTCCCCTGAAGGTTGAAGTTTGGGACATTATCATTGACAAAATGAAAAGGAAAGTGCAGCAATGGGGAGCTACTTGGCTCAATCCTGCTGGTCGCCTCGTACTCCTCAAATCAGGCCTCTCCTCCCTGCCTTTATACCAGTTTACCCTCCTTCAAGACCCTGCCACCTTCCATCACAAAGTGGAGGCCATTATTCTACAATTTCTTTGGCAAGGTGGGAAATGTGAGAAAAGAAAATACAATCTCATTAACTGGAAGCAAGTCATCCAAGATCAAGAGCATGTGGGTTTGGGTATTCTCTCCCCAAAGATTATGAATCTGGCTTTTGGTGGGAAGATAGTTTGGAGGCTAATCAGCGGCAAGATAGCATGGTGGAATCGTGTTCTGGAAATCAAATACCTTAATACTTCGAGGTAACATATTCTTGACCAAGCTATCCCCAATAAAGCTTGCACCAGGATCTGGGGGCTCTATAAATAAGCTATTTCCTTTCTAGCACACAATATATCCAAAGTGCCAAAGGGTGGCAACAACATTAGCATTGGGGCAGACAGAATTATGGGGTAGGCCCCCATTAACAGTAATCAGGGAACTCATCATATTCTGGCCTATCTCAACAACATGGGGTTGCATAGTCTAAACCAAATATCCACTTGGGATGCTCAATCTCTGCTTTGGACTGAGTGGAAATTTCCTGAAGTCCCAACTAACTTAGAAGCGAGTCTTGCAGCTCTCCAAACTCATCTCCATGGAATTTCTCCTATAAAGCAGGATAGTGAGGATGAATTTCATTGGGATCCTTCAGGATCGACCTATTATATTAAATCGGGCTATCAAACTCTTTGCAATATGGAATATCCTGCGCCCATATGGTCTCTCTGGAAATTTTCTTGGAGAACTGAGGCCCTCCCCAAGATCAAATTATTCATCTGGACTTTAATCAAAGGGAAAATCTTAACCTCTGATAATTTAAAAAAACAAGGTGTGATTGGTCCCTCCCACTGCCCAAACTGTCAAGCTGCTAAAGAAACCATTCAACATCTCTTTATCGAATGCCCCTTTGCCACCAACTGTTGGAAGGAGCTCACTCCAAACTCCAACCTCCCATGGGGCTCACACAGCACCATCATTGAAGCCTTGGGCTTATGGAAGAAATGTTACCCCTGGAAACACAAAAAGAACAACATATCAAAAAGAGTTTGGGATACTCTCCCCCTCACAACTCTCTGGAATATTTGGCTGGCTCGAAACCGAAAAATTTTCAAGGATAAAGCAACCGACTTTAAGAAGCTGTGTAGTAAAGCTAGAAGTCTTACTCTCAAAACTATCTCAACTAAGAATCATGCAAACCAAATTGAATATAAGGATCTATGTATGGAAGAGCGCAATTTCATAAGCTATCTGCTGGACAAGAATAACATCATCAATCGTAGTAACAGCCTCACCAATCAGTGGAACATCCCCAATAAGAGTTGGAAAATTCGACTGAGTGAGGAGGATTTCAGCATCTGGTTAAAAAGTTGCAAAAGGCCCTCTCTATTCTTTGATGGTGTGTCTAATTCCAACTCGGGCGTGGCTGGGGTTGGTGGTATTATCTACAACGAAGATGGTAGCATTATTTCTTCCTTTGAATGGGGATTGGGAACTCTTTCCAATAACAGGGCCGAAGCTCTCGCTTTGCTCCAAGGCATATTACAACTACAAAATCTTGGCATAAAAAATGCCATGATCTTCAGCGATTCTACCATCATTATCATCATGATGGTCCACAAATTCTTGGCATCAAACGTGGCCGTTCAACAAACCACTAGCAGATGCCATCTCCTTATCGAAAATATGCAGGGTGTCAGCTTCTATCACATTCTCCGCAACCTCAACAAGGAGGTAGAATTCCATGCCAACAGGGCCTGCCATAGAACCATAGGATTTCTCTCCTACAATGACGTCGATCTCCAAATCCACCTGCCATGAATCTGCAAAATCTACTTTGGATCCTCAGCAAAAGGCTCTTCGCATTAAGGACCTGATGTGCCTTTGTTATCATAATTTCAAATTGGAGGCGGTTTCACATGCCACCTGAACCTGCTCATGGTCATTTTATTACATCTGCAATGATTCTGAATCCTTTCTCATCTTACTTAAATCTTCCCAATCTTCCCCGTTGTAATATCCAAAAAGGGAATTGCTCCGCAAGACATGCCTGAAAAATGAATTTTTCAGGAATGTGTGCTTCTGCTATCATAAAATGTGTTTAAAAACACTCAGCAACCAATTCCAAGTACTACAACAACCTTTACTCAGCTTTTGTTCTCAAAAAGGTGAGGAAAAGCAGCTTTTCAGGCCCTAAAATGATTGTATTCAAAGATATGCATAAAAAAAATGGTCATGGATATGGGATATGTTATATTAGGTCAACAGGAATTCACATGCCAAATTTCAGCAAAAACAAATGCATTTTTCTATGTTAAACAGATCCTCCATTCCCGACTAGGCTTAAAATTGTTGATTTCCCATGACTTGGAGTATGCAGAAATTTACTGAAGCATAGGGAGCATAATTTCTGAAGGGTTTCTGCAATAAATGATGAGAGAATTCTGATATAAAGTTTACATGAGTCATACAACAAATAAATGGAGATTTAAGCACTTATACACAAGGAGAAAGACACCCGACAAAGGTTTCTAGCAAAATACATGAATAACAAACAGTACTGCAGAAAATAACGCAGTTACTGCATATCTGTATTAAAAATGGCTTTACATGACATGGAATATCAGAATAATACAAAGAAATGGCCCTAGGCCTCTTATTAAAACTCCATAAGGGAAATGAGCACCTTCTCCTCAAGGATTTGCATTAAATCAAAGGGTGCAGTTGTGCTGCTGCTGCATAAAGGATGCAGTTTTCTGAAGGAGACTACGCTATGGCTGAAAATGGATGAATGGACCCAAGCCAAATACTGAAACAAAGCTCAAATCCTTCCCTCTTGATCCCTTAAGCAATTTGATCCAAAGAGAGGATGGAATATCCGCACGGAAATTCTTTGCACTAAGCACTGTAGCAACTCCGGCTAAATAGCTGAAGCATGCAAGTGGTCTCAAGACCAAAATATCTGAATATATGAATGAATTCCCTTTGATTCTATGCCTTCCTTTTATCTTTGGTGAGCCTCTTCACCCCGGACCCCACACAATGTTGAGGTGACTTCTTCATGAAGCTTCCTCTTTCAAAACTACGCTGCCCTAGCTTGCTTCTATCCTTTTGTGGCTTTGTTGTTGACTTGGTCAACAAATCCACCTCCAATTTATCTTTTCACATTATGGATATTCAATCTAGTTTACATATGTGTCTTAGGCTGATCCTTTTTCACATGGAACCGGTTTGCTTAGGTGATCTCTTCCTCCTCAAGAATGCATGTTGACTTAGTCAAACTTGAATATGTCCTCATCTATTTTGCCCCTGTCCACAATTGTAAGTGTAAAGTTCAGCTCCTGAAGTGATCCCTTTCCTTATTAAGGTGGAATTTATTCATATTTTATCATTCATGGGCATCCTTTCCCATTTATTCCTCTCCTAGGTGAAAATGTCAAAATCTAATATCCCAATTTGCTTGCTTGCAAATTTTGGAATATTACAGTCCTCCCCTCCCAAATGTTGCTTGTCCTCAAGCAACTGCAAGGATAGGACTGAAGAGAATCCTCTTCTCCCCAACAAAAATCCTCATAAGAGAAATCCTCCAAAGATCAAGGTACTGCATCATCAACATCTCTCCAAGTTGCCTCTCCCAAGTATGTAAGCTACCCAAATAGCTGGCATTATGTGACAGTGGATCATCCATGGAGGCAACAATGGGCTGTTTGAAGGTCCTCTTTGGGCATGAAGGCTGATATTGATTTTGATTCATCATCCCCACTTGAATTTATCCTCCCTAAGCTATCAACCAAGCAAAATGAGCCACCCTCCAAAATGGTAACTCATGCAAATCATCCTCCACCTGAAGCTCCGGCAAAGTAGGTGGGCTGAAATTTTGGTCATGGTAGACATAGTAGCCTACCCCATGTTGCTTTCCTCTCCACTTAAGATAAGTGTAGAGAATTTTTTGATCTTGGGCTTCCATAATGTTTCCCTCCAATGGCAAGAAAGAATCTAGACCTCCAAAAGTCTCTCTCCCAACGCTGTGAATCAAGCTGGCCCAACCCATCTCATACATGAGGGGTAATAAATCACCATCATGTGGTATCCCATCCATCTCATGGTCCTCCTCATAAATAAACAAATATTTTGTTGTAGAGGCCATGTCTCTTCCCATGCTCCCCTTAGAGCATGTAATGCGGAAAGTGTGGGGATGCTCCTCCCCTAAGAACACACCCACTCCATGTGTTCCTCCTCCAATCATGCTCCTCATATAGGCCAGAATAATATCAGCAAATAGGATCATGATCAATAGCATGATGAAATAAATACTGAAGGTTCTATGTGGTGCTGGAAGGTACCAACAGTCTCTCAAGTAGTCACAATGCAGTCTTCCCCACTACAGCTTCAGACAATGGTATGGCAAATTGTCTCTTGACAAATGGCTCGTTGTATAAGTCATCACACCTACTAGCAAATAGTAGATGGATGAATATTTCAATTGAGCACACAAGAAGAAACCATATACTTACCTAGGATCATACATTGGATGGTTGTCTCCATCATAATAGTTGGCCAAAGATGGACCATGGAGCCCAAAGAAAAACTTTCCCCTTTGTAGAGAAATGCACTGCAAGGAAGTGGTAAGAGTATAAAAATATTGTGCTGAACAATCAATTAATGCCAAAACAGAAATCTTACCATGTAAGGAAGACAAGATGGTGACAAGATCCATAGATGAATCCTCCATAGTGGCATGACATACCCATATGAAGAGGACAGAACCACATGCTGCATGAAAATTCTCCTTCCCGTGCTTGGAAATCCAAGTCAAGGAGAACATACCACAATAACCAATGAGTCCATCCACCACTCTATCAATCTCACCTCCTTTACTCCCATCAAGTGCATCAAATATGAAGTGATCCTGGGAACACTCAACCAATAAGCTCATGCTCCAAAGTGACAACGTTGTTGCCCTATGCAAATAGGCTCCTACCAACTCATAAATCCATTCTCTGACATCCCCAATGTCAAATACTTCCCCCATAATGTTGCCATCTCCTCTCATTGCAGCATTATGCAAAATGTGAGAGCAAATCTTCCCTTGCTCTCTCTCAATCCTCCAAAGCAACAAATGTCTTTCCTGCCTCATCATACCTCCATCATACAACTAATGCAGTGAAAAAAAAATGACCATACCATCATAATGCATCCACACTCCTTGCTGCCCCATGATGAAAGTATCTTGCCAATCTTCTTTCCTCTTCTCACCCCATGGAAAAGGACATGTCATAGGTTGACCAAAATCTCTCAAGAGTAGCCAACACAACATTGCCTCTTACTGCCTAGTGTCATAGACTTGCAAGTGGTTTACAAGCCTCTTGCCTCCCATCCACATCCACTCAATTCCTTGTGGATGCTTTTCATCATTCTGCATCTTGGTATTTCTCCAATGAGATCTACCATCCTCCACAACCAGTTTATTTTCTTTTCCTCTCATGAAGTGCTGAAAGGCATCTCCTTGGAGATCTCTTAGAGAAGATCTCATGTCCACAACCATCTTGAACCCATAAGGATCTGAATGTAAAGAAGGCAAAACCTCCTTACTGCTATCTCTTGACAGCGCTGTAACCCTCCTCCAGCATGTTTTGGCTATCTCATTCATCAACTCCCAGATGAACATTTGGTTTTGCATGAATTTGGTTGGAGCAAGGTTCACTCCATCCTCCAGGAATTCACACTCCAACCTCAAGGGTTGTGTGTAACTTATCAGTGACACATGAGGTTGAGGGTTCAAATATCCCTTTAATCCTCCAAGCTTTCACAACGCAGTGCAATCCTGCTGCTCCATCTCAGCTTACCATTTGATCTTGGGACATATGCAACCAAATCTCCAACCCTTTCCATAAAATTTTCTTGAACCCATAAGGATCTGAATGTAAAGAAGGCAAAACCTCCTTACTGCTATCTCTTGACAGAGCTGTAACCCTCCTCCAGCGTGTTTTGGCTATCTCATGCATCAACTCCCAGATGAACATTTGGTTCTGTATGAATTTGGTTGGAGAAACGTTCACTCCATCCTCCAGGAATTCACACTCCAAGCTCAAGGGTTGTGTGTAACTTATCAGTGAAACATGAGGTTGAGGGTTCAAATCTCCCTTTAATCCTCCAAGCTTGCACAACACAGTGCAATCCTGCTGCTCCATCTCAGCTTACCATTTGATCCTGGGACATATGCAACCAAATCTCCAACCCTTTCCATAAAATTTTCTGAAATGTTAAGACATGGAAACTTATGCATACCTTTTTTAGCCTCTAGGACATATTCTATGGCTACAAGAGGTCCTCTCTTCAATGTGTTGGCTGCCCCAACTGCTGGTGTAGAAGGCTGCTCTCTCAAGGCCATGGCAGCACCGGTACTTGCCTCCTCCCATGGTGGTGTGGGTATACTCTCCTCTGATCTCCCTCCATCAAAGGTTCTGATAATCTCTTGAGTAAACTCAGAAAAAGAAGTCACTCTTGTGTAGCTTGAGTGACTGCACCACCAAGCATGGGCTTCACCCTCCAATTGTAGCACTGCAACTTCTGTTGCCTTCCTCTCTTCCACTGGAAGTAGTATGAATAATGCCTCAATCTTTCTTTCCCAAACTCTTGCTGTAGTTGACCCACAAAATTTAGACAATAGGAATCTATTTCCTCTGATCTCTCTTTTGCTGCAAGGTCTTTTCTCTTCTCTCAGTTGAATAAACTAAGGAAAATATAGTCTGAAAGCCCTAGGTTGGAACTTGTATTCTGCCAAATACCCACTCAGGATTTCATGCTCTAAGTGGTCCCCTTTCTCTTCACCTCCTCTATGAGAATAGGAAGTGCATGCATCTCCTTCTGCCTCTTGAAACCTAGAGGTTTCACTGCAACTCTTTCTTCCTTGAAACCCTCTTGGAGTATCAATGCATTTCTCTTCTCATTTCTTCTTGGATATGAAAATGGATGAGAGTAAGCTCATCCTCTCCATCATTTTGATCTCTGATTTTCCTCTTCTCTCCTCTGATAGCACTGTAAAGTTCCCTTTTCAGGAATATCGAAATTTTATTCCAGAGATTGACTGCAGGGGCATTTACTGGATATGTTACCTTTGAAAAAAATGATGCGATCCAGAGGCTACCTGGCCATCTGCATACTCTGTCTATAGAGATTGAAATATTCATCCTTTAGGGAGTCAGCACTTTGGCTTGAAGCCACAGGCTGAGCCAAAGATCTTGCTCCAATACCATTGTAATATCCCAAAAGGGGATTTCTCAGCAAGACATGCCTAAAAAACGAATTTTTTAGGAATGTGTGCTTCAACTATCACAAAAGGTGTTTAAAAACACTCATAAACCAATTCCAAGTACTGCAGCAACCTTTACTCAGCTTTTGATCTAAAAAAAGTGAGGAAAAGCAGCTTTTTAGACCCTAAAATGAGTGTATTCAGAGATATGTGTAAAAATAAGGGTCATGGCTCTGGGATATGTTATATTAGGTCAATAGGGATTCACATGCCAAATTTCAGCAAAAAAAATGTGTTTTTCTATGTTAAACAAATTCTCCATTCCTGACTAGGCTTAAAATTGCTGATTTCCCATGACTTGGAGTATGTAGAAATTTAATGAAGCATAGGGAGCGTATTTTATGAAGGGTTTCTGCAATAAATGATGATAGAAGTCTGATATAGAGTTTACATGAGTCATAAAGAAAATAAATGGAGATTTAAGCACTTATACACAAGGAGAAAGACACCCGGCAAAGGTTTCCGGAAAAATACATGAATAACAAACAGTACTGCAGAAAATAATGCAGTTATTGCATATTCGTATTAAACATGGCTTTAAATGACATGGAATATCATAATAATACAAATAAATGGCCCTATGCCTCTTATTAGAACTCCCGAAGGGAAATGAGCACCTCCTCCTCAAGGATTTGCATTAAATCAAAGGGTGCAGCTGTGCTGCTGTTGCTGCTGCTGCTGCATAAAGAATGCAGTTTTCTGAAGGATACTGCACTGTGGCTGAAAGTGGATGAATTTCCCCAAGCCAAATACTTAAATTAAGCTCAAATCCTTCTCTCTTGATCCCTTAAGAAAGTTGATCTAAAGAGAGGATGGAATTCCCACACGGGAATTCTTTGCACTAAGCAGTGCAGCAACTCCGGATAAACAGCTGAAGCATGCAAGTGGTCTCCAGACCAAAATATCTGAATACATGAATAAATTCCCTTTGATTCTATGCCTTCCTTTTATCTTTGGTGAGCCTCCTCACCCCGAACCCCATACAATGTTGTGGTGACTTCTTCATGAAGCTTCCTCTTTCAAAACTGCGCTGCCCTAGCTTGCTTCCCTCCTTTTGTGGTTGCGTTGTTGACTTGGTCAACTAATCCACCTCCAATGCCTCTTTTCACATTATGGATCTTCAATCTAGTTTACATATGTGTCTTAGGTTGATCCTTTTTCACATGGAACCGGTTTGCTTAGGTGATCTCTTCCTCCTCAAGAATGCATGTTGACTTAGTCAAACTTGACTATGTCCTCATCTATTTTGCCCCTGTCCACACTTGTAAGTGTAAAGTTCAGATCCTGAAGTGATCCCTTTCCTTATTAAGGTGGAATTTATTCATATTTTATCATTCATGGGCCTGCTTTCCCATTTATTCCTCTCCTAGGTGAAAATGTCAAAATCTAATATCCCAATTTGCTTGCTTGCAAATTTTGGAATATTACACCTGTCTTTGCAATTTTACCCCTTTCGAGGTTGTTTTCCTCCCCTGTCCCTCACTCATTTCTTCCCTCCACCTTCTCGTGACTTCCCGTGGCCTGTCCCGCCCTCCTTTCTCACCCCTCCCTTCTTGTATGCCCTCCTCCCCTCTCTGGCTTTCACTCCTGCGCTGCTTTGCTGTGGAAGCCTTTACCATACTACTACTGCGTATGCCCTCCTATGGGTGTGCCTTCCACCCTTCGAGCTCTCCCCCTGCCTACAACGGCTGTCCCTTTTCCCCTGTTATCCTTTGCTTCATCTTTTGCTGCTTGAAGCTTCGTCCCTTTCCATCTTCTCTTCCCTGTCTTTGTTTCTGACTTCTGGAATTTGGTTTTTAAGGCCTAGAATGGTGAGGAGTGAAGACTATTTTCACTGTGCTAACCTCCAAGCAGAACTAGAGAAAATTCGAGCCCATCAGAAGATCATGGACGATAAGCTTCATTTTCAGGCTAAGCTGGCTGAAGAGAGACACAAAGCCGATCTCAGTTTTTTCCACCAAAGGGTCACCTCCAACAAGTGCACTCACGCACAAGAATTAATTTAAATTTTGAAGTACATGTTGGAAAAGAATACTGCACCGAGCTCCAGCTCTACAAATTTAAGAAACCAGGGAGAAAATGCCAATCCTGAAGACTCCACCGCTTGCCAGATCTGCCATATAAATATCGACTAATCATGTCTTGCAAATTTATCTTCTTACTATTTCAGTTCATTAGAACCTATGCACCTTATTATTTTTAGTCCTTTTTGAAAGTTAGAAGCAAAAAGGTGGTAGCAGGCATCATTGCCACACCTCTCTCTGCTACTTATATATCACTTCTTGTAACTTTGGAGCTTCGTCTCCCCTTTTTTTGAATATTAATAGCAAACGACTTTGTTAAAAAAAAAAAAAATTGCAATATAAATCTAGTAAAAAGTTGACTTGGTTGAAGGTGACTCAAATTACTTGTATTACTAATTTGAATATATATATATATATATATATATATATATATATATATATATATATGGATATAATTTTGTGTTATATTTATTTATATATATAGAGCTTCTAGAAATTTATTTATGTAATTTATATAAAAATAAAGTAAAAATGAAAATAACAAAATGGTAATGAAGGGTTTTTTTTGTTTTTCATCCCAAATCATTAAGTTTATTATATCAAAGCTAAATTTGAATCAAGCTGACCGGACTTGCTTGCCAAAAAATGTTTTTTTTAAGGAAAGTGTGCATGCTATGTAATGTGTGTACAACCTTCTTCATGGTGCTTTATCCTAAGAAACTTTATTTAAGGCCCAAGATGTTTACTTTCCTCTTCACCTATGTTACATGCCCCATGACCTATTTTTTGTCTGAAAATCCTATTATGGAAACCATATGTGTAATTAGAGGCCAAGAATTTTGTATCATGGTTCACAGCCTTTTCCATGATGCTTGACCTTCAAAAGATTCATATTGGTCCTAAAGAACTTATTTTCCTTCCGTAGACATGGACAAGGTCCCAATACCCATGTGTGGTGCATAAAACCTTTAAATGCTTCCCATCTCATACTTGAAGAAAAAATCCTTTGAAAGGATTTTTATGGTGGATGAATACCTTGTTGATGAAACTTGAGCCTAAAAAACATCATTTAGGGCCTAAGATCCTTGTTTTCCTCACCCAACCATGGTAAAATCTCATTACCAAATCATGGTCTAGAAAACCTGCCAGTGGCATCCATATTTCTAATTAGAGCTCATAAATCGCTTGTGTTGGGTATGTGTTATATTATTTCCACGACCAAGCATATGCGAGGGGGTAAGAGGGGGGGTGATAGCCCCCCCTTTGCGCTAGGTGCAAGGGGTCCAGGGCAGCGCCCCGACAAAAAATTTTGGTCCTTAATTTCCAGTGGGTAGTCCACGCCCATGGTTTTGTGCATGGTTTTGCACATGGTTTTGGGGTATGATGGTTTTCAGCCACTGGTATTTTTGTAGATCCGGTCAAGTGAAATACGGTTATGTTCTAATCCAGGGTTAATGGATTTGGGTTTATGTATGCTTCGGCATGTATATATATGTGTTGTAACACTAAAAGGAATATAATGAAAAATCAAGCTGGTCGTCCCGATTTGGGATCTAGGGGAAAATCTCTGTGTTTATCTGTTTTATGTTTTATGCTCTCGCTATTGTTTTATTTTCTATTATAAGATTCGTGTGTAGATAATTTCTGTTCAGGGTTAAAACCTACATTTGGTATCGGAGTTGTTTCGGCTTCAAGGGGATGCCTTTGCTGCTGAGGGGTTTTTGCTCGGGCCTAAGGTAGACCCTGTTCAGTGGGAGATCTGCGGGATCGATTCTTGTGGTGAAAGAAGATGGCAAGCGGCGGGAAGATAGAGATCGAGAAATTTAATGGTCAGAGTTTTGAGTTATGGAAGCTCAAGATGGAGGATTTGCCGGTGGATAAAGATCAGTGGATCGCGGTAGATCCAGGTACTAAACCAACGGCAATGTTAGATGAAGACTGGAAGAAACTGGATCGGAAGGCTAAGAGAACAATACGGTTGTCTGTCTCAAATTCAGTATTGTTGAATGTATCTGGGGAAGCTACGACGAAGAATTTGTGGGAAAAACTTGGGACTTTGTACCAATCTAAGACTCTGGTGAATAAGTTGTTCCTATGGAAAAATCTGTATAACCTGAGAATGAAGGATGGAGACTCAGTGATAGAGCATATAAACGCCTTCAATACTGTGGTAAGTTAGCTATTATCTGTTGATATTAAAATATCAGATGAAGATAAGTGCATCAGTTTGTTGTGTTCTCTACCAGACTCGTGGGACAATATGGTTATTGCAATAGGTAGCAATACAACTACCTTGAATTTTGATGACATTGTCTCAACCTTGTTGTCGGAGGAAATGAGACGGAGAAATATGGAGGGCCAGAATGGAGATGCCTTATCTGTACGAGGAAGGTCCCAAAACAGAAACAAGAATAAGGTTTCGAGTGAGAGATCCAAATCTAGAGGGAGATCTAAATCTCCTGGAAAGTTTGTAAAGGTATGCTGGAAATGCGGAAAGGAAGGGCACTACAAAAAGGAGTGCAGATCTAAAGCTCCCGAGAAAGGAAAGGGATCTGATGATGCTCCTTCTGCAGAGGCAAAAACCACCTCGGATGAAGGTGGGGATGTGTATTTGGCTTCTTCTTCAAATACACATGTAGATCATGAGTCATGGTTGATTGACTCAGGTGCATCCTTTCACTTCACTCCCCATCGGGAGTGGTTTTGCGAGTATGAGAAATATGATGGTGGTGATGTCTTCCTAGGGGATGATAGGAAGGCCAGAATCGTCGGACGTGGAAAGGTCAAGTTGAAGCTGCAAGGTGGAAGGATTAGAACACTTCCTGGTGTTCTGCATATTCCTGCATTGGCCAGAAATCTGATTTCTGTAAGCAAGATGGATGATGCAGGTGTAAAAACAATGTTTGAGAAAGATGCCTGCAAGATGGTTCGGGGAGCACTGGTATTAATGCGGGGAGTTCGGACTGGAACTCTGTACAAGCTACAAGGTAGCACTGTTATTGATGGGTGTAACAGTTATGTGGTTCCTGAAAGTGGAGCGGAAAGCCTAGCTGTCTCTGGAGAAAATACCATGTTATGGCATCAAAGGCTTGGACATATTGGAGAGAAGGGCCTTCGGATACTGCATAGAAATGGTATGGTAGAAGGTATGTCTAATTGCTCTTTGGATTTCGATTTCTATGAACATTGTGTATATGGGAAGCAGAATCGGGTGAGTTTTCCTTCTGGTGCTAAGAGGGTGAACAAGATATTAGAACTTGTGCACAGTGATGTGTTTGGACCTGTGTCAGTTCCATCATTGGGAAAGTCCGTGTACTATGTTTCATTCATAGATGACTTCTCAAGGAATACATGGATATATTTCTTGAGGAAGAAATCTGAAGTCTTTGACAAATTTAAAGAATTTAAGGCTCTGGTGGAAAACCAGACAGAGAAGAAGATAAAGGCGCCGAGGACAGATAATGGTGGGGAGTTCTGCAAGAATGAATTTGAAGAGTTCTGTAAGAAGTGTGGTATAGCACGACAGAAGACTACTCCATATACACCTCAACAAAATGGAGTTGCAGAAAGAATGAATAGAACACTGATGGAAAAGGCAAGAAGCATGCTCAGTGGTACCGGATTAGGACAAGAATTCTGGGCAGAGGCAGTGGAGACTGCATGTTACTTAGTTAACAGATCACCTTCATCAGCGTTGGAGGATAAGACCCCACATGAGGTATGGACTGGTAAGAAACCCTCTCTTTCACATCTAATGGTATTTGGATGTGATGCATATGTACATGTTCCAAAGGAGAAAAGGACCAAGTTGGATAATAAATCTGAAAGGTGCATCTTTATTGGGTATAAGGATGGTTTAAAAGGTTACAAGCTTTGGAACCCGGAAACAAGGAAGGTTGTGTACAACCGAGATGTGGTGTTTAGAGAGGTGAAAGATGTTGTTAAACATGAAGTCATACCAAAGGAACCTAAGAAGATATAGTTTGATCTAAAGGATTATGAATCAAACTCTACAGCAGAAGAAGATTCAGAAGAGGAAGAGCCACAAACTCTAGCTTTGAGAATATCAGTTCGGGAAAGAAGGCAACCAGAAAGGTATAGTCCATCTGCTTTCTGTTCAGGTTTTGCCTTAACTATAACTGATGATGATCCCAGAACTGTTAGGGAGGCAGTAGATTCAGAGGATGGAAAACTCTGGAAGGAGGCCATGGTTGATGAAATGGCATCCTTGCACAAAAATGAGGCATGGGATCTGGTGGAGTTGCCGACTGGAAGGAAGCCCATCGAGAGAAAATGGGTGTTTAAGAAGAAGATGAATGTAGAAGGAAAGGTGGAGAAATACAAAGCTCGGTTGGTAGCAAAAGGTTATTCCCATGTGCCAGGAATTGATTTTGGTGATATTTTTTCTCCCGTTGCCAAAGTTACTTCTATTAGATTTCTTTTATCTGTTTTTGTTGCATTTGATTTTGAGATAGAACAGATGGATGTGAACACAACATTTCTTCACGGGGATCTAGAAGAAGAGATCTACATGAAGCAACCTGAAGGCTTTATGGTGAAGGGTAAGAAAGAACTGGTATGCAGGTTGAAGAAGTCTCTGTATGGGTTAAAACAGTCACCAAGGATGTGGTATCAGAAATTTGATACCTATATACTGGGACTTGGCTTCACCAAAAGCAAGGAGGATCACTGTGTTTATTTTAAATTAATTGGTGACCATGTTATTTATTTGGTATTGTATGTGGATGATATGTTGTTGATTGGAAATGACAAAGAAATTATCCAAGATTTGAAGACCCAATTATTCTCCAAATTCGACATGAAGGATCTTGGTGCTGCAAACTATATTTTGGGCATGGAAATTAAGAGAGATCAGGCAAAGAGGAAGCTCTGGTTAAACCAAAGGAAGTATGTCGAGACTATATTGCAGAGGTTCAATATGCAGGATAGTAAACCGATGAATGTTCCTATTCCTGTAGGTGTAAAGCTGTCTGCTGAACAGTGTCCCAAGACACAAGAAGAAGAGGAGTATATGTCCCGTGTTCCATATGCAAGTGCAGTGGGTAGCCTGATGTATGCAATGGTCTGTACTAGACCAGACATTTCACATGCAGTGGGAGTATTGAGCAGGTTTATGTCAAACCCAGGGAAGGAGAATTGGATAGTAGTGAAGCGGGTTTTCAGATATTTACGTGGCACTAGTGATTATGGCTTGTGCTACCAGGGAAGACCAGGATTGGAAAGAATGTTGGACATTCGTGGTTTTGTTGATGCAGACTGGGCTGGAGATCTGGACCAAAGAAGATCTACAAGTGGGTATATGTTTAGCCTATTTGGAGGCGCAGTCAGTTGGATGAGTAAAAGACAGTTTGTAGTGGCTCTTTCAACTACAGAGGTAGAATACATAGCAGCCACTCATGCAAGCAAGGAATCAGTTTGGTTGCAGAGATTGTGTTCAAGTATGGGGTTGGTACAACAAGCTATAAGGATAGACTATGATAGCCAAAGTGCAATTTTCTTGGCTAAGAACCCTGCTTATCATTCAAAGACAAAGCACATTGATGTTCAATATCACTTTTTTAGAGATATGGTTGAGGCTAAAAGGGTGTTTCTGGTAAAGGTGGACACTTTGAAGAATGTTGCAGATGCATTGACGAAGTCTATGAGCACTCAAAAGTTCTCTTGGTGTAGAGAAACAATGGGTGTTGAAGAATTGGGCCAATGACTAAGCTCTCCTGTGGCCCCCTGCGGAAAGAAAACAACAAGTGGGAGAATGTTGGGTATGTGTTATATTCTTTCCATGACTAAGCATGTGCGAGGGGAAGAGGGGGGCGATTCCCCACTTCTGTTGGGCGCAAGGGGTTCGAGGCAACGCCGGTCCGGGGCAACGCCTCGACAAAAATTTTTTGGTCCTTAATTTGCAGTGGGTAGTCCGCACCCATGGTTTTGTGCATGGTTTTGCACATGGTTTTGGGGTACGATGGTTTTCGACCCCTGGTATTTTTGTAGATTCGGTCAAGTGAACTACGGTTATGTTCTAATCCAGGGTTAATGGATTGGGGTTTATGTATGCTTCGACATGTATATATATGTGTTGTAACACTAAAAGGAATATAATGAAAAATCAAGCTGGTCGTCCTGATTTGGGATCCAAGGGAAAATCTTTGTGTTTATCTGTTTTATGTTTTATACTCTCGCTATTGTTTATTTTCTATTATAAGATTCGTGGGTAGATAATTTCTGTTCAGGGTTAAAACCTACAACTTGCACATTTATTGTATCATTCTTCAAGTAGTCTTTTATGAAATTTGATCCTAAGAATATTTGTAGGATTCAAATACCTTATTTTATTCTCCTAACCATGGTCAAGCCCCTAAGACTCACCCATATTGCATAAATTATCATAGTAGAACCTATTTCTCACCCAAATGCCAAATATCCCTTAAAGAAAAATCCATGTAGTGATATAAGGTATACATCATGGTGTTTGAACTCATATCCATGTAGTGATATGAGGTATATTGGTTTTCCTCTCAAAATTATAGGGAAGGACTCAAGATCCATCCCTAGGTGTAAGTGATTGAATGGGGAAGGTCAGACAAGACACAACCCTCGGCTCAGCATGTCATCGTCGGCATCCATAGCACCCACGCACACTATTTCAATAAGCAGTAACATTAGTCCTGATGTTTTCTAGTTGATATTTGAACCCCAGACCAATACCATTGGGAAATAGATTTAATAAGGCATACAGACACTTAGAGATATGACGACCTTCATGCATCAAAAACACGCCTTTTTCTTTTTCTATGTTGCACATCAAGACAATTCATGCAACAACAACAATGAAACTCCTTCCTGTCACAATATTTCTAACGCATGCTCCCTTAGCACCGTTGGAAGTCACCTGAAGGCAATCTCGACTCCAAACTCTACCACACACAGGGTTCAACACCATTCTTGGCTATCTGTGACGTCACCATACACTGTAGCACAATCACAGTAATCCATTCCACATCAACCAAGCCATCGTCTCCATCGTGAATCGTTTTCCACAATGATACCCTTTCTAGTACATAACAAGCAGTAGAGGTATGATGATCAACCTTCTCGGAATTTGACCTTACAAAATGATTTGCAAGATATGGTTCTCTAGACCAATAGCTTTAATCTAGTGGTTGTACACTTTATGCGGGTTCAGATTCACATAACTAGTTCAGATTCACATAACTATCGTAATATTTATGGAAAGACAAAAATTAACACATTATACACTCTCAGACTCATACGGGCTCTGATACCAAGTTAAATTTGCATAATGCATATTAAAATTCAATTCACATCAATGCAATATAAGTATAAGAGTTATGTCTTGAGATAGCTAATCTATCTTGGACATACAATCTCTTAGTTGAGTGAATATCTCAATTACACCAATCTATGAGGCTAAATACTTGGAAAGAATCTCTCCACCAACTAGACCTTAACAGAGTCCTAAAATCTAGGAACAAATGTCTATACATAGAAAACATCACAACTAAGACAAGTAGGAATTATATTTTCGAAGTATTTAGTGTCCAACACCCTTGGTTTCCTCCTTTGACTATGGTTAAGGACCAAGAACCATCTATAAAGTACAAAACCTCCTAATGACACCCATATCCCACCCAGAGGACAATGATCCTGCAAAAAGGACCAACATGGTGTTTTTAGGTCTCCTTCATGATGTTTGAGCCTAATAAACTTCATTTGGGACTAAATTTCTTTGATTTCTTCCCTTGACCAAGTAAAAGCTAAAAGAGCCATTGCTAGTGTGAAAACCTTATTAGTGGTGCCCATTTTCATAATCAAAGGCCAATGATCACCTACAAAGGCCCTTTGTAATTTTTCTAGGCGTGGGTCTGTTATAACCTATACAACAACCCCTATCATGATATGAGTTCTTCATAAAATAATGGGACCCTTCTAAATATTCTTTAGTTTTGTTTTGTTTTTTTAATGATTTTTCCTTAAACATAATTACTAATTTGATCATTGATTTATTATGAAATGTTAGGTTTTACATGCAGAATATACATGTATACAGGGAAAGAAATATTAAGGGAGATCAAAGTCATCAGGTTTTACATCCAATTTGAATGTGTTATTAGGGAGGTCAAATTCATAGGTTTTACATCCAGCTTTAATGCGTGATTAAGGCCAAAATAATACCACGTATAGTATCAACTACATTGTATGTTGAAATCACACAAAATGGGTAGGATCATAAGTTTATTTTAAATACATGTTATTTTTCAACAAATACAACGTTATTCATGCAACTTGATTCAATTAGGTTTTAAATTTTTAAAAATTTATATTGAAATAAATTAATTTTAAAAGGTAACTTATGTTGAGATAACACACAAAAATGCATTGGATCATAAGTTTATTTTAAATTTTTTGTTATTTTTTCACTCAACCAATTTGATGCAAAATAATTTTGACTGCACCAAAGAAGAATGACATGTTATTTGTCAAAAATACAACATTATTCATGCAATTTCATTAAATTAGGTCCAAAATTTCTAGAGATTTATATTGAAATATTGTCTATCCATAATAATTTTAATTGTAAATATTTGAATTTTAAATTGATTCTTTAATAAATATATTAATTATTTTATTATATTTTGTATATTTTATTATATTTGGAATAATCCTAAAGGTAAGGAGTATGAGTGAAGGTAGAAGACAAATGAAGAAGGAACTTGCACATGGATCAATAAAAGAAATGACATGTTCAACATTATGAACCCAATACATTAGAAAATAATTTATTATTAATGGAGAAAACTTTTACCAATATTATTAATTGAAAAAAAATCCCAATATTTTTTTGCTAAATTAATGAGAATGTTGTTATAATAAAAATATTTAAAGAATAACTAGAAGATTTAATAGTTAACTAGAATAAAGCCATTTCTTTCAATAGGAAAGGGATTAGAAAAATTTATAATCAAAATTATAAATTTTCTATTAGTTTTGAATATAGAATTGAAGACTTATAGCTTGGACCAGGAGTGAATTTACATAGACCTTCATTTCCCAATTTGACATCATTTTATTTTTTACTTATTTTCATGTGATCATTTCCATGATCTTATGTTAGATGTCATAAAGTATATTTATTGGCACAAATCATTCTTCATTTATGAAAAATACATATGTATTTTGGTTTAACAATTATTAAGTTTGTGAATTCTTTCAGTTTAATAATTTATAGTTATGTCTCATATTTAATTTATCTATTTTTTCTCCCAACTCAGATACGTAGGTAGAAATAGATTATAGTTATTATAGTAGTAAGTAAATAGTTTTAGATAATATTAGAATTCTTATTAATATTAAGAACTTTTGTTCTTAATATTTAGTAACTAATTATCCTCAATGGGTGTGTAGAGTGTGGATGGTGGTGGTATGGGTATTAGTGCCCACCACCCTGGAAATAGAATGAATTAAATGCATTAAAGATGCGGAATGGCATGTCCACCCCATGCATGCAAATGTATGTGAGGTATTGAAATTTGTAAATCTCTAAGAATGTTTTGTGCTAAATGGAGTGGGGCATGGATGTATTGATGGAAACTCTTTCTAGGGAGCCTTGGACCCTTATCATTGCTGGACGACCAAAGTGGATTCACTGTAATTCTAGGGCAGCAAACAAGGAAGTGTTTTGCAACTAGTGTGGTGAGAATGTATGCAAGATCAATGCGAAATTGTGAGGAGTAGAGACACTCATTCAGGAGGGAAACATAGAGTGTCGGCTAGTAAAGAAAGGAAGAGGCTCGTCGTTGGTTACCACCCCACAACTTCTCAGACATTCGACATACCTTATATGTGAAACTTTGAGCTTTCCTTTCTTATGGTAACTATGTACTTTCCAAGGATTCTTCATTATGTAGTTTTTCTTTGGCTCAATGTTTGGCTTGTTAGATGGTGTATTATTCCCAGTGAAGACAACATAAGTTGGCTTATTGCTTGGGTTTATTGTCTGAGTGGTGACATTTGTAGTTATTTAGTGTTGTTTATTGGGCTTAAGGGGGGGCGTTTTCCTATATTAACTCGATCTTAGTTTTATTTTGGTTCAATTGTTATGATTTTCTGGTTTACTTGTGGTTTTAGTCGAAATTTATCATTTGTGGCTTTAGTGCCGAGAACTACTGGGAATCGGGAATTAATGAGATTTGGGGGGGGCCCCCCGCTGAATCGGTAATTTACAATTTTTTCTTTCTTTTATGTTAATCACTTAAGCTTTTAATTGAAAAATTCCAATCAACACATGAGAGACTATCAATCACATAACATTTGAACACAATGATATAACGTGGAAATCCTTCCAAGAGAAAATTCACTAAAGCTTGTTTTTGTATTATGATGTGAATCTAAAGCACTTACTCAGATTACATGACTAGTGTTTGAGCACCTACTAACAAGAAGCCCCAATCCCCTTCAAATCAACAAGCCCCAAATTTCCTAGAGGCGCCAACCTCTTCTAATTTTAGGCCCCTGCCTCCTTCAACCATGTGTTCTACTTTTCATACAATTTTCAAACTAAGAACAATGGCCTACCTCTATATTAAAAAAAATAGTGACCCTGATATGTTGTCTCTCTAAAGCTCCCTCTTCTCTTCTCTACACATGGGGTCGGCTGCCCTTATGTCTACTACTCTAATTCTGCTACACCTTCTACTCCTCAATACTTATACTCAACAATGGAATATAACTATTTAGATTCTTCTACACAACACACTCTGTGGTTTCACCATATTTCTGCTCATGCACAACTCTCTCATACCCTTCCCTGTCACCCTCTCCATGATCAACTTCGCAAAACTATCTCACTACAATGTTATATAGAGAGTATCCTCCAACTTTTTTACGTAGTTCGAGAATGACATTAAATGAATCATAGTTCGCATAGATGTAAAAAATGGAGCACAAAACTAGTAATCTTAATTGCACATAATGGTTTATTACATGATATCATTGATCCTTAAATTCTTAGTATGGATCCCCTTTCCAATTAAATGACAACAATACTCGATCATAGTTTTCAACAGAGACTCCATTCTTATTCTTAACTATTTGAAACTTATTTCTCATTTAATTCTATATGGCACTGGGTGCACTTCAACATGGTCAACTCTATTTGAAACTGGTCCTTCATTTTCATATGTCCAAGACTAGAGGAAGCCCAACACTAAAACAAACACACTCCACCAACTACATTAATTGTCATATGTTTTATTCAACTAGTGCAATTCAATTTTATATCATGTTTGTTGCTCCAAATTTAGCTAATTACCATATTTAACAAACACTGCCAAATATTGCATTATGTGCCCTTAAGGACTTGGAGTCATACACGAAAGGGGATATATCAAAAGGTTTAACTAATGAGGTATTAATTCAACAACCTGAGGATTGGTAGGCCTTTCATTTTGCAGGTAGTTCGATTGTTCAAGCATCGAATAGATCTGATGGACCAAGAAAAATTGAATGGTCGAATAGCCAACAACATGTGCACTTATGTCGGCCCTGCAATGTGTCCCACATTGGTAAGGATTTTAGTGGTCGGCCCACTTCCTTTCTGTGCACCAACACTTTACCCTGACTATCGCAAAGGCTCGAGTGGCTTGAAACACCTGACTTTGGGCCATTTTTTATGTTTTGGGACCAAACAAAGTTTCATTGTCAAAACCAATAACACAGGAAATTTCACCAAACCAAACACTTGGCAAGGACCTCAAAGACTTTGCTACATCATCATGTTGACATCATCTATGCAATGTGTCCCCTCCTATTAGTGCCACATGTTATCCTAGAATAGGCTACTTAGCCACCTAAAAGGTCCAAAATTACATACCACGTGTCTTATGCCTTGGGTGCCACATCACCCTCTACTGACATCATCTCGCCACCACAACTTATATGTGGAACCATATAAGACTGGAACCCTGAGTTGTTGACCCTTTAACCTATGATACTTTCACTAGACATGAATTTTTATTCCTTATGAGTTTTTCAGGTTGCCTTATAACATTAGAATGGTATTTCCAAGGCCTATCCATCTAAGTAAATTGTATAAGAAAATGAGAATATATTTTGAGGCATAAATGCCTTCAAACCCTGGGCCATCCAACCATCATTGTTATAATTTATTTCAGCTTCATCGCCTAACCTGCTACTATGATGTTTCTCTACTAAAGACTGCAACTACCAGAAGACTCCCCCTGAACTTCACACTCCTTGGAAATATCCATTGAACCACCACCTTTGAGATCAATGAATTTTTTTTCCTAACAATATCCCCATTTGGCATTTATGGAAACATTGCAAAAAATTGTTGTAACATTAATAGCCATAACAAATAGTAGCACTCCCCTTGACCTATTTTAATATCTTCTCTTCTTGTAAACACTCCCCCTTGGATGTTTTCGAATCACAATGTTTGGGCCACTACTCCCCCTTTGACATAATGGCTAAGGGTAGCATTATCTCCCCCTAAAACCATGTCTAAATTTGATGACCTTTTCCTACAACATACTTGTTAAATAAATAACCATCATACGTAGTTGCAGACGATTACCTAAGTTGAGTCAATTGTATGTTGGAGATACTAATCCCAATTTTCCCCCGAGATATTCAACTGGTTCCTAGGGCATGGGCTTTGTAAATATATTTGCAAGCTTCTCATTTGTGGTCACATAATAAAGGAGAAATAAATTAGCAACAAACTACTCTCTCAACAAATGATATTTTATCGGAATATTTTTTTCTTTGAATGCATAATTGTGTTCTTGGAGATGTTGATAGAACTAGTATTATCACACAAGATTGAGATTAGGTCATTTAAATCAACCTTGATGTATTTTAAAGTCTTATTCATCCAAATAATTTGGGTGCAGTAAGTGGCTACAACTATGTATTCAACTTATGTTGTAGATAGAGATATTGAGTCTTGTTTTTTTCTTACCCAAGTTAAAACACATTCTCCCAAGAAAAATGTTTCTCCAGGGGTACCTTTTCTGTCATCAATGCTACTAGCCCAATAAACATCACTATAATATTTTAAATTGAAATATTTACCTCTAGAATACCACAAGATAAAGTTTATTGTTCCTTGCAGATATTTGAAAAATCTCTTCACTGCATTGAAATGGATTTCTTTGGACTTTCTTGAAATCTAGGCACCAAGCCCACTACTTGCATTATGTCATTATGTTTGGCCTTGAATCAGTTAGGTACAACAAGCTTCCAATCATTTTTAGGTTGAATGAGTCACAAGAGGATATCCATCATCTTTACTTAGCTTACAGCCAGTCACCGTTGGGGTACAAATTGGCTCGCACTCTTCCATCCCAAATTTATTCAATGTTTCCCTTATATACTTAGATTGAGAGATGAACATACCATTTGAAAATTCCAATCATATACATTTCCAATTCTTTTTCCATTAGTAGTCCCTCTTTTAAAAACTTTCAGCTGGAGATACTTGTCTAGTCTAGCATGCCATTCTCTTGGATCTTGTTTTAGCCCATAAAATTACTTTCTCAATATACAAACATAATCTTCATTCTCTAAGAGAAAGAAACCTTATGGTTGTTCTACATACACTTATTCTTCTAAATATCCATTGAGGAAGGTTGATTTTACATCCATTTGATATACCTTAATATTCTTATTACTAGAAAAGCTAGGAACATTCTAATGGATTCTAATATTGCTATTGGTGCAAATGTTTCTTCAAAGTATATCCCTTATATTTGTGCATAATCTTTGTAGACCAATATTGCTTTTTTTCTTACAACTTGTCCTTCCTCATTCAACTTTTTCTTGAAAACACATTTGGTGCCTATAAATTTTTTGTCCTTGGGTCTGCAGAAAATATCCCAAGTGTCATTTTTCTCAATTTGGTCCAAATCTTCATTCTTTTCTTTCACCCAAAACATGTCTTCACTAGCTTGATTGATATTTTTGGGCTCGACTTCGTGAGAGAAAGGAAATATTTGTGTGACAAGGAATTCTAATGAATTTCGTTCTAGTTTGGACATTGAGCCTTCGATCACCAATTATTTGACTTTCTGGGTGTTGTTTTTGTACATACTTAGATGGGGTCTTTTGCATTTGTGTTGTATATTCTTCTCCAACTTATTCTTCATCTTCTTCTTCTTGATCTGCATATCTAAGAGCATAATCTTCCTCTTCATCTGATTTATCATTTTCTTCATAATTCAATAAATGAGGTAGTGCTTTGTTGATTACGACATTGATGCTAGCTTCAACCCTTATTGTCCTCTTATTGAATAATTTGTAGTATTTTATCTTGACTAAATATCCTAGGAATATACCCTCATCATCTTGCTTTCCAAGGTCTTTATCGTTTCCCTTGATATAGCATTTACTCCCAAATACCTTGAAATATTTTATAGATGTTGGTATTAATTTCCATATCTCATAATGGTTTTTATCATTGTTTTTCCTAGGTTGTGTTCTATTTGCTAAGTAAGCAATTGCTTGAGTTGGTTCTCCCTAGAAGGTGTGTGAAACCTTCCCTCTGTCCATCAATGTTCTGGCCATCTCTTGAATGGTTTTTTTTTTCCTTTCAATTACCCCATTATGTCGTAGTGTTATGGATACTAAGTACTATCTCCTTATGCCACGTTTTTCACAAAATATTCAAACTATTTTGAGATGAATTCTCCTCCCATGTTAGATCTCAAGCATTTGATCTTAATATCCTTCTCATTCTCAACTTGAGCCTAAATATTTTAAACTTACTCAAGGATTCTGACTTTTATTTTAAAAAAATTATCCAAGTAACCTTAATAAAATCATCAATAAATAAAATAAAGTATCTTTCTACTCTTGGGCTATTTGTTCTTGTGCAGCCATAAATATCTATGTGAACTAGCTCCAAAGGTTTAAAAGATGAAAACTCCTTTGTTTTGAATTATTTGCTTGTCTTCTTTCCAAATTGACATGACTTGAAAATAGGAATATCAATATTTGATAGCCTTGGTAAGTATTTTATTTCCTCTAATTTTCTAATCTTTACTAGATTGTCAAAATTAATGTGACCTAGTATTTTATGCCACAACCATGTTTGGTCTATCTTTCTCAACTAGAAAACACGTACACATTGTTGTGAGTCATGGTTTCCTGCCCTACCAACTTTCCATTCTTTGTTTTTTTGTCACACATTTGGCTTACACTCGATAGGTTGTGCTTGACCATCCACATACAAAAAAATTTGGGCTTTAATCTTTTCATCCAAACTAACTATGCCCTTTCCTTTGATTTGTGTTGGGGCATTATTTATTAAGGTGAAATTTCCTTTATTTCGTTTCTTTTAGAAACAAGAATTTATCTTGTATCCATTCATGTGCTTAGAGCAGTCATTATCCACATATTGTTTCCCTTGCTTACCATGTGTAGACAAAGCAAGTCCACACTCCTTAGTTTTCTTAGCTTTCTTCTTCCATCTCTTCATATTTCTTTGATGTACTAGTTGTTCATAGATCTATTTTATAGATGGACAATCAAAATTTATTCTACACTCACTTTCCTTGTGGCTAAATTTATTACTTTTGAAATAGTCAATTTCACTCTACAAGGGGGAGAAATGATTTCTACTTCTCGCAAAAGAAATTCTAGACCGATGATTTTGATAATATCTAGATCTGAAATTTTCATCTCTATCAACTTTAACATATCTACAATTAATGGATTTATGCCAAAACTTGTGGCACACATAACATTTTCCATAAAATATCCTCGTGTGTCTGAATTTTGAGAATTGGTAGGCTTGAATAGGTTGATTGTACCTCAATTGTTTTAATGGTTGGATTATAGATATTTGTGGAGGAACATTTGAGTTTTTAATGGGCCTACTCCATTGCTAAATTCTTCTCCAATTTGATTTTTTAAATCTTCATTGGCTCCCTTTTGAAGTGACTTTTCATAGCCTTGAATGTATTCGCCTCCCATGGGCTTGGTGCTAGCCTTTTCTTTTAAGAGTTATTTTGGATTCGAGTATCCCAGACTTGCCTTATTTGCTCGATATCTTTAACTTCAAAGAATTTTTCGTAGGTTATTTGTTCCTTCAACGAATTTTCATTCCATATCTATTTTATCCTTGGAATTTATTAGGTATATCCTCATAAATACAACCTGTAGCTCTAAAATATGGTAGTTCTCTTCCCATTCAGCTATTTGTTCACCAAGGACCTGCTCTTTTATTTTTGCTTCTTCCAGCTGAAGTTTCAGAGACAAAATATATTTCTAATATCCTTCTGGGATAATTTTTCCTTGTTTCTTGGTTAGCTCTTGTCTTAAAAGGTTATTCTCCTCCGCTAACTTAATACGGTCCTTTTGTTTTTCTTCTAATTGTTGGACTAGAATAACTTTAACTTTAGTATCTTCTTCAAGTTTTTCTCTATGATAAGTAAATTCCTCCTTATAAAACCCATACATACCTTCTACATCTTGCAATAGGTGTTCTTTCATTTGTTTTTATTCTTTTTAAAATTCTTCAACTCATCAAGAACGTTGAGGAGCTCCCCTTCAATATCCACTACACCTTCCTCTTCTTCCTCAAAGTCTGGTTCTTGTTTTGATTTATATTATGAGTCAAATTCCATACGTAGGCATTAGTCATGTTCATCCCTAAAGGATTCTTCACTGCTTGCTTATGATGAAGGGACGTCCTCTTTGGAGTAGAGTCCCTTTTTCTCAAAGAATTTATTCTTATGGTATTTTTGAGCTTACTCTCTAATATTTTGATCCTTTTCCTTATTTGGATTCTCTTATTTGGTATAAGGACAGTTGGAGGAAAATTTCCCAACTCTATCACAGTAAAATCACTTGAAAGATAACTTTCCCTTATACTTACCTAAGCCATGCTTTAGTTTTCTAGAAAATTGAGCCAACTCTTGATCCGATTCACAAAGAGAACGCTCTTGGCAATATTTATGTTCCTTAGTCTTCTTCAAAACTTTAAATCCTACCTCCTTTGGCTCAACCTTATATTTTCCTATTATCATCTCATACGTTTTAAGGGTTCAATTCAGTTACTCCATTATGAGGGATTTTAAATATGACATCTCTTCTATTATTGAGATCTTAACATTGAATCTCATAGGTAGAGATATCAATGCCTTCTAGACAACTACTTCATTCTTGAGGGCTTCACCAAGTCCTATAATAATATTTTTTATCTAAACAAATTTAAAGAAATATTCTTTCATATTATCTTATTCATTCATTCTTAAGCTCCCAAATCTCATTCTGAAAGCTTGAAGCTTGGCTTGCTTAATTTTCTTATATCCTTCACAGCTATTCTTGAGCTTGTCCCGCACTTACTTGGCAGATTGAGGGTGCATTATTTTTACTAGTTCATATTGATTGAGGCCGAAGAGAATGACATTCTTGGCCTTTGCATTGTTCACATAATATTTTCTACCATCTAGATCTATTTGAGGGGTTTTTGGGACTGTATATTAAATTAATACAGAGCTCCAAACATCTACACCTAAGCACATGAGGTATTCTTCCATCCTAACCTTCTAGAATACTAATTTGTGACATCAAATATTGGTATCTGTTGGCTTGAGGGGTCCTGACCCATGTTCAGAGGTTAAGGGTTGCCAAAAAACCCCTATACTACTGGCCCTTTCGGCAATGACCTACTTGCATAGGCCAAGGTCTCACTCGAAGTAGTATGGGAGGGTGTTGGAACCAAGTTTTCGCACCTTGGGAGAGAGTAGGTAATTTAAGGCAGATCTGTGTTGCAGCTTAGTAGGTTTTCACAGAATGAGTCTATTCGCATCTCTTTTAACAATATAATCAACACATAACCATAGAAAAGCTATTATTACTAACAGATCTAATCAATACATTCACATCCACATGCGCATTATCAAATACCATCACCGAATGCTATAATCGTTGTCAATTCCATATCATAGATACAATTGCAGCTTAATTAAATGTCACAGATGTGCTTCACCAGTAAACACAATCAATCCAAATAACACGAAGGTACTTCAAATATATTCCACATTCATTATCATCAAAAATCCACTTACAACCTGAACACAACCCGCACACACAGCCTAGCGGGGTCCACACACAGCAGGACTGAGGATCTCCGAGCACACGGCCAATAGGATTCCTTACCCAAAACAACCCATACAGATCTTAACAATTCGCATGTAGCATCAATATCATGTCTTTTCTACTTACTAGACCCAAATATCTATCTATTTATAATATTGTAGCCTTCGCTATCCTATGGTCCGCAAACTGTGGTTTGCAAACCCTAGTGCTACCCTTTTAACCCAATAAAAAAAATTAGGGGCTTTGACCCTCCCCAAAACCCCTACGCAAGATCGACTATTACAAAATTATACCAAAACGCAGGTTAGGGAACCCTATTCCAATAGGCCCCCAACATAGTCTTGTGACTCGTCTCGAGTCACTGCAGCCGTGGGGTTTGAATTTTTGCCTGAAGCTGCTTGATCGCATCAACCAGTAGGGGCAACACTCCTTCGCTCTACACAATAGCATTCTGAGAAATATCCACCAACTTCTGTGAAGTTGGACCTTCAGAAGCAGCTGTGACACTTTCCAATGTTTGGTTTAGTTGTTTGACTGCAACATCTACTTCCTGAGAGAGCTTGAGGGCTTCATCGGCCCAAGGCTTGAGGTGGTCGCTAAGAGCCTTATTTTTATGGTGGAGCTATTCAATTTCATCTTTAAGTGTGTGGCTGGTATGCAGTCGTACCAGGCACTGAGCTGGAACCAAAGTGGACATAGTAGCTTCGAGTTGTTCAAAATCTTCCTCTTTCTGGCGCAGCTCTTGAGTAAAATCATGGAGGAGAGGTTCGTGTTGCACCTTAGACCATAGTTGCATGGCTGTCTCCAACAACTCTATGCCCTGAGCAATCTGAGTGGTAATTGTATTGGTGGCCTCTATGACTAGCGCGGCTCGCTGGGCTCTTACTTCAGGTGGAGTTTCTGGCTACAATATGGCCTGTAAGGCAGCAATCTGCTATTCCATAACTGTCTTAATCATCTGAATTTTAGTCCTCAAAGCCCTTAACGTGGAAACAAGCCCCTCAATCTTGTCCTGGGGAGTAGCAGAAGCTGGGATATCCTCGGTGACATCTGCGCAGAGCCTATTGTTTAGGTATTCAAGCTCACTTTGTTGTGTGGCAGCAAGGGTGCATGCAGCCTGCACCTGAGATACCTCGAAATTTTTCTCCACAATCGTTTGCTCAGTTGTACTGAGCTGCTGGTGCACCTGGAGGTCTTTGTATTGAATCTCCTCGAACAGGGATGTGTGGAGGACCTGCAGTGGTTCATGTGGCAATCGAGCTAAATCCAATTATACCTCTGCACAGGCCTAGACCTGCGCTCCTAAGGCAGGTGGGTTTAAGATGAATGTTGCGCCTAACAGAGGGCAGAGTCAAATTTCTGTTGTGATGATCAATTTACTGCCTATTGCTAGGGGCAGCCTTGTCTGAATCATACTCATCTGCGGAGTGTCGGGTTTGAGCTACAGAGCTCAAAGCTCCGACTGAAGTGGAGCGACTGTGGCCTTATGCTGCTCTTCCAAAGCTAGCCATTTCTCTTCGAAGGAAAGGGTGACTGCGTCTGCTATCTGCTCCAGGTCTTCCTCTGTCAGAGTTACTTCAGTCTCCCGACCTGACCTTGTAGCTCGTCATTTCTTTCGTTGGCATTTAACAGGGTCATCAATCCATTTTGTACCTCGAGGGGAGTCAGCACCCTTCGCATCCAAACCCTTGGTGTCCAGATCCAGATGCAAATCCTTCTGTGATTCTGGCTCCACAACCTTCTCGAAATTCTTGCCCTATCCTTCGATCTCTTTGGTGATGTCGGGCAAGGTGACCTTCTTGGTGCTCGTACCGGCAATTTCTTTTGTACCCGATTTGAAGCCTCGTTTCCAGTGTGGAGGCCAAGTAGCAATAAGGCGGTCAATCTCCTCGTCAGAAACCATATATGGCAGTGATACCCAAGTTGGATCCTCGTGGCCCCGGATCTACACATTGTGCATTGTGACTTGAAAAGATGCGATTTACTTGTCATAGATTGCTGGTGACAAGCGCGGCTGAGAGTGGATGGCAGCTGTGAGCCCGCTCTGAAATAGGACCCAACAGACCTTATTATCTTCAATGCGCTTTTCATCCTTTGAATCCCACATATTCTCATACCGCGCCCCTTCGCACATATCCGGTCGAGCTCAGGAAGGACTGAATCTTTCAGGGCTTCCCATGCAACTAGCGCGATGAGGAGAAACAACTAGGAGTAGCAAAATGCCCTTCCATGGTCCTGGGCTTCGCGCACGTTCTCTATAAATTCATTGCACAGGAACTGGGACCAATTGAAACAGACCCCTTTCTCGCAGTGGCCATCCAACTAAATTACATATGCGGGGACTGTGGCAACCTGGAATTTGTGCATCATTTTTCATGCTAACAACAATGTACCCATGCACGCACTGAGGTCGCTGATAGTGCTGATCATGAACCCTCTAGTGTTCCGTTCAACATGGTAATCATCGTGCACCTTATCTGTGATCTATTGCTCATATTTCTTGTCGACACGTTCCATGGGATTCAGCCCCTTCATGGGAAGAACAGTGATATGGTGAATGAGCATCGCATCTATGGGGATGCAGTCTTGGATCCACAAGCAGCCATCATGGACCAGAGCTAGCAACTGTCGCACAATTCTGTCAGTAATATTGTAGTGGCCGAAGTGAGGCATCCGCAATAGATTTAATAACCCAGACCCAACCAGTCCACTTGCCCATGTCATAGGGACTACCTTCAGTACGTCATCCTCCAATACCCTCTCTAGATAAAATTCTAGTGCCAATTCTGGGAAGGCCTCCAGGTTGGCCAGGTCATGATCATCAAATTTGACCATGTGGAGCTTGCCAAAGGATTCTCCAATGATGGGGACCCCTCCCGGAATCAGAGGCATCTGTAGATAAGCACTCATCCCATCGAGATTATTGCGCATGCGCACCGAGGGCCTACGCATGGTAGCCATCTTATTGGTTCAGCGATTCAGACCTCTTCTTGAGCATACATAGGTCTTTTTGAAGGGTTAGGAAATATTTCCTAGAGCACCGTTCACGGGGAGGTACGTGGCTTCACCCCGACCCATTTTGTAGCTCCCCCCGGCCCTTGCTCCTAGCCTTTTCCCTTCCCCTTATTCATCTCTACCTTCTTTCCCTTTCTCGGTGTGGAGACAACCTCCTCAACCTCAATGGTGACCTCTTCAACCTCATAAGTAGAGACCATGGTCTGTGAAGATTCAGGTGGATTAGTTGTCATCATTCTCACTCGAAAGATGAATTCAGGATTGCTACTATCATAAGGAGCAGCTCGCCAATACATTAACAAAGTGCAATATTCATAGAGTTTCACAAAGCAAAAACTGCTTAAGATGCACGGAACCCTCTTCTGATCTACCCTTCTACTGTTATAGCTTTGGAGATCAACCAACAGTGGGATGAGGCTTATCAGAAACTTACCATCAAGTAAATGTTAAAAAATATTCGGAAATTGCCTCATTAATTGTCGGCTGCCCACTCCTTTCAACGGTAAAATTTGCTTTTTACCCACTTTTACTGTTCCAACGGCTAGTTTTCGTAGCTATATATTTCCCCTGTGCTTCCAGTGCACTCTTGTTCTCCCAACGCACCCCTGCGCTCCCAACGCATGTTTCCGAGTTGCAATCAACCCCTATGCTCCCAGTGCACTTCCTCGGGCTTCCAGACCTACGGAGATAATAGAATTTCCTGCAATTTTCTTCTGGCCTGCGCTTATGCCACCCAATACAGCTACGCCAGCCATATAGTCATTTTTTCCGGTACGGTTTGAGCCATTTTCCATTGACATATCCTAGTACTGTATCACAGCGCAGTGTGGCTAATCGGACAGCTCCGCCATTAGTAATTTCTTTTACCATATTTTGACCTAGCCAGTGTTGACATAACTTCCCCTGGTGCTTCGCAAACTGGCTATCATAGAGAAGGACCAATTCTCCCTCCGAAAACATCTTTTGCCGAATATGTCTGTGATGCCATGCTTTTTCTCGGGCCTTCTAGACTTGCTGATGGAATTTAGCATTGAAACAATCTTCCTCCAAGGCCATGAGCTGCGCTAACTACTCCATGATATCTAGCTCCACCATATTCGTAAAGGCTGCAATGCACAGGTTAGGAACAATATACTCCATGGGCATAATTTCCTCCTTTCCATAAACCATTCGAAATGGTGTTTTCCTAGTCAGTTTCTTACAGGTGGTTCAATAAGCCGAAAGGACTGACGGGATGCGCACATCCTAATCGTTGTGATTGACATTACAGACCTTGGTCAGCGCATGTTCCAATATTTTATTAAAAGCTTCTATAGCTCCATTTTCCTGTGGATGATACGAGGTTCTTTTCGCATGGTGGATTCTAAACTCTTCAGTCAAGGCTTGTATTATTTCATTAACAAAATGCATACCTCTATCACTCATCAAGATATTTGGGCAGCCAAACTTGGTTCAAATCTGTTCAAAAAGGAAGTGTGTAATGGTATCTGCAGTGAAATCCTTCACAGCTTGCGCTTTCACCCATCCGGTTACATAATCATCTGTAGTGATGATGTATCATGCACCTTTATTCTTCCCTGGCGGGTTGATGGGCCCAACGAAGTCGATGGCCCATTTTTCAAACGCTTGCAGGGCCATCTGTGGTTGTAGGGGCATTTCGTCT
Source organism: Pinus albicaulis (assembly GCA_034641835.2). Taxonomy (NCBI): domain Eukaryota; kingdom Viridiplantae; phylum Streptophyta; class Pinopsida; order Pinales; family Pinaceae; genus Pinus; species Pinus albicaulis. Next base: position 101,868,555 of record CM076577.1, read on the forward strand.
CTATGCGACGACCTTCCTATCCTTTGGCATGTGTCGCAGGCTTTGCAATAGTTGTGAGAGTCGCTATGTAGTGTGGACCACCATAGCCCAGCTCTCAAAATATTCTATGCCATTTATTTCCCTGTGTAGTGACCTTCTGTGATGCCTCCGTGGGCTTCTGCTAAGATGGCATGTCTTTCATGTTCCCAAACATATCTTCACAACACCTTATCAGCTCCCAGTTTATAGAGATGGCTCGCTATGATGGTAAAATCCACTGTGCGGGTTACCAGCTCCTTCTTCTGTTGTGCCGAATACTCTGCAGGCGCCATTTCCGTAGTTATGAAGTGAATGACGTTGGCGAAGTGTGCATAAACTACCTTAATAGCAAACAGCTGCGCATCAGGCAGTCCTTCTTCGAGGTTGGTTGGCTCTTCACCGCTTTCAATTCGGGATAAGTGGTTTGGTCTGGCATTTAGTTTTCCTAGCTTCACGATAATCTCAAAGTCATATTCTTGAAATAACAGCAGCCATCAGCAAATATTCCCCCCCAACATAGGCTTATTCACTAGGTACTTCAAATCCGAGTGATCTATAAACATCTTGAAGTGCCCTCCTAACAGATAATGTCGGTATTTTTGCAGGGCATATACCATGACCAACCCCTCGTGCTCAGTAGTGGGGTATTTGCGCTCTGCACTAGAGAGTTTTGTACTAGAAAATGCAACTAGATGGTCGATGTCTCCGTCCCCAGACTGCGTAAGGACAACTCCCAGGGAAATTCTTGACGCATCTACATGAACATGGAAAACCTTTTCCCAGTCAGGAAATATGGGGATAAGCACAGAGATCATCTTTTCCTTGAGTAATTCGAAGATCTTCTAACACTCCTAGTCCCAAAAAAATGAAACGTATTTCTTTAGCAACTTCTCCATGGGTGTTGTGATCAGCGCGTACCCCTGAATGAACTTCCTGTAGTAGCTTGTATGTCTGAGGATAGGGTGTAGTTTTTTCTCAGTTGTAGGGACTGCCAAGTTGATGATAACTACTACCTTGGCGAGGTCAACCATCAATCCTTGTCGACACACTATGTGGCCTAGCAAGATACCAAAGGGTATGAAAAATATGCACCTCTTAATATTCATGGAAATCTGGTGCTTTCGACAAGTGTCCAACATCATGTGCAAGTTTGAGACGTGCTTCTTTACCAACCCGAATACGGTCTAGTCATCAAAATATACCTCAAAAAACTTGTGGATGAACTCCTTGAATACTGCGACTACCACCTGCGAGAAGATGGCAAGGGGAATTCTTGAGCCCAAACGGCATAACAGTGTACTAGAAGGATCCCCATTCATTGGCGAACGTTTTTTTTTTTGCGATCTTCTGGTGCAATCCTAATCTGATGGTAGCCTGAGAACCCGTCAGTGAATGAGTACACTTCCTACCCCCCCCCATGCTATCAAGGATTTCATCTGAGAATGGCATAGGAAAGGGATCATGTACGCATGCATCATTCAATTTGTGCAGGTCAACATAGATCTGTATTTATCCTTTAGTATTTTTCTCCTAAACCACCATAGGGCTTACCCAATCTGACTGTTCGACTGGTTCGATGATACCTGCGACTAGAATTTTTTCGATTTCTTCCTTGACTTTTTGCTTGTACTTGGGGTTTAATTGATAAGGCCGTTGGTTAACAGGGTGCGCATATGGTTTTAAGGTAATGTGCATGACCCCTAGGTCCCCTGTAATCCCCTTGAGTTCTAAGAATTTTGTAGGAAACAGATCCTTGTACTTCGTGAGGAGTTCTGCAACTTTTCCCACAATATCATCATCCCAGTAGTCCCCAATTTTAACTAGCTTAGGTTTCTCCTCTGTCCCAATGATGACTTCTCACATCTTGAGTGGCTTAGTCACATCGACGGTCTGCAATGGGCATCCAGCAACTGCGCGCTCTCCCTCCAACTTCGGGATAGATATATTTCGTAGGTCTTCATCACATTCCTCCACTGACAGATTGCAACAGTTGATAATATCCTGCATCTGCATCTCCCACATTTGCGCCCCATATGCTGCACGAGGGCATGATTCATCAAGTACTAAGGCATTTATATCCTGCAGGGCTTCGTCGAGTGCCTCCATTCCACCTATCAACCTGAACGTCCCTACAAACTCATCCGTCAGGGTTTCCCAGCGACAGATGCATTGTTGTAGTTCTGCATCTAAATACCATGCAGTGGGGATTGGCCCCAAGGCATGAATGAATAGGTGGACCCATTCATCCGTAGTTCCTTCACACCATTCATCCATCCATGCGGACAAGTGCTCGCGTGGCTCTCCTGGGCCAAGGAAAGTCTTCACGCACAATTAAACCGGGGGTTCAACTCATAGGACCATCATCTCGCAACATTCCTCCCAATTTTGGAACGTCCCCTTATGATTTTCCCAGCACTTCGCAGGGGTTGCATGCATGGCTAAGTTAAGTGCCCACATCCTTCACTCCCTTGGGACTTCAGATTCAAATGTTCGCAAAAACTCTCTAATACTACCAGAACCATCAAAGTAGGGTAGTTCTCTTACCTATGAGGAGATACATCGAAAGATTTTCATGATCCTTTCTTTGTTGCAGCTCAGTAGGTTAGGGATGTGATCCTTTCTATGTTGAAGCTCAATAGGTTCACACAGAATGATTCTATTCACAGCTCTTTTAACAGTATAATCAACACATAACCATAGCAAAGCTATTATTACTAACAGATCTAATCAATACATTCGCATCCATGTGCGCATTAGCAAATACCATCACAGAATGTTATGATCACCGTCAATTCCATATCATAGATACAATCACAACTTAAGTAAATGTCACAGATGTGCTTCAAAAGTAAACACAATCAATCCAGTTAACACGAAGGTACTTCAAATATATTCCACATTCATTAGCATCAAAAATCCACTTACAACCTAACGCAACCCTCACACACAGCCTAGCGGGGTTTGCACATAACAAGACTGAGGATCTCTGCGCACATAGCCAGCAAGAGTCCTTACCCAAAACAACCCAAACAAATCTTAACAATTTTCACATATTATCAATCTTCTGTATTTTCTACTTACTAGACCCAACTATCTATCTATTTATAATATCATAGCCTTCGCTATACTATGGTTCGCAAACCGTGGTTTTCAGACCCTAGAGCTACCCTTTTAACCCAATACAAAACATTAGGGGCTTTGACCCTCCCCAAAACCCCTATGCAAGACCGACTATTACAAAATTATACAAAAATGCAGGTTAGTGAACCCTATTCCAACAGTATCTTACTTAAATAAGCATCCTAACTTTCTTGTTTGGCCATGATTCCCTATCGATCTATCTTCTAGTGGTTAAGTTGTTCCCGTAGGAACCTAAATCTAATACAAATTGTTGGGAATCAAGAATTACCGAGAGGGGAGGGTGAATCAATAATTTATAATTTTTTTCTCTCTTTTATGTTAATCACTTAAGCTTTTAGATGCAATCATTTAATCAACAAATGGGAGACTAGAAATCACATAACATTTGAACATAATGATATAAATTGGAACCCCTTCTGGGAGAAAAACCACTAATGTTTGTTTTTGTATTATTATGTGAATCTAAAGAACCTAATAAGATTACATCACTTTGTTTTTAGCACCTACTCATGAGAGGCCCCAACCCCCTTCAAAATAGCACACACCAACTTTCCTAGAGGAACCAACCTCTTCTAATTGCATACCCCGACCTATTTCATCCAAGTGTTCTAATTTTCATACTATTTTCAAACTGAGAACAATGGATACTTTATTACAAAAAAATAATGACCCTAGTTTGTTGTCTCTATAGAACTCCTTATCTTCTCTACTCTACACACATGCTCAGTTTCCCTTGTCTTTGTTTCTTCAGTTAATTTTCAACTTATTCTCCTCACTACTCATACTCAACAATGACATACAATTATCCAAGTTCTTCTACACAACACACTCTATGGTTTCACCATGTTTCCGCTCATGCAGAACTCTCTCACACATAGCCTAGTCACCCTTTCCACGATTAAATTCACAATACCATCTCACTGCAATTTTCTACAAAGATTATCCTCCAACTTGTCACGTAGTTTGAGAACGTAATTAAATGAATCAGACATCCCATATAAGTAAACAATGGAACAAAAAACCAGTAATATTAATTAAAAAAATATTTTATTGCATGATGTTAATTATCCTTAAATTCTCAGTATGGATCTCCTTTCTAATTAAATTACTATAGTACTTGATTAGAGTTTTCAATAGAGACTCGATTCTTATTTTGAACTATCTGAAACTGATTACTCATTTAATTCTCTATGGAATCCGTTGTACTTTGACATGGTAAACTCTATTTAAAGTTCTTCCTTCATTATCAATTGTCCAAGACTAGAGGAAGAACATCGGTGAAAAAAAATTTCTCCACGAACTGCATTAGTTTTGATCTGGTGTGTTCAACTAATTTAATTCGATTATGTGTCATGTTTGCTACTCCAAATTTACCTAGCTACTATATTTAGCAAATGTTTCCAAATATGGAATTTTGCACCCTTAAGGACCTGGTGTCATACACTAAAGGATCTAGAAACAAAGGCTTAACTAATGAGCACTTAATTCAATAGATCAGGGGTTGGAAGTTCTTTCAGTTTGTGGGTAGTCTGAATGCCCGAGCACTGGCTAGCTTTGATGGTCCAAGAAAAATTAAATAGCCAAACAACCAAAAATATGCACACTTGTGTCTTCCAGCAATGAGTCCCACACTCGTCTTGAGTTCTGCAGTCGAACCACTTCCTTTTATGCACCATCGCTTGCCCTCGACTAGCCCAAAGACCCGAGTAGCTCAAAACACTTGACTTCTAGCCTTTTTTGGGGGGGGGCTCAAATGAATATTCAATTTAAAAAATGATAACATGAGAAATTTCACCAAACCAAACCCTTGGCAGGAACCTAAAAAAAATTTCCACATCATCTATGAAACATGTCTGTAACAACCTCAGGTTTACTCTCCATGTAAATAAAATAAAACCAAGGTCATGGGAGATGTTTTCCAAGTTGAATGGAGGGAAAAAAATTATAGTGGACATCACTTATGCTTAATTAATGGCTATGGAAATTGGCAAAGGCATTGGAAAAGGAAAGAGGAAATAAATGGAAATTTAATATAAGAAATAAAGGAAAATAGGAGAAAAGGAAGATGAAGAGATGTGATTATGCATGCAAGGGAATTAGAGAGAAATTAGAGGAAAATGAAGAAAAAGAGAAAAAGGAAAGAAAGAGACTAGACATCAATGATTAAAGGGTGTTATAGAAATAGTTCACAAATTTTTTCAGTTATAGCTTTAATCACTTTCAGAATAGAGTTCTAAGAGAAGAGAGAGGAAGTACTTGGATAAGAAAGCAAGCAAATGAAGCAAGGGAGCACAAGTAAAATGTTGGAAAAGTGGCTACAATGAGAGGACATTGCAAGTAACAGGTTGCATGTGTGATTTAATTATTGAGATTTGGATGCATGATACATTCATTTGGTTATTTGGTTTCTTTGTTGTCATTAACATGGGATTTTCCTTGAGTGGCAATGGTTGTTAGCCTTTCCTTTTCATTTCCTGGATAGGCATAGTGTTGTCAGTGCCTTGTTTTGGTTTAATATTTTGATGGTGTTTATGGCCCGAAATGACCATGTCAACATTATAAGGGATACCACTTGGTCGGGAACTTAAAGAAGCTCCTTTTCTGTTTGGAATGGTGGTTCCGACTGGTTAAACTAGGTCCAGTTTCCCTCTATCCATATCTGTTAGCTCATAAGCATACTAGGGATAGGCTCAACCTCCTTAGCATCAATCTCTTCTGGGACTTCTTCTGCTTCATCGTCATCCTATTCTATCTCCATGGCCTTTTTTTCTGTCGATCTTGAGCTCCCTTACTCCATTGTTCCTTTGAGAGTTTCTTCCAAGTTGATGAACTTGAGACTAGTTTCTTAAGCTTCGTAGATGGTGTTGAACTTGCAGTCGTCTACTGACTGGGCAACCTCGACCCTGTGGCGGTTACTAGAAGTGTGGCTGTCATTGTGGTATCTAAACCTGGCCAGATTATGTGGTTGAGTCCTGCCTTGATCAATGCTTATCTCAATGTTGTGAAAATGTAATCCGACATGCAATAGCTTGCTCGGTGCTCTTGCAGACAACAACTCTCACTGCTAAAACTTAGCATGCAAAGTGTTCGACCGGGGCGAGGGATCCTTCCTTTATAGCAAATTTCAAATTCAAATCACATCATCGCCTTTAGATACTGCTCATAAATGTTGATTTGGTGGAAAATTTTCCCAGATATGCCCATTAATTGCATCCCTCCCACTCCTTTTAACGGCCAAGTCGGTGTCTAATCAACTTTTACTGCTCTAGGGTCTAAAAACCATGGTTTGCAAACCATAGGATAGCGAAGGCTATGATATTATAAATAGATAGATAGTTGGGTTTAGTGAGTAGAAAATATATAAGATTGATGCTATGTGTGAATTGTTAAGATCTGTCTAGGTTGTTTTGGGTAAGGACTCTTGTTGGATGTGTGCACGGAGATCCTCAGTCCTGCTGTGTGCGGACCCCGCTAGGCTGTGTGTGCGGGTTGTGTTCAGGTTGTAAGTGGATTTTTGATGCTAATGAATGTGGAATATATTTGAAGTACCTTCATGTTATCTGGATTGATTGTGTTTACTGGTGAAGCACATCTGTGACATTTACTTAAGCTGCGATTGTATCTATGATCTGGAATTGACGACGATTATAACATTCTGTGATGGTATTTGCTAATGTGCACGTGGATTCGAATGTATTGTTTAGATCTGTTAGTAATAATAGCTTTTTTATGGTTATGTTTTGATTATAATGTTAAAAGAGCTGCAAATAGACTCATTCTGTGCAAACCTATTGAGCTGCAACACAAAAAGGATCACATCCCTAACCTTCTGGGTGCTTGTACCCATTCTATGCGAACATCCCTAACCTTCTGGCTGCGTAGCAGCTTCATACATGCTTGTAGGAATGGCTTAACTTCATCATCCGCTCTTAGGTTTGTGGGAGCCTTGGAGGTGGATACCTCATCCTTGGAAAATTCCTTACGAGCTGCGACAAAGGTTTCTTTCTCTTTCTGTAGGTCCAGGATTTCCTGTTTGATAGCAACCTTCCGGATAAGGGGTTCAGCCGCAACCTTCTCCTAAGCTCTTCCAATAGCCATGCCGCTACACATTATGACATTAATATTTGGTCCCTCATCACGTAGTTCTACTTCAACCCTTTGTACATTCTGCATATACGTCTACTATTTTTCCTGCATTTTTGCTATTAGGACTGGACAATCTTCAAGCACATGGTCCAATTGTCGACAATATCGGCAAGATTTTTGCGTAGGGTTTGGACAATCCTTTGCAAAGTGACCTATTTCTCCACAATTATAACAGATCAATTTTCCTCTTCCCCGACCCGCGTCTCCACCCCTTCCCCCTCCCCTTCCTCTTGTTAGGGAAACTCCTCTGCCTGAGGGAGATAGTGGTGAAGAAGGGTCAGCCTTTACCCTATATGTTTCCTCGGTCTATCATCAAGTCATAGGTCTGACAGTTATGCTCGTCATGTCCCATAGAGGAGAAAAATCGACACCATTGTTGCTTTAATTCCGGAAGATAAGCACCAAGATGGGGACAATGGTTGGTATCGTGTAGTCCGACAACGCGACAATCAACGCACCATAAGTTTGGACCACTCGGCCCCACAGCTTATTTAGGGCGTAATGGGTTGGGTCCCCCAGCCTGCATGTAGTCTAGCAGAAGAGGGCATTGATCCTTGGTGTGGCTAGACACCCTACATCATATGCACCATACGTCTGGGCTAGCTTCTTTCCCTTGTTCTTTTCGTAGATTCTAGATTTCAAGGTGCATTGCCTCTAGACGTCCCTAGATCTGATGCACCCCAAACTGGGCATTGTCTCTTGGCGCAACTTCTAGTTTCATAACAATCTCCAAGGATTTCTCTTGCGTCTCAACTGCCCGCTGACCCATAGGTCTGTGCAGGTGAGGTAGCAGCGTAGAGATAAACCATTCCTTGTGTTGCCTATCATCATACTGAAATTCCTCATCTATGATAACCTTCTTTAACTGCTGATAAAATCCCCATACAGACTCAGTGGGTCCTTGTCTAAAGTCTTTTAGGTTAGTTACTAGCTGCGAGTAGGACTTGGGCTTCCGAAATTTTTGTTTTAAATATTTTTTAACCTCTTGAATAGATGGATTCACATGCTGGCCTACGTACCCCATATACCATTCCAAGGCCGTTCCTTCAAAGGCGAGGGATAATTGTGCTCTCTTTACAACATCGGTAGCCACATTCTGCACAGTCCATCCTGATTCTGCTACAAACCAAAATCGGTCCATATCTTCATCTCCTACACCTTTGAAGGTGGGTAGCTTCATGTGTGTGGCCATATCTTCTTCTGGTGGTGGCAGAGGTGTGGGTAAGTTCTTACCCTTATGCTGACTTGAAGGTGGTATAGCTGAAGGACTATTTCTTGCATGCACATCCGACTCTCTTAATGGACTGTAGAAGGATTTATCCCCTTCTTGATTGGTTCGGTAGTACTTACCACTTCGTGTTTTACTTCCACTCTGATTAGATATCATTCATTCAGTGTGGCTGCACAAAACGCCTTCCTCGCACAGTAATATCTTAATCAGAAATGGCAATGCTCGCAAGAACTTACCTCTGAAACCTTTGAAGAACCTCTGGTCTGCCTCAGAATAGGATACAAACTGATTAACTGTGAATTCCATTAAAAATCCCCCTAGCACACTGTACACCCAATGATATACCATACGGGTGATCGTGTTTTCAGTCTACTCAAATTTTTGAATCAATTCTGGTGCCCACTACGTAACTTGATCATCCTTCCAACATGTTTGAAATTCCAAGAGCCCCACTAACCACTCCTGAAGATATAATTTAGTGAAGATGTACTTATTCTTCCATTTCTCAGCTGTTAGCTTCGTACTGCGATTCTCTTTTACAACAAATTCCTAAATCTGTCTTTCAAACCAATCTTCGAGTTCTAGTTTCTCAAGTCTCCAACAGCCTCATGGCATTACCCAATCTCTCTCTCAAAATTATCCCGGTCCCAGCAACAAAACCATTTGTTGGCTTGAGGGGTCTTGACCCAGGTTCGAAGATTAAGGTTTTCCAACAAACCCCTATACTACTATCCCTTTCGGCAATGACCTACTTCTGTAGGCCAAGGTCTCACCTGAAGTAGTATGGGAGGGTGCTGGAACCAGGTTTCTGCACCCTGGAGGAGAGTAGGTAATTTAAGGCAGATCTGTGTTGTAACTTAGTAGGTTCGCACATAATGAGTCTATTCGTAGCTCTTTTAACAATATAATCAGCACATAACCATAGCAAAGCTATTATTACTAACAGATCTAATCAATACATTCGTATCCACGTGCACATTAGCAAATACCATCACAAAATGTTATAATCGTCATCAATTCCAGATCATAGATACAATCGCAACTTAAGTAAATTTCATAGATGCGCTTCAGCAGTAAACACAATCAATCCAGATAACACAAAGGTACTTCAAATATATTCCACATTCATTAGCATCAAAAATCCACTTACAACCCAAACACAGCCCGTGCACACAGCCTAGCGAGGTTCACACACAGCAAGACTAAGGATCTTCGCGCACACAACCAGCAGGAGTCCTTACCTAAAACAACCCAGGAAGATCTTAATAGTTTGCACATAGCATCAATATTATGTGTTTTCTACTTACTAGACCAAACTATCTATCAATTTATAATATAATATTGTAGCCTTTGCTATCCTATGGTTCGCAAACCGTGGTTTGCAGACCCTAGAGCTATCCTTTTAACCCAATACAAAACATTAGGGGCTTTGACCCTCCCCAAAACCCCTACACATGACCGACAATTACAAAATTATACAAAAAATCAGGTTAGGGAACCCTGTTCCAACAATATATTACTTAAATAAGCATCCTGAATTTCTTGTTTGGCCATGATTCCCTATCGATCTACCTTCTAGTGGTTAAGTTGTTCCTGAAGGAACCCGAATCTAATATGAATTGTTGGGAATCAAGAATTACCGAGAGGGGAGGGTGAATCAATAATTTATAATTTTTTTCTCTTTTATGTTAAGCACTTAAGCTTTTAGTTGCAATCATTTAATCAACACATGAGAGACTAGAAATCACATAACATTTGAACATAATGATATAACTTGGAAACCCTTCTCGGAGAAAAACCACTAAATTTTGTTTTTGTATTATTATGTGAATCTAAAGAACCTACTAATATTACATCACTTTGTTTTAAGCACCTACTCACGAGAGGCCCCAACCCCCTTCAAAATAGCACACACCAACTTTCATAGAGGAACCAACCTCTTCTAATTGCATACCCCTACCTATTTCATCCAAGTGTTCTACTTTTCATACTATTTTCAAAATGAGAACAATGGTTACCTCTGTATTAGAAAAAAATAATGACCCTAGTTTGTTGTCTCTCTAGAACTCCTTCTTCTCTTCTCTGCTCTACACACATGCTCAGTTTCCCTTGTCTTTGTTGCTTCAGTTAATTTTCAACTTATTCTCCTCACTACTCATACTCAAAAATGGCATACAATTATCCAAGTTCTTCTACACAACACACTCTATGGTTTCACCATGTTTCCGCTCATGCAGAACTCTCTCACACATAGCCTAGTCACCCTTTCCACGATTAAATTCACAATACCATCTCACTGCAATGTTCTACAAAGAGTATCCTCCAACTTTGTCATGTAGTTTGAGAACGTAATTAAATGAATCAAATATGCCATATAAGTAAACAATGGAACACAAAACTAGTAATAATAATTACAAAAAATATTTTATTGCATGATGTTAATGATCCTTAAATTCTCAGTATGGCTCTCCTTTCCAATTAAATTACCATAGTACTTGATTAGAGTTTTCAATAGAGACTCGATTCTTATTTTGAACTATCTGAAACTGATTTCTCATTTAATTATCTATGGCATTTTATGTACTTTGACATGGTAAACTCTATTTAAAATTGTTCCTTCATTATCAAATTTTGCAAGACCAGAGGAAGAACATCACTGAAACAAATTTTCTCCACAAACTGCATTAGTTTTGATTTGGTTTGTTCAACTAATGTAATTCAATTATGTGTCATGTTTGCTACTCCAAATTTACCTAGCTACTAGATTTAGCAAATGTCTCCAAATGTGTAATTTTGCACCCTTAAGGACCCGGTGTCATACACCAAAGGATCTAGAAACAAAGGCTTAACTAATGAGCACTTAATTCAATAGATCAGGGGTTGGAAATTCTTTGTTAGGTCTTTATATTACTATTATAGTCCCTATTTTACAGCTACAGGCATACAAACAAATGTCCCTCAAGCAAGCTAAGAAGGATAATAAATTATCGCCAAAGTACTATGATCCTTACAAGGTGTTGCAAAAGATTGGTACTATGGCATACAAATTGGAGCTTCCTGCTTCTTCACGAGTGCATCCAATTTTCCATGTTTCATGCTTAAAGAAGGATATAGGTGAAAATCTTTCAGTTCAAACAATATTTCTAGAACATGATGAGGAAGAAAAAATCATATTGGAACTTGAAGCAGTCACGGAAACAAGAACTTGACAGCTACGGAATTGATCAATTTCAGAGTAGCTCATCAAGTGGAAGAACTTACCCACTGAATATTCTACATGGGAGGATGAGAATTTTATACAGAAGCACCCAGAGCTACTCAAGCATTGAGGACAACACTTTTTTTAAGGAGAGGGGCATGTTAGGTCCCTATATTACTAGTATAGTCCCTTATTGTTATTATTGTAACCCCTTATTGTTATTATTGTACCCTTGTAACCCCCATTTTTTTATTATTGTGCCCTTAAATTATTATTATTAGGTCGGTTAGGATTACATTGTGGCCCACTAGGATTACATTATGGCCACATGGACTTCTATAAATAGAAAGGAGGTTTTGTAAATTGTATCATCCAATAATTTTTCATTCATGTAATGTATTGGAGGTTGCCCCCTCGAAGTGGCTTATTTCTAAGGCATTGATATCTCTTTTCTTCTATTTTTGGAGTTGGTTTCCCAAATTCTTTCAGTTTGTGGGTAGTCTGAATGCCTGAGCACTGGCTAGCTTTGATGGCCTAAGAAAAATTAAATAGCCAAACAACCAAAAATATGTGCACTTGTGTCTTCTAGCAATGATTCCCACACTCGTCTTGAGTTCTACGGTCGACCCACTTCCTTTTTATGCACCATTGCTTTCCCTCGACTAGCCCGAAGACCCGAGTAGCTCAAAACACTTGACTTCTAGCCTTTTTTTTTGGGGCTCAAATGAATATTCATTTTAAAAACTGATAACATGAGAGATTTCACCAAACCAAACCCTTGGCAGGAACCTAAAAAAAAATTCCACATCATCTATGAAACATGTATGTAACAACCCCAGGTTTACTTTCCATGTAAATAAAATAAAACCAAGGTCATGGGACATGTTTTCCAAGTTGAATGGAGGGAAAAAAATTATAGTGGACATCACTTATGCTTAATTAATGGCTATGGAAATTGGCAAAGGCATTGGAAAAGGAAAGAGGAAATAAATGGAAATTTAATATAAGAAATAAAGGAAAATAGGAGAAAAGGAAGATGAAGAGATGTGATTATGCATGCGAGGGAAATTAGAGAGAAATTAGAGGAAAATGAAGAAAAAGAGAAAAATGAAAGAAAGAGACTAGACATCAATGATTAAAAGGAATTATAGAAATAGTTCACAAATTTTTTCAGTTATAGCTTTAATCACTTTCGGAATAGAGTTCTAAGAGAAGAGAGAGGAAGCACTTGGATAAGTAAGCAAGCAAATGAAGCAAGGGAGCACAAGGAAAATGTTGGAAAAGTGGCTACAATGAGAGGACATTGCAAGTAACAGGTTGCATGTGTGATTTAATTATTGAGATTTGGATGCATGATACATTCATTTGGTTATTTGGTTTCTTTGTTGTCATTAACATGGGATTTTCCATGATTGGCAATGGTTGTTAGCCTTTCCTTGTCATTTCCTAGATAGGCATGGTGTTCTCGGTGCCTTGTTTTGGTTTAATATTTGGATGGTGTTTATGGCCAGAAATGACCATGTCAACATTATAAGGGATACCACTTGGTCGGGAATTTAAAGTAGCTCCTTTTCTATTTGGAATGGTGGTTCCGACTGGTTAAATTGGGTCCAGTTTACCTCTATCCATCTCTGTTATCTTATAGTATGCCTATTACTTTCCAATATAGAAGAGACGTCATATCTACCCTCTTGTTGAGCCCAAGCAAGAAAGTGATCCTTTAGTTTATCTAGGGCTCGGCCAAACCACAACTAAGATCCGCCCTTGTATGATGGGACTTCTAGAAATGCATAGTTAAATCTAAATGCAAATTTACACTAAGATGCAAGTAAACTAATCCTATCTCGAATTGGGAAAAGGATAGCCCTCTCTCTCTCAATTAAAGAGTAGATGAACTAACTAAATAGGGGAAGAGGAATTCTTGTATGATTTAATCCATCAAATAATTTTCAGCAATCAAAGAGATAGTTCATTTAATTAATATAAAAAAAACCAAAACAGGAATGTAATTAAACAATAAGTAGTTATTGCCCAACATATTCTAATATCAATGAATTCATATTAATTCTAACTCTATTATACTCTTCATGTATAGCTCGTACATAACTTCAATATCATAAAATAATGATACAACAATAGTGTTCAATATCAAAATCCATACACTATTTAGAATATAAATTCAACCCAATTAAGGAAATTCAAGCAATGGAAGATTAATTTTTAAATTCAAACAATAGTGCATTGAAATGACAATTTATTAAATCATACCAAAATCTCATTACAAGCCTTGCATTCCTTGAGCAGCTTCAACTCCTTGGATAAATTTCCAACAATAGTGCCAAACAACTTCTCTTTCAGAACTAAAAACACTTTGTCTCTCCACAATTCACCTCACAATACATTACAATAGTGCAAATGCACAACAAGAATAAATCACAGAGTTTTCCCCTAACCTGAGATCTGAATTTTTCCCCTCACCTACAACTATAATCTCTTATTATAATAGTGCTATCAAAGCCTCTAGTTGTAGAGAAGAGGAATCCCTTGAGGATACATTAAAAGTCATATTTATAATTACAAAATGAAAATAAAAATAAGAGAACTATTGGAGAAAAATTTTGCTCCCACAAATTTTATTGGCAATAACTGTTCTTCCTCTCTTGTTGGAGCAATTCCATTGTTCTAAATCTTCTCCTCCTCATCTCCCCAGTTGCTCTCCTACCACAAACCTGTTTAAATTGGCAACAAGAAGGGCTTCTAATTTAATTTTACCTTAATTAAATTAGAAGGAAATTTTAATTCCACATCAGATAACAACTTGTATGAGTTAACTGAGTCAGGAAGACTTAGTTAGCTCAGTTAATTTGAGTTGGGGGTCAAACTGGAGACATGTAGAATTCAATATAAGTTTTAGGGGGTCAAATTACAGTTTATTTTGAGTTGTAACTAGTTAACTCAATTATTTGAGTTAAAATCAGTTCAACTAGTTCTAACTGAGAGATGAGCTAGTGAGAGTCCAATGAATTAAATATGATTTAATTCACATGCAATGTTCAATCAGATAACTGATAATTCGCTATAAATATTTGTTTCATGTCATTTCAAAGGAAGGCCCAATTGATATTGGAGTTAAAGGGAAGAGAATTATCAGTTGTATAATTATGAAAATTGTACAGGTCATGCATGAGGTCAACAAGACGCCTTAGATGAATTGCACAATAAATTCTTGGGAATTTCCTAATTAATAGGGTCTCAATTCCTCAAGAAATGTGTAAGAAAGGTCGAGCAACCCAGAGGCAAGAAATTGGTTAAGTATTAGATCATTCTTGTTGGGATCAAAGTGAGATAGTCAGAGATAATGCAGAGAGCTCTCAAGCCTGAGAGAAGCATTGTATTGTTTCATATTCTTTACTTAATGAAATATAAAGATAGCGAGGTTTTTAGCTGAGGCTTTCCCTAGATAAATTTTTGTGTTGTGTGATTGAAATTCTTTCTCTTACCTGTTCATGTGATTGTGCAATCATAATTGGTTTCCTCAATTTGTAGAAATAGATTCAATATTTTGTTTTAGCATATTAAAAGATTAGTTGAATCTATATGGATTTTATACATGGTATCAGATAAGGAATCACTATAGAATAGAAGAACCAATTTTTTATTTGAACAGGTGAATCGAATTTGCATATTTATTCTTCAGGATCAGCAGCAGATCATGATGTCTTTCTCTGGATTGAGACTCGAATATGCCCTTGAGGGTAATTAGAATTACATAGCATGGAAGGATAGGATGGAGGCAGTGCTGGAGGACAACAAACTGGAGTAATTCATAGATAATTAAATTCCCTATCCCACAACAACAGATTCTCAACTTTTTGATGCATGGAAGAAGAATGCAACAAAGGAGAGAAGTATTATGTTAGAAGGAGTTTGATATCATATTGTCTCGAACTTCCATGGAAAGGAAACTCCATATTCTATGTGGAAGGCCTTAACATATATGTTTCATAATAGGATCGACCATAAGAAACTGGCATTGAAGGATAAGCTCAGAAATATCCAGATGGAGAAGGGCGTCACGATACCAAAATACTTGATGAAGTTCACTCAATGTCGAGATGATCTTGTAATTTTTGTTGTGATAGTTTACCAAGATTATTTGGTGAGCCTAACACTTTTAGGGCTTCCCTAGAGATAGCATAGCTACCAGGACTCTATGAATTGGAGGAATAAGCTACCAGAGTGGGAGAGATTATGGTCTGACTTGGTACAAGAAGAGATTCAAGGGAACACTAGAGATGGATCCTCATCAAAGATTGATGATGAGGAGAATTGTGCCTTGGCTGTAAAGGCGAAGAAAAGGAAATGGAAGTAATCCAATTCCAAATCGGATTTCAGTCAGGAAGGAAAGAGGCGAGACTTGTTAAAGGTAAAATAAATTCACTGTCATGAGCTTGGACAGTATGCTACAAAGTGTCCACACAAGAAGACAGTCGAGAATACCTCAAGAGGAGAGGCGGGTGAAGCACTTGTGTCACATTTAGAGTAATATTTCACCCTCATCGCATGCATGGTGTCATCGATGATGGGTTATGTGTGGTACTTAGATAGTGGAGCTTCATTCCATATGACTGGAAACAAAGAATTCTTCATAAACTTGGAGGAGAAGGATCTATAAATGCACATCGATATGGGAGATGACGGGAGGTATAATGCTACCAACATAGGTACAATTACCTTTCAGAGGGAGTCAGGTAATCCTCTCACATTAAAAGATGTCATGTATGTTCCTGGTTTAAAGAATAATTTGGTTTATGCTGCTATGTTGGAAGATTGTGGTTATGATGTGATATTTAGAAAAGTAAAGGCGTTCCTTCAATACAAAGCCACGAAACAGGTGAAGAATAGTGGGGTTTGAGTAAAGAACCTATACAAATTGGATGTAGAAGACTGTGTTGCCTTGAGCACAAAAGCAGAGAAGGTGGAGAGCCAAGACATTAGTGAGTTATGGCAAAGAAGGTTGGGCCATCTACACTATGGTGCTTTGAAGATAATGCAATTTATTTCTACAAGACTTCCAAAGGGTTCACTTGAGCAGTGAGATACATGCAAAGGGTGTACATTGGGGAAGTATACCAAATCCACCTTTCACGATAAGGAAATTTGAGCAAAGGTGATCCTTGAGAGAGTTCACTCAGATGACATCTTCCACAGCAAAACACAGGTGTTATGTGATTTTTGTAGATGATTTTTCACACAAATGTTGGATTTTATTCATACATAATAAAGATCAGATGCTCTCATTAGAGAAATTTTAAGGTCTAAAATTGGCCTCCTAAGAAAAATGTACAACCAAAATAAATTTTATAAGAACCAATAGGATTCAAGATGATGATGTCAACCATGGGGGATGATTCATAAATTTGCGAGTAAAAAAGAAAAAATAATAAAATATTAAAACTACTTTTTCAACTTGTATTTTCAACTTATCTCCCTAAGTTTTTACTTAAATTTCAAGTGGGAACACTCGTTGGATGCAAAATTTAATTCTTCATCCAAGGAGTACCTATATTACATACTTTCGATGGACGCTGCTAAACGAAAAATGAGAAATACATGAAAAAATGTGATTATAGTCACGTTTTTCATGTATTTCTCATTTTTCATTTAGAAGGTTCCATTGAAAGTGTGAAACATGGGTACTCCTTGTATGAGGAATAAAATTCTGCATCCAATGAGTGTTCCCGCTTGAAATTTGAGTAAACCCTTAGGGAGATTAGTTGAAAATACTAGTTGAAAAGTAGTTTTTTTCTTTTTTCCCTCCAAAATTTGATGATGTAATATAATATTATTTTTATTATTTCCACTGTTATTTTATAATTTCCTTAAGAGGCCCATTTTAAACCTCAAAATTCCCCTAATGCAAAATTTTGTGAGTTCAAGGCACTTGTCGAGAAAGATACAGGGAAGAAGGTGAAGGCTCTGAGGAGAAACAATGGTGGAGAATATGTCTCTAAAAAATTCAAGAACTCATGTGCTTCAGAAGGAATTCAAAGGGAATTGATAGCACCTCATAACCCACAATAGAATGGGTTGCAGAAAGGAAGAACATAACTATTGTGGGAGCAGCACAAGCGATGTCGCATTATCAAGGACTATCGTTGCATCTGTGGGCTGAACCATGAAACACATCAGTATTTGTGCAGAACATAAGTCCTGATCGGGTACTTGGGATGAGTACACGAGAGGAATATTTTTCAGGTAAGAGAACAGATGTGTCACATTTTAAAATTTTTGGTTCATTAGATTACTTCCATGTGACCAAAGATGTTAGGAAGAAGCTAGAGCTAACAGTTGAGTTGCGAATATTTTTGGGGTACACTGATACACCTCAAAACTATCGAGCGTACTTTCCAACACACAGGATGAAAGTGGTAAGAAGAGATATGAAATTTGATGAAGAGAAGGCCATGAGAATTTACCTTAAGAGGGAGCTTCAGTTGCATACAGTTGAGGAGCTCTTAGCTCCGAAAGAAGAACCTCAAGATGTGGAGAAGCCACAAGTACAAGTGCATATATTGGAAGCACCCACTCATGCAGTGACATCCCGAGACGAAAGGAAGTGCACCAAATAAGTTGAAAAATTAGTGCTTGATGCTAGAGAGAAAGTGGTAGCACCCAAATCGCAACGTAGGAAGAGAAGGTCCCCAGAGTGGTACACTTTATACATGGCTCTTACGAGAGAAGGTGTAGAGATAGAACCATCCTACTTTGAGGAAGCAGTGCATCAACCAATTTGGGTTGATGCCATGGTTGAGGAGTATGACTCCATCATTAGAAATAGTGCATGGGAAGTTGTCCCCAGACCAAAGGGTAAGTCAATTGTAGAATCCGGGTGGATCTACAAGGTGAATAAGGCAACAAATGGGAGTGTGGAGAAACACAAGTCTAGGTTTGTGGCTATAGGGTTGTTGGCTTGATGGGGCCTAGACCCAGGCTCAAAGTGACTTGCATTCCAAAAAAACCCACTATTACCAGCCCTTTTGGCAACGACTTTCTTGCGCATATCGAAGTATCACCCCAGGCAATATAGGGGGATGCTAGAACTAGGTTTCTACATCCAGAGGGATAGAGGATTGTGGATTTAGGGCTTTTCCTTCTTAACAGAGCTTCGCAGATCAGATCTATTAATAATATGGGCATTTTTCAACACATTTGTTGAACTTACTAATAGACTACATGATCTTACTTATTCATGTATTAAACAAAGTAAATAACCATAAGCAAGACTGCATTATTTAATTGTAGATCAAAAAAACCCTTATTCATCACAAACATTCATAAACAGTAAGTAAAAGAAAACACATCATTAAAAATTAGATCTATCCAAAAATTATTTCATTAATAGACAGATCCTTATCATACATTCAATTCCACCCTACAAACACAGCTACGGACTTCCTAAAGTCTCTGTGCACACAGCTACAGGAGCCTTTCATATAAACCAAAAAACAGACTCTGACTCAAAATATTCTCACATTCAAATGCATCTCATAAGATCTATCGTTTAATATTTTCTTGCCTTTCTTCTTTTTTCCTCCTATTACTTCTATCTAGACTCATTATATAGGTTTTCCATTTACAATACCATGGTCCAAAAACCATGGGACGATTCTAACGTTCACAAAATAATCTCATCCTATTACATAATAATGGGCTTTGACCCACCACAAAGTCCCTATGAATCAAAATAGACTTTGCATTGCGTGCTCTGCTCCTTGATCTAAAAAATATTTCTCTACTACCTACTTCATGGGGATCCTATGTCCAACAGGCCCCCAACACAAAACTGTGACTTGTCCCAAGTCACAAAGCTGGTGCGCCATCAATCTCCACTTTGATGCCACTCTAGGCATCCTTCAATAGTGGAATCGCTTTGGTGCATTGCTTTTCAAACTCTCTGACTTCCCTGAGAAGTGTCTCTATAACTTTCTTAGCTGCCTTGATCTGCATGAATCCTCTCTACGCTGTGCACAGTGCCTTCGGCTTATTTTCCACAGATTGGTAGAGCTGGCTGGCCTCAAATTCCCATTGTTTCAATAATTTTATAAGTAGTTTCTCCTTCCTGCGCAGATAATCAACCTGCTCTTGTAATAATTTACCCTCTCAAAGATGGGTAAGTTGTTGCATTGGTGCTAAGGTCTTTGTAATGACCTTAATCTGATCCATTTGTTCAAGATTTGCGCGAACTTTTACCTGTAGCTTTTGCACTTGAGGGTCCTCCTATAGTGAGGACCGTACATCGAGAACTCCCCCTAAGACATTCACACACTCCTATATGTGGGACTCAACCTTTTCTGTGGCAGCTTTCAGCTCTGTTGCATGCTACTCCTAGACTTATGGCGGAGTGGTAGGCTACAATTACATCTGCAAGTCGACAATTTCCATCTGCATTTCCTAGCACAAGTCTTCGCCAACTTTGGCCTTAGAGTCATTAACTATGGTGGTAAGCTCAGCCACTTTCTCTTTTGGCACAACTGTAGCCTAAATCTGGAGCTCTGGAAGCTCGTTGCAAGCTTTAGATATAGCCTCCTCCAGCTTCTATCTTTGTGTTTCCTCAGTCGTGCGCTCTTGGAAAGCAAGCTGCTTTTCCTCCGCCATACTTTCTCTTTCATTCTTGAAATCTTGAATAATCATGAGGGCACAATGTTTGCGGATCTTCAACTCTTGGTTGATTCCTACAGTGGAATTGTAGCAAGATTTAGCTTTGTATTCTACCAGTGGGACACCTTCCATAGTTGCTCCACTGTGTAAAAAATCAATGTGCCTGCAGGGATAAGCACCTCGCGAGTATTAGAGATCAACGCCAATTCATATGAAGATATGCTAATACTGCATTGTGCTCCACTTAGTTGAACCACACTCACTTGCAACCCACTCATGCTCTCCTGAACAATGCTTGTCTGTACCTGCAAGTCTTGCAAGCCCTTGTGAACATCTGCCAACACTTTCTTGTTTTTTTCTTCAATATTACCCAATAAGTGCTCAGTGGCCTGCTTCACAGTGTCCCCAATTTCATTGAGGTCCCCTTCAGTAACGACCATGGATTCTAGGCCAGTGGACCTGTCAAATTTGAGCTTATTTCTTACTCCGCTCTTCTATGGTTTCCTTCGCTTGGTGGTAAAAGGGGATTATGGATCGGTGCCAAGATCACCACCAAGAACATCATCCCCTCCAGTCTCCAGAGTCTCTGCTTCAGTGTCTTTTCTAGTCACGACTATTAATTTCATTTCCTTATTTCCTGTAGCTATAGTGGGCTTCACACCAGTTATTCCCACCTACTCTGCGCCTTTAGGAAGTGGAGTTAGCCCATCGCTTGGCCAGTGGTTGATGATGGCTTCCACATCTTCTTCTTTGATCATGTATAGTAGTTCGTACCAGACCCCAGTGAGGTCCTTCTTCGCCTGGATGTGTATGTGATGGAAGTCTTCTTTGAACTCCGCTACCTGACGATATTGATCCACAATGCTTGGTGACAACTGTGGCTTATGGTTAATCAATGTGCGTAAACTCATCTCAAATCCTACCCACAAAACTTTAATGGCCATAACCCTCGATGGCTCTGTCGAATGCCACAGTGAAGCATATATGGCTTCTTTGCATAGATCGAGATCTGTGTTGTTGAATTGTGACTCCTTGGGTTCTCTCCACTCTATCAATGCAATGAGATGAAGGAGCCATGCATAGTGGAACTTCTTGCCCTCTTCTTGTGTTGCTCTGCAATCGGTGAGGAATTCAATACATAAATATCCTTTCCAGTTATATACTACACCCTTGGCACACTCTGCAGCTATGTCTATTACAGCTGCGGAAGCCTCCTCTCCGTGGATTTTTCTCATAATATTCCCCGCAATAATGTTTGCACACCGGTGAAGTGTACAGTTCTATTTGGAATGGAGTTAAATAAATACACCCTAGTTCCATTTTTCTTCTTCTAGTCATTCTTCATCTTATCCCTAAGTTTCTTGTCCTAGATTTTTCCCATAAAAGCCTCTGCGGGGTCCGACCCAAGAGAAGGAAGGGTCATAATTCTCCTTATGAGCGTCTTGGTAATGGGGATCTTCTTCCCCAACCACAAACAATCATCATGCACTAAGGCCAACAATTGGTGCACACAAATAGTGTTGATAGAACTCCGCCCAAAGTGTAGTACATATAACATGTTGAGTATTTTGGCCTCCTAGATACCCTTCACCCATTTCATTGACTCCAATCTCATCACACCTCCTGTATAGGTCTTCTCGCACAGATATCTGTTGGGCTCAAACTATGGGAATTTTGTCCGATCATTAAAATCCCAATCCTCCATTCTAAGTTGAGGCACCTTGGCGAGTGAGTCTCCTTCAACCGGCACCTCATATGGAATCAATGGTGTAAACACCTTGTACTTCACTGTGTCGGGGTCCTACACTGGCTTCTTAGCCTTCGACTTCTGGGGAAGAATATATGGAGACAATCTAGAGATAGGCTCAACCTCCTTAGCATCAATCTCTTTTGGGAATTCTTCTGCTTCGTCGTCATCATATTCTATCTCCATGGCCTTTTTTCTGTCGATATTGAGCTCCCTTACTCCATTGTTCCTTCGGGAGTTTCTTCCGATTTGATGACCTTGAGACTAGTTTCTTAAGCTTCGTGGATGGTGTTGAACTTGCAGTCATCTACTTCCTAGGAAACCTCGACCCTATGGTGGTTACTAGCAGTGTGGCTTTCATTGTGGTATCTAAACATAGCCAGATTATGTAGCTGAGCCCTGCCTTGATTAATGCTTATCTCAATGTTGTGAAATTGTAATCCAACATGCAATAGCTTGCTCAGTGCTCTTGCAGACAAAAAATCTTACTTCTAAAACTTAGCATGCAAAGTTTTTGACTGGGGAGAGGAACCCTTCCTTTATAGTGAATTTCAAATTCAAATCGCATCATCACCTTTAGATACTCCTCATAAATGTTGATTTTGTGAAAAATCTGCCCATATATGCCCATTAATTGCATCCCTCCCACTCCTTTTAACGGCCAATTCGGTGTCTAATCAACTTTTACTACTCCAACCGTCATATTTTGGACGAACTCCGCAAGACTCGCCCCCTCAGCGAAGTCCTTCCTTCCTTGACGCAACAACCTCCAGTTGCGCCTACATTTAGTCTACTGCGCAATATTGCGACTCTGATGAAGCCACCTTCCAAAATAATCATTTTGCGTCTATTCATCTCGGCACCCGCACATATCCTCCCCCAGCATAAGCTTGATTTCCGGGTCTATCCAAGAATACCATCTACCACATTCTCTGGTTTGTTCCAACTGCACAACCCAGTCAGGTTGTATAGGAGCCCTAAGCTCCTTGGTAATGCGGAATACTTCTTCCTTAACTTTTTAAGAGCCTTAGTAATACACTCCCAACCATCAACAAAGTTTTATATTAACAAGAACCCTTCTATCATATCGTCCCAATCCATAGTGACATGGCACAACTCTGTTTCAAGATATCATTGTTGAGGTATCATCTCCAAGGATGAAAGAACACGTGCACCCTTTATAGTTGAGGTTCGACGCCCCAAGCTTTAGTCCAGCGAGCCAAGTTCTTGCGAGGATCCTTCTAACCATCATACTTCTCCGCAATCTTGGTATCAACGTGACCAAATATCAACCTTATCAACTTGAAAATTTCCTTCCATCCTCATAATTAACTTTCCCTGTGTGTGCCTCACCATCTTTTTGGAGTATATTTGAATACAAAGTCCAAATCTTTGTTTCTCTGATCCTCGGGAACCTTTTTCTCAAATTATTTCAGAAACAAGACAGCATTCCCCACTCCATCATAAAAAGTCAAGTCATGTACTTCTGATTGGACACAGCACAGAGATTTGGTAACCCTGTTACAACACTTAGTGGTTACTTCAAGCAAATGATTCTTCCAATGCTCCAAATCTTCATCAGAATCTGAAACACATAAACTATCGCGCTCCCAACATATTATACCATCTGCGGTGAGATTAATCCAATATTCATCCTGCGCGATAAGATCATATGTATTATCAATATCAACATCCCCATACACATGTTGGGCAGGCTCTGTATAGCACACCTTCGGAAGGATCTAATGGCACAACAACTCGGGTACCATTTTTTTCAAAGATCATCTACCTCTTCTTCAGGATGATTATAGCATCCATGTTGTAATCCCAGTCAAATCCCAATAGCACAGGATATGGATTACTATCATCAATGATCTCAATCACTTTGAAGTCAACCAAGATGCCAACTCCATCAATATCTATGCTAATTCCCTACAATCACGCCATAGGAATGATCTTCTATTGATTTTCCATCCTCATCTAAATTGGTGACCATTTCAGCTTAGGCCTTCCCATCCACTCCCATTTCTACTTTGGAAGAATGTTGGCATCTAATCCTAGATCCAGAATGACTTGATCCATATCACAATCTCTGATCTTCGCAGTCAACCGCATCTCCTATCCGATTCTCTTCTTTTTCTTGTACACTTTATTTACTGTGCATTGTTCCAATTGCATCTTTTCCTTGTGGATACAGTTATCTCTCTGATCCAGGTGGCTCTAGAAACACCTTAGGATACCAAGAGGGCTGATGATAGGTGAAAATTCAGAGTTTTAGGATTTCTTTCAAACCAGGTTCATACTGAAGTACTTTTCACCCTGATTCCAATGATGCGAATAGGTCTCCAATCCGAGCCCGTACGGAGAAGTTAGACCGAGTCAAATTTTTGGTCAAAGTTGGGTAGTGGGCTAGGTTTAACTGTCCAACAAATTCACCTTCAATCGGCAGGGAAACCAGCTCCCGAATATGGGTGAAATTGTGGCCTCGTCAATTTTCCCAATGACACTTATTTTCATTAAAATGAAAAATAAATGTCTATTTTAAAAACCAAAAAAAAAAAAAAAAATATATATATATATATATATATATATATATATAAAAGGGGTGGTGGGCCACCACCCCTGCCACCCCATGACATGTTATATCATAGCAAATATTAAATTTTTTTGGGGGCGTATTGTCAACCCTACCACCCCCACCGGGACCTACCAAATTGTAATGGTGCATATATTAAAAACATTGGAACACACACACACACACAGATATATATATATATATATATATAGAACAAATATATGCCATATAAAATGTCGAAACCATGTAACCGTTAACCAACGATTCCGGCGGGTGTTGAACTTGCCCGGCTTAACAGTGGGTCAGTCCGCTGGTGGAACCACAACTCCAACCATGTTACAAACCACACCCAATTAAAAAATGCCAATGATTAGAAAATTTAAAACTATTCCAACATATATCTAAACAAACTTTAAACACCAGGTTTTATAACAAAAAAACACCAAGGTTGGGGGGGTCCGTGGGGTTGGAACCCTCAACCTCTCTGCCTCAATTTCTCTGTTGAACCATCATGCCAAGGGTGGCAGCTTTGTAAATTCCACCACCCCTCCACTATTTAAACCATCATTTTTATAGTGCGCCAAGGTGGACCAGCAAGGAGGAGAAGCACGGAGTTCAAGGCAGGCCCGACGCAAATATCCATAAACATTATTTTATTGAAGGTACAAGCAGGCATGAAGTTTGAGGCGGTGGAACCCTGAGCCATTCAGGGAGGCAGTAGAACCATGATTTGAGCCAAATTTTTAGAGGGGCGAGAATTTTCCGGTGTCCATATTGGACAAATTTTATATGGATTTTACACCTCTCGACGACGGGAATCTGATGACGATATCAAAGTCTGCAACAGAGGTCTCGATTTTCAGCCATTTTCCATATTGGAATAACGGTGTCGAATTTTAGCGTGTGGACAGTCGATTTCATGCCATTCAATGCCATGACTTCGATGGTTCATTAAGATCCAACAACTGAGCATTCTATTATTTAGTCAACTTCAGAGTTGAGGTATATGAAGTCTTGTTTCCATGTACTTCATTGATTATTGTTGTGAGATGTTTTATGTCGTGTTAATTCCTGCTTGATGTATGATGCAGAATCTTGATGCTTATGTCATGTGATATGTATTCATCATGGATGGTCATTTATGTTCCGAGATCCCTTTGTTGCCTCGATGGTGGGATACTATTTGTCAACATGTGTGAGGTTGTCATGCTGATAGAAGGCTTGTTATGAGTGAGAGTTCCTTGTAACGAAACATCTCGTTGAGATAATTTTCCACTCATGTTGAGGGGACATGTTCTTTTATGACAATTAAACAACGTCCATGTACATCATCACCATTTCCTCCACCAAACGAAGCAGCCAACACCATCGAGACATCGAGGCCCAGAGACGTAGTCCACACTGGACGAACTCCATTATTAAACGTCTTGCGTTTTTTTGTGTGATTATTGACATGTTTTACTCTTAATTATATCTACAGATGTGTCCATTAATGCTTTGATAAAATGAAATTATAATACATCACAGAAGTAAAAGATCATCGGTAAATCTGGTAGCTGACGGACCCAGATCAAGTGGTATCCGAGCAGTCTTCTTGCTGATGTGAATTGCGAGCGTGAACAAAAATTGAACATGCAACAATGGAGGATGGAAAAGACATGTACGAGGCCATGATCAGGATGTCCAAAATGGTGGACATGATGTATGCATCTTACGAGAGATGAGAGAAAGAAGAAGCAGAAAGTGATGCTTCATCCACATCTTGTAGTGAATGTTCCTCGCCCTCATCGTATTCTCATCATTCGAATGAGGAGACCAGTTATAGCCTTCAAGCAGATAACGCTAAATTTAAAGTGCTTCTACAATAGGAGAAAGAGGACAAGAAGAGAGTGTAACTTCAGTTGCAAGTCGCAAAGGTAGCCTTGGAAGAACTGGAGCGCAACGACCAGAGCCTTCAAGCAAAGGATGCTAAATTAAGGAGGCTTCTATAAGAAGAGCAAGTCGAGAATAAAATACAACAACTTCAGCTATGAGCCGCAAAAGAGGCCTTGAAGGAGTTGAAGCACAACAAAGGCTTGAAGAAGTCATCATCACCTGTTTCTGAATCAACATCTAAGGTAAAAAATGTTGATTTTTCTTCAATTTCATCTTCACATGCTATCATTTATGTGGGAAATGTCGAGATACCCATTACAAGAACTAGCATGCGACTCCTCACTAAGATGGGATATAAGGGAGGAGGACTTGGCGTTAATGGCCAAGGCATGATTCAACCATTGGAGGTTGTGCAAAGACTTCAATTAGCAGGTTTGGGGTGCACTAAAGGACAGTGCTCAAAGATGTCAGAAGCTCCCAATGCATGGTTGAAACCATTGGAGAAAGAGATTGATGGGAACACTTCACCATCATCCTATGATAGTGCACATTTTAGTGAAAGATCTTAGGCAAGCTCTTGTCACCATGATCGCACTAGAGGCCACCAGGAAAGGTATAAAAAGTTTCGATATTCTAGTGTTCATTTTTATTCCAAGCATGTCGCTAATAATGAACTTAGATTATGGCATCAAAAAACATGTAGGTTTTTTGGATTACATAACCATGTATTTGTTGAGTGTTGGAAAAGAATGGCAACACAAAAGAGGATGAGGCATGAAATGCCTTCTCCACAGTAGGAAAAGAGGAAGGTAAAGTAGGCCTGGAGGATGAAGATTCATTGCAATCATTGTGACAGAAGTGGCCATCAGAGAGCCACGTGTTGAAGGCTCCATCCAAAGCAGCGCCTTAAGGACAAAGCGTCCATACAGAAACCAGTCAGTGAAAATGTTCAACAAGTAAATCCACCACATTCATCATGGTTCACTCTATTGAGTAAGAAATGGTTTTTCTAGATATATTGGCCACAATTGTAAATCATGTGTTGCAATTTAAAAAGTAAAAGTGATGATGTGTTTTCCATTACTTATGAAGCAAAAATGATCTTTTGGCCTTGTATTGATAACTGGGGTATTGATTCCATTTTAATGTAAACTTGACCATTGAGCATGTGTTATAAACTCATGGCAAGTGTATGGGATTCTTGGGTCATATTCGTTCATGTAATTAAGCATGTAATTTGAAAAATATTGTACTACAGGTTTGAGAAGGATGCAAGTGTCAACTCATCGCTTATGGCTCCGAATGACAAAGGTGAAGGAGAATGAAGGGTGACCTTTCAGGACATTTTTGGTGTAGACAAGGTATAAAGAAATTGTAGATTATGTTCATGCTTTTGGTGGACCAAAAGCTCCTTAGTGGGGAGGATTGATCCAAGTGGCTCCAGACACCCTTAGGAGACCAAGAGGGCTGATGATAGGTGAAAATTTGAAGTGTTCAGATTGCTCTCGAACTAAGTTCATACTAAAGTACTCGTTACCTTGATTCCAATGGTGTGAATGGATCTCCAATCCGAGCCTGTATGAAGAAGTTAGAGCGGGTCAAATTTTTGGTCAAAGTTGGGTAGTGGGCCAGGTTTATCTGTCCCACAAATTGACCGTCAACCAGTAGAGAACCCAGCTCCCGAAAAAGGGTGAAATTTCAGCCTCGTTAATTTTCCCAATTACCCTTATTTTCATTAAATGAAAAATAATTGTTCTATTTTAAAAACCAAAAAACTATATAAAAAAAAGGGGTGGTAGGCCACGACCCCGCCACCCCATGACATGTTATATCATAAAAAATATTAAATTTGTTGGGGGGAAGGCTGTCAACCTCGCCGCCCCCGGCAGAACCCACCAAATTGTAACGACGCATATATTACAAACGTTGGAACACACACACACACACATATATATGTGTGTGTGTGTGTGTGTGTGTGTGGACATAAAAAATATATGCCATATCAAATGTTGCAACCATGTAACCGTTAACCAACAGTTTTGGAGGGTGTTGAACCCACCCGACTTAATAGCTGGCTGGTCCGCCGACGGAACCACAACTCCAACCATGTTACAAATCGCGCCCAATTAAAAAATTCCAATGGTTATCCAAATTAAAACTATTCCAATGTATATCCAACCAAATCTCTAAACAAACTTTAACCGTCGGGTTTCATAAAAAAAAACCACCAAGGTTGGGAGGTTCAGTGGGGTTGGAACCCCCGACCTCTCTGCCTCAATTTCTGCGCTGAACCATCACGCCAAGGGCGATGGCTTTGTAAATTCCGCCACCCCTCCAATATTAAACCACCATTTCTGCAGTGCGCCCAGGTGGACCAGTGAAGAGGAGGAGCATAGAGTTCGAGGTAGACCCGGCGCAAATTTCCATAAACATTATTTTATTACAAGTACAGGCAGGAACGTAGTTCGAGGCAGTGGAACCCTGAGCCATTCAGGGAGGCAGTGGAACCATGATCTGAGCCACATTTTTAGAGGGGCCAAGATTGTCTAGTGTCCAAATTGGACAAATTTTATATGTATTTTACACCTCTCGGTGAAGGGAATCTGATGACAATGTCAGTTTTTGCAATAGAGGTCTCGATTTTTCGGCCATTTTCCATATTAGAATGACGGTGTCGGATTTCAGCATGTAGACAGTTGTTTTCATGTCATTCGATGCCATGAATTTGATGGTGCATTCAGATCCAACAACTGAGCATTCTATTCTTCAGTCAAATTCAGAGTTGAGGTATATGAAGTGTTGGTTCCATGTACTTCATTGATTATTATTGTGAGATGTTTAATTTTGTGTTGATTCCTTCTTGATGTATGATGCATAATCTTGATGTTTATGTCATGTGATATGTATTCATCATGGATGGTTATCTATGTTCTGAGATCCCTTTGTTTCCTTGATGGCGGGATACTCTTTGTCACCATGTGTGAGGTTGTCATGTTGATAGGAGGTTTGTTATGAGTGAGAGTTCCTTGTAACGGAACGTCTTGTGGAGAGACTTTGCCACTCATTTTGAGGGGACATTTCCTTGTATGACAAGTAAACAACGTCCATGTACATCATCACCATTTCCAGTACCAAATGAAGTGGCCAACAACATCAATACACCGAGGCCCGAAGACGTAGTCCACACTGGATGAACTCCATTATTAAACGTCTTGCGTTTTGTTGTGTGATTGTTGACATGTTTTCCTCTTAATTATATCTGCACATGTGTCCATTAATGCTTTGATAAAATGAAATTCTAATACATCACAGAAGTAAAATATCATGGGTAAATTTGGTAGCTAGCGAACCCGGATCACTATCAGCTTCCGCAACCCTTCTACAGCCTTATGGTCCCTTAGTAATTTCATACATGTCTACAAGAAGAACACCAAGGTAAATTGATCATCTTTCTTTACTTTGGCATTCTCATCAGGCTTATTCTCCAATGGAAACAATTGTCTCTACGCATTAGGTGGTGAAGCTTTAGGAGTCATAAATGTCTTCCTTGCTTCCATAAATGTATCTTTCTCGTGATGTACATTTAATCCGACATTCTTATATTTTTCTTTCCTTACCCAGGTCTTTGTCACAATATTTTTTCCTTTTGTGTGGTCTCCTCCAGTATTCACACCACTGCGTGTTACTATGTTAACGCTTGGATCTTCCTAGCACGGTTCAACCCTCATCATTTTTATATTCTGATCCAGCTGCTGGCTGTGCTTCTCCTACATTTTATCTAACAAAATGGGACAATCTTTGATTTTATGACCAAATTCTTGACAATGCTTACAAGAATTTGGAGTAGGATTATGACAATCCCTGGAAAAATGTCCAACCTGTCCGCAGTTGTAACATATCATTTGTCCTCGTCCACGACCTACGCCTCCTCCTTGACCACGCCCTCGGCCTAGAAAACCTCCTCACTCAGTGGGTGAACTCGAAACTTCACACCCTTATACCTACATTCGATATGCACCAGGATTTTTCTACATCATCAGATCATAGCTCTTACAATGTTGCTTATCATGTCCCACTAAACTGCAGAAATTGTAGAACAATTGCTTCGACGATCTAATTAAATTTTGCAAAAGGTGACAATAGTCCATGGAATGTTAGGCTGCAACTTTGCATAAGCTACACCATACATGGGGCCCTACACTTGGCCCAATAGTTGAACCAGGCTTCAATGGACTCGACATCCCAACATTAAAATATTCTCTATAAACAGGGCGCTGCTCTTTATAATGACCCTCTACTTTTCACTTGATACACTATACTTCCGACCTTATATCATATCGAACCTCATTTCCCTTCTTTAGATCCTGAAGCTCCATATGCAAGCTCGCCAACTGAATTTGAATATGTTGCACCGCTATGCTTGTATCGATTATCGGCAAAGCCTTCGACTTCATCGCTATCTCCAACGATTCAACCTGAGTATCAATCTTATGTTGTGACAATGAAAATTTGAGATGAGGAAACAACACATCAATGAACCATTATCTATTTTTTTCATCTGGGATCTTGAAACTAATTTGGCTCAACGGAATCTTAAATCGTTTATCTACCTCCAATACGGTCTCAGTGGCCAACTGCTTAATTTTCCTTGATCTTCATGATACACTGGGACCTCAACTCTGTTTTCTTGAATTCAACGTTCAACATGGTCTTTGTCTCATCCAAACAATAATTTTGATTCCTCATAACATATTTCATGTACCAGGACAATGATCTTTCCTGAAGCGGGGTAACCAACTAGGATTTCTTCATGTTTTCATCTGTAACATTCTGCGAACTCCATATCACTTCTACCAAAAGCCAGAAATGTTCAGGATCATCTGTTCCCTTGAACATAGGCATCTTCAGGGGCTGGGACATGGTGAATGGGGGAGGTGGAGGTGGAGGTGGAGGAACAGAATGGGATGGAGTGATGATGGGGGTGAAAGGTTAGGGAATCTCCGCAGTGCTTTGTTAACTTTCAAATCTTAGACTTCTCAGGGTAGCGGGGTTGTTTTCTCTTTCTCCAAACAACAGACTATATTCATTTTCAATGTACATTCCCCAACTAGTACTAAACCTTTTGCTGCTTTGCATAGCACCAGTTTCTCTTTATTCAAACATCAATCTTAGTGCATCCGTAGCGTACCCTTTTCACACAATAACATTTTAATCCAGAACTTTAGTGAATTCAGGTACTTACCTCGAGGGCCTTTGAAGAACTTGTGCTCTGCTTCACTATAAGACACAAAAGTCTCAATCACAAACTAAATGATAAACCCTCCAAGGATACTGTCTATCCAATAATCAACAACCCTCGTGATCTCACTATCACTATTTTTCATCCTCTCAATCAGATCTGGGGTCCACACCATTAGCTTATTATTGAACTAGCCTGTTTGCGCGACTATTCTTGATATCTACTCGTAAAACTCACTAGAAAATGATGCAAAAAATATCTCATATTGATCTGTATATATATACTTTTGTAACAAATGTTTAGTAGAGATGTGCGAGTTTATGTTTTCTTTCATAACAAACTCACGTTATTTCAGACTTACCCAATATTCAATCTCTTGTTTAGATAGATTCCACATCCAGTTATCCCTTTGTCAGATCCCGGTCCCAACAACAAAACCATTTGTTGCCTTGATGGGGCATAGACCCATTTTCAAAGTGACTCTGTATTCCAACAAAACCCACTATTATAGGCCCTTTCGGCAACGACATTATTGCGTAGATCGAAGTTTCACCAGAGGCAATATAGGGGGATGCTAGAACTAGGCTTCTGCATCCAGAGGGATAGAGGATTGTGGATTTAGGGCTTTTACTTCTTAACACAGCTTCACAGATCATATTTATTAATAATACGTGCAATGTTCAACACATCTATTGAACTTACTAACAAACTACACGATCTTACTTATCCATGCATTAAACAAAGTAAATCACCATAAACAAGATTGTGCTATTCAATTGTAGATCAAAAAAACCCTTATTCATCACAGAAATTCATAAACAGTAAGTAAAAGAAAAAACATCAGTAAAACTCATATCTATCTAACAGTGCTTTCATTAATAGCCAGATCCTTCTCATACATTCAATTCCACCCTACGCACATAGCAACAGGGGTCTATGCACACAACTGCAGAATTCCTAAGGTCTCTACGCACATAGCTGTAGGAGCCTTTCCTCTAACCCAAAACACAGACTCTGACTCAAAATAGTCTCACATCCAAATGCATCTCATAATATCTATCTTTCAATATTTTCTTGCCTTTCTTCTTTTTTCTTCCTATGACTTATATCTAGACTCCTTATATAGGTTTGGCATTTACAATACCATGGTCTGAAAACCATGGGTGGAGTCCAACGTTCACAAAATAATCCCATCCTATTACATAATAAGGGGCTTTGACCCACCCCAAAGCCCCTATGACTCACAATAGACTTTGCGTTGTGCGCTACGCTCCTCGATCTGCGTAGCCTTTCTTTACTGCTTACTTCGTGGGGATCCTATTTCCAACAAGTGTTCTCTCAGGTGGAGTGGATTGATTATGATGAGACCTTTGCACTAGTCGCAAGGTACTCATCTATCAAATCCATCCTTGCAATTTCAGCACATATGGGATGGCAGATACATCAGAGGGATACAAAGACAACCTTCCTCAATGGGTTGATTTAGGAAGAGGTGTACATTGAGCAGTTGGAAGTTTTTGAGACCTTCGATAGAGAGTAACATGTGTGCAAACTCAACAAAGCAGTGTATCTGTTGAAGCAAGAACCTCGTGCTTGGTACACCAGGATTGACAACTACTTCACTGGGTTGGTCTTCACCAAAATTGAAGCAAATGAAAACATTTACCATATTGTGGTAGAAGGTAAAATTTAAATCATTTTAATTTATGTCAATTATTTGATACTTGCAAGTGATGAGCATTTCATCAAGTCTTGCAAAGAGGATCTTCCAAGATAATTTGAGATGAAGGACATGGGGCTCTTGCACTATTTACTGGGATTGGAAATTTGGCAAAGAGATAGGGAGCTATTTTTATATTATGGCAATTATGCCAATAAGATTCTCAGGAAGTTCCACATGGCGGGAAGAAAACCCATGGAGACTCCTCTAGCAAGAAACTAGAGGAAGGGGGATGCTACTTCAGGCAAAGTAGTAGATGCTACCATCTACAGGAATCTTGTGGGTTCACTCATGTATTTGGTGAACACATGACCACACATGTGCTATGCGTTTAACCAACTTAATAAAGCTATGGTTATGCCTTCCAAGCTCTTTTGGAAGGAATGAAAGAATGTGTTGAGATACCTGAGAGGCACTACAAAGTTTGGGCTATAGTACAAACGGACAAAGGGAGTGAAGCTTCAAGGCTTCTCAAATGCTTATTGGGTAGGGATTCCATGCAATAGGAGGAGAAAATCAGGGGGCATCTTTAGCATTGGATCAACAACAGTTTGGTACAGTAGGAAACAAAGATCAGTTGCACTTAGTTCAGTAGAGGCAGAGTACATGGCGGCCATTCAAGAAACATGTGAGGTCATCTAGTTGAGGAAGATACTTGTTGTTTTTTTGGTCGATAGATGGATCTGACGGTGCTTTATTGTGATAACCATAGTTGCATCAAACTCTCGGTTAATCTAGTTTTTCATGATAGGTCCATGCATATTGATATCCAATATCACCATCTCATAGATTTTGTGCAGAGGCAGATTATTTCAATAGAGTACAATCCCATGGAGGATAAGGATACAAACATCTTGACGACGACACTTTCAAGAAGAAAATTCAAGGTCCATAGAAGTAGGATTGGGTAGTAGACAATCCCTTTCTTATTGAGAGGGAGTGTTGAAATTAGAAACAAGAAGGGCTTCTAATTTAATTTTTCCTTAATTAAATTAGAAGGAAATTGTAATTCCACATCACATGGCAGCATGTATGAGTTAACTAAGGGGTCCAGTTATAGTTTATTTTGAGTTGGAATTAGTTAACTCAATTATTTGAGTTAAAATCAGTTTAACTAGTTCTAACTGAGAGATGAGCTAGTGAGAGGTCTAGTGAATTAAATCTGATTTAATTCACATTAAGTGATCAATCAGATAGCTCATAATTTGCTATAAATAGTTGTTGCATGTTAGTTCTAAGGAAGGCCTAGTTGAGATTGGAGTTAAAGGGAAGAGACCTATCAGTTGTATAATTAGAAAATTGTACAGGTCATGCACAAGGTCAGCAGGATGCCTTAGATGAATTGCACAATCAATTCTAGGGAATTTCCTAATATATAAGGGCTCAATTCCTCCAGGAATGTGTAAGCAAGGCTAAGCAACCCAGAGGCAAGAAATTGGTTAAGTATCAGACCATTCTTGTTGGGATCATAGTGAGACAATCAGAGATAGTGCAAAGAGCTTTTGAGCTTGAGAGAAGCATTGTATTGTTTCATATTCTTGACTTAATGCAATATACAAATAGTGGGCTTTTTAGCTGAAGCTTTTCCCAGATAAAACTTTATGTTGTGCGATTGAAATTATTTTTCTTACTTGTTCATGAGATTTTGCAATCGTAATTGGTTTCCGCAATTTGTAGAAATAGATTCAGTGTTTTGTTTTAGGATATTACAAGATCAGTTGAATCTATGCGGATTTTACAAAACCAATTGAAATTCAGAAATTAAAACAAATTTGTGCATAAAATAGAAATCAAACCAATTCTCAACAAATTAAAAATAAATAAAATCCAAACAAAATTCAAGATTTGATTGCTTCTCTTGGGTCTGATTTGCTTTTGAGTAATGTTGGAGGAGGAATTAGTAACAACATTTTTTTCAAAGCTAATGAAATTTTCCCAAATCAAAATTGAAAAACTAATTTTTGGTTGCAAATTCTTCACTTTGTTTTCCGCTGGATTTCTGGGTCTTTAAATTATGGAATTTCCTAAAATTGACCATCGCATATTATTCTCCTATGTCTTAGCTTTTCAATCAGTTATTGCAAGCTTCATTTGGTTTAGTGAATCTCTAGAGATGCCTCTCCAAAGATGAAGTGTAAAAAATATCTAAATTTTAGAAAATGTCTGCCTAGACTAAAATTAGGAAATTTTTAATAAAAAATCTCAATTTAAACTTAAATTAAAAAAAAAATGATGGTTAACAGTTAATTACTTACAATTATTTTATTAACTAAATATATCTAAATTATTAATATACATATGATACAAAATTAATTCACAAATTAATTAAATTATTTTAAAAAAAAAAATTTTAAAAAAAAATTATTATTTTTAATTTAATTATATTTGAATTAATTTATTAAATATTAATTTATATTGAAACAATATAGCACTAAACATATTAAACCAAATATATAACATCAAACCTATTCTACTAATGAATAAAATATTACATCAAACAAATATTATATTACACCAAACCTTTCTATATGAAATAACCCTCATGTAATAATTTTAATATGACAACCTTTTAACAAACCCATCGGAACTTTTTATTATCGGAGGTTATTAAATATCGGGCATCGAATATTTTAAAATTAAGTAACAAAAATCCCAAGGTCCGATGTGATGAAGTGTATTGGGACGTGGGGATGGCGAGATCGGAGAGAGAAAAAATGAGCATGGATCGAGAGTTATTACTCATCGGATTGGAGGTTCTAATAAAACAAAAGCTCCAATGGCTCAATGAGGTCCGAGGTCCATTGGGTTTGAAATGCATCATTTAATGTTAAGACATTTATACAAATCTCAATACCAAATGAACATTTATTACTAAACGTATCAAACAAGTCTTACACAAAACTTATATGTCACCAAAATCTTTTATATCCACGTTTTATAGCAAAAGTCATCGGAGGATGGTTATATGGAACTTTGGAGCTATTAGAATATCGGAGGATAATCGAAGGAGCCCTGAGGTATTAACAATGCCGAGGGTTGTGGAGTATATGAGATCGAAGGAGAATAAAATTATTGGAAGTTTTGATAAAAAGCTCTGATATGTATAATGGTCTGAAAACAATCTAATATAACATATGTTTTATAACATAGTCCATCGGATGTACGAAAGTCATCGGGGATCGAGGGTATTGTGGTATCGAAGGTTTATGTTAAGGTTCTGATTTACATGCCAGGGTTTGTTTGAGGTGTATTAGAGGTGTAAGATGTTGAGATTAAGTGAAGTGAGGCTGGTTTATAAATTATAACTATTTTGTTGTTGGGTGTGGAGTCTGATTATTATTTTTATTTAGATGTATTGCTGCGTTGAATTCTTGTTCTAAATGGGGCGTCAATACCATTCATTGTTTGATCGTCATCTGGGGCGTCCAGCGAGGGGTGGTGACAACCTTTTAGAGCACCCCCTAGCGGGGGATTTCGAGGGCAGCGCCCCCAAAGCTAAAAACATATGCAAAATTGCCTTGTAAAATGTTGTAATTTCGTAGTCAATCTGGGCCGTTCATTAGACGGATGATCTGACAATAGAAGTTATGTTTAATTTAGGGTTTTTTTCCCTAGAAGGAAACCCCTCTGTTGTATGAGGGTATTGTATTGTGGCTTTGTATCGTGTGTATATTCTAAGCAAGAAATAGAAAGGGGCACTGTGTGAGAGAGAAGATGATATTACAACGGATCTACTATAGGTTGTGTCTCTTCATTTTGTTGGATAATAAAAAGGAAGGACTGGTTGTTTCCGTGGATGTAGCCCAAGTTGGGTGAACCACATATATCTATGTATCTCTTGTTTTATTTTTTATTTTTGTGTTTGTGTTTCCACATATTTTATGTGTTCCATTGCTCTGTAATATATACGTTTCTAACATTTGTAAATTAAAAATACGACAAAAAGAACTACAGCCACTTTCAAGTTCGAGATTTCAGACCTCTTAATTTTTGAAATTGAGATTTGGAATAGACTTCTGAGATCCCGAAAAAACATAATTTAATTTCTCTACAATTTAGCTGTGGTGATTTCGTAGGACCGTTAGCAAAAATGAATTAATTAGTAAAATTAATTAAAAATCACTATTTACAATCAAATTACAAAAATTAAAATAATATACATTTTGTACATCTTTTAGCCATGGCGGTAAAAATGATCGAACTTTGGTGAAGCGTCATTTGCAAACCGTGCATCCAAATGAGATGAAACAAGGATTGATGGAAAGATAGCGGAAAATTGAACACAATGAAGTAATCATAAGGGAAATCCAAAGAAAATAAAAATTTAGCAAAAATTGTAGGACACTGAACCAAAAGAAAATATTAGAAGGTGATTAATCCAAAATTTAAGAAAAGGGTCCCCATTATTTGAAATGAATAATAAAAAATAGGATCGTTGAGTTTTCACCTCAACAATGGCGACACACGGGGAAGAACCAGTTCTCTTTGGTTAAAATATAATGAACTTCAGTTTACCCAAAGGTTAAAAGTGGGGAATTCTATGAAACCGTAAAACAGTAAAACATTTCGCATGGGTCCCACGTTAATTAATGAAGCAATATAGGTTAAAAAATATAAATACTCAAAGAAAATTGAGTAAAAATCATGAATTCGAATTTTAGGGAAATATTTATTTTAAGATTACCTCGTATGAGAAATAAAAGAAGGTACACATAGG
Organism: Pinus albicaulis; assembly: GCA_034641835.2. Taxonomy (NCBI): domain Eukaryota; kingdom Viridiplantae; phylum Streptophyta; class Pinopsida; order Pinales; family Pinaceae; genus Pinus; species Pinus albicaulis. The sequence continues at coordinate 101,906,824 of CM076577.1, forward strand.
TAGATAGGAGTTTTTTTTTTTTTTATAAAGCATATATCCATCGTTATGAATGGTTTCTAACATCACTTCGCTTCCAATGATACTGAATAGTACCCCGACAAAGTTGTCTTTTATGCCATATAAGCATGGCTCTGCTACCAGTGAGCATCCATAGCCCTGGCGAGTTTACCTGTCTTTCCCATACTTCCCTTTTTTATCACCCTTTTGATAAGCACATTTGAGATATTTAGTTTATGATGTACCTGAGTGCGATATGTGGGATTGTAATAGAGACTTATGCTATGGATATAATAATTCCATAATTTTGACTCCGAATATTTCCCCGTGACCATCATTCAGATGTTTTTATATGAAATGGAGGGATGGGAGGGATTTATTGAGTTAAACTCAGCTTAGTTCTTTCCTTGAAAATGTGAACTATATCACTTAGAAAGGATACATGTTCCTCCATGGAAAAATTTAAAGCAAGAGGGCTTTAGGATTCCATAAAGATATACCTTTAATAGTAAATGAAACTCATTGAGATAGACAGAGTAAATATTTCCCATGTTTGTCAACCACTGTTGGGTGAGGAAAAGGCCTTCCACATAAATATTAGTGGAGTCGCCAAAATCAAATCATGAGCAATGGAAAAACTGAAAAATAAATAAAAAATAAAATGAAAGAGGAAATCAACAACTCCAAACATGTCAAAATGAGAAAAGAAAAGCCCAAATTAAAGACAAAACCAACAAGACTAATTATTCAAATTTCTCAACAAAACAGTAAAATAAGATAAGCATGTGTGTGTTCATTTTATGTTGAGAATCTAATGAATTTTATCTTGCAGTGTTACAAGCAATTAGGCTCTGAACAGTAAGGTGAATAGCAGTCATGTGGTGAAATTCAGTCCAAATGTGAAGTCTCTGTCTACTGCAAGTTTTGTTGGTTCAAAGCAAATCCTACATAAAAGAATCTTAACAATTTTTATAAAAGGAGTGCTTAAGAAATAGCCTAAAAGGTTCAAATATTCCCCAATTTAGTTGATTTGAAAATCGCTACTTCTCTTCCAAGGATTCAAAATCAAACAATAAGGAGAATGACTTCCAAATATGAGCCAACAGGGGTGTGAACCAATTCGTGATGTCTCGCAAAACAAAGAAATAAATATCAGCAAAAATTAAAAACAAAACTGAAAATAAAATGTAAAGAATTGAAAAGAATGAATATGGGCATATGAGACTTACCATTGGAGAATATCGTTTAACTTACTTGAAAGGTGTGTATTTTCTCCAAAAAAAGATAACATCTTTTTTTAATTGGAAGTAAAAGCATGAACAAGTGGCTTTCAATGTAGTTTTCATTATCCCAAAATCATAACTTATTAAAGTTAAACTAAAGTAAGCAGTAAACTAGAAGAAAACAATGATTCATGTTCAAGTAAACTAAATCCATCAGAAATGAGAATGATGATGTGCTTTTGCAGCAATGATTGTTCTCTTTATTTTCTAGATTTCATATCCACTCTATGGTTTTCATAAAATGTCAATAATCAAGACCAAGTCTCAAACAATGTAATGTTTATGTGTAGATGGAGAGGTCTTGAAATTTGCACGCTAAATATAGAGTGATATATCAAAACTCAAATATAAGAGAATTCAAACATGAATTAACCATGATCCATTACCCTTACTAGTTGTTGCATTACCATAATGGGTGCTCAAAAGTATCTTTGAAAAGAAAAGAAAATATTCACACTACAAATGATCAACATGATGAAAATGTGGATCTCGCAAATGAAGAATTCAAAATGGGAAAATAAAATCATGAATAAGATCATTTGCTGCAAGATTTTGTAATTTCTTGTGCTTGTAGAAAATTTCAATAAGAAAGAGTCAAGAATTTAATTTCAGTTGCATCGACGACATGCAAAATATGATTATTGATTCATATTGCTAAATTTTTCAAAGAAATGAAATATGAACAGAAGAAAAACTATAGAATACCTAGATTTTGATGAAACAACAAATACTTCCCTAAACATGTTGCAGATTAGAAAGGGATGGCTACTTGCTTATTTTTATACCCAATTAATAAAAATCAAGTCTTTGGATCAAGGCAATGAAGCCTTGCAAAAGACGAAAAACAAAAATAATAAGTAAACTAATAAAAAGATAAATTGAAAACAAATGAAGATGAACATGTCAATGCACACATGGAAGAATATTGACTGATTGTGAATTTACCTTATATATAATGACATTATCCCATGTAATTCTCAAAGTTCGCATATGTTCATAATCATATCCTTATTCAATCTAAATTAACCTCTAAGTATTGAGCTATTGATTTTCATTTACTTCATAATAACATTGAGGGACAAGAGTGGGAAAAGTGACATATAGAAATACTTATGAATTGAAAATTGAGTTTCTCAAGGGCACTTGATTGTATTGATTTTTAGGAACTCCATCCTTCTTGATTTTCTTTGCAAATTTAGAAATGTGATGAAGCTTCACCAAGAAGAATAATAAAACATAGTGTAAGCGTAATATAAGCAAGCACACTTTTCGAACACTCTTTGTTAAAGAATGAAGTAGATGCAAAGAAACATCATAGACTCATTATATATTTATTAAATTTTTTCCATAATGAAATAAATAAAAACGGTAAATGAACTTAAATCTAAATTAATCTATTCCTACTCTTAAATGAATGAAAATTAAAAATGACTAAGTATAGTCATAATTCCAATGTAATCATTTAAGAATTTTATTTCCTCGTTGTATGTACATAACAAACATCAGTAACAAAAATACAATTACAATCAACCCAACAGAAATAACTCTGAATGTAGAATGTACATTTATTGCTAATAAATTTACATAAAGCAGTTTATTTACAAGCAGATTACTTACAAACATTCTCGCCTCGAAAGATTCTTCTAACCAAATCTCTATGGGATCAGAAAAATAAGGACGAATATTCATTGGAGAAAGGAAGAAGTCAAATGAGAGAGAGTTCGAATAACCATTAGTGTTATGTACATTAGAAAAACCATTAGCAATCTTCTATTAACATGAAGCTTCCAAAAATCTTTGAAAGGGATCAATGAAATGAGGATGGAGGCTTAATACATATGTCAAAAGATCTTCAATTGCATTAGATAGTTGTTCATATTGGACCAATTCATTCCAAGTGTTGTTTCATATTGATAATGTATACTAGAAAGAAAAGTAAGTTGATATGACATAACCATCAAACAAATTTGGAAAGTTAACAACTCTCGATGGTCATAATCTGAATTTAGAGATTCTTCTCTACATTCTAGTAATGCAGATTGTGAATTTTCAACACTTAATTGCTCAATATGCCAACAAATGACATCTAAAATTTGAAAAATAAAAAACATAAAATAAATATGAAATCAAACAAAATAAGTGAAGGAACAATAATAAAATCAAATCATAATTTACAATATTTTTACAATCAATGTTACAACAAAGTTGGGATAGATTTGAAAGATTTTCCTTCTCACAAGCACTAGCCAAGATAGTACAATTAAAATGGTCATCGCCATCCACTTGTGGAAAAGGGAAATTTTTGGGACTACGAATACGAGTGAGAACTTGATCATCATAGGAATCATAAATTGGAATGGATTCTTAAATGTTGAAATCAAGAAAATGATTCATTGTTTGAAAATGAGAACTATTTGGAACAATTTTTGAGTTAGAGTATTCTTAATTTTTGAATGTGAGTAGAATTTGATCACGAGGATTTAATGAAGATAAATATAAACAAACATCCTCAATGTCTGAAATTAATCATCATAAATGATGTCATGGCATTCACGAGGATTCCATTCATTCCCATATGATATATCAAGATAGGAAGGAATATTGAGCACATGTTCAACAATGTTGAAAGAATGATCAATGAATGAATCTCTATCCCGATAAAAACTAATTGGAAATTCATTAATACCAGCCTCTCTATTTTCCTTAACAATATTAATGCAAAGAGGGGATAAATTACTATCAGCAAAAATATCAGGATAAAGAGAGAAATATGAGTCTAAAGAAATGAATATGAAAATATCTCTATTTGTGGACTCTTGTGCATTTTCTTCATTATAAAGTCCATTATTATTCATGACCATTCATTTGTCTATTTATGCTTTCTTGAAGAATGTTGTTTGGATGCCATGAATTTGGAATTTGATCAACATGATCAAATTCAGAAATTTCTACAGCATATTGCATATTATAATCTTTGATTTCTACTGTGCTTGTTGATTTATTGATTGTTTTTTTGAATTACTTTCAAGGTGATTTTCTGATTTTGAGACAGTTATTTCTTCAAGTTTTTTGCTAGCATCTTATTGTGGTTTATTAGCAGAGTTTTCCAAGTTTTGTGACTGTGCTTCATTAACATTAGAGAGAGCATCATGAGCATTATTAAGGTTATATGAGGTGTGAACTCAATGAAGAAATTGAGCATACATGGCAGAGGAAAATTTATCATGATTGTTATGCACCTTCATATTAGAATTTGTGATCATGTTATTAAAGGTTGATGAAGATTGATCAAATCTTGTAATTGTTTCATATGGATTAGAAATGCAAGGAAGAGAGCAAAAATATTCAAACCAATCCAACAATTCTTTCTTCGAAGATTTATCTTCAATTTTGAATCTTAAACAATTTAATCGAAATATAATAGTAAAATCCCTGAAGATTCATTTTCAAACCTTCATTAATCTTCAAACTCATCACATACTTGTTCATAATCATAACCGTCAAATTAATAAAAGAACTTTATGATAAATTGATCCCAACTGTGAATAGATAAAACTGGAAGATATTGATACCAACTTCTGGCTTTTCCCGAGAATGTAAGAGTAAAAATCATTCATAAAATACTTTAATCAATATCATGAAAAGTAGAATTTGCAAAATTTTAAATAAATTGCAAGGCATGATCAAATGCAGAAACATTCCTCTTACTGTTAAACTTTACCTTTGACAAGTATCTTACTATTTCCAGTGGAGTATTGGCAGATGCACGACTAGAGATACAACTCCAAATTGGAAGTTTGAGAGGAGCCATTATAATTAAATAAAAACTTTAAAATACAAAAACTCCAACAGACAACAAGTCGTCAGACCCTCCTTCTAGCGCCAAAAATGTTGATGGCCCAAAATGACCATGTCAACATTATAAGGGAGACCACCCGACCGGGAACTTAAATAAGCCCCTTTTATGTTTGGAATAGTGGTTTTGACTGGTTAAACTGGGTCCAGTTACCCTCTCTCCATCTATGTTGGCTTATAGTATGCTTATTACTTTCCAATAGAGAAGAGACATCATATCTTCTGTCTTGCTGAGCTCGAGCAAGAAAGTGATCCTTAAGTTTATCTAGGGCTCGGTCAAACCACAACTAAGTTCTGCCCCTGTATGATGGGACTTTTAGAAATGCAAAATTAAATCTAAATGCAAATTTACTCTAATATGCAAGTAAACTAATCATATCTCTAATTTGGAAAAGGACACCCCTCTCTCATTTCAAGAGTAGATGAAATAACTAAATAGGAGAAGATGGTTGTTTGTATGATTGAATCTATTAAATTCATTTAATTAATGAAAAAGAAACCAAAACATGAACATATTTAAAAAATAAGTAGTTACTACCCAACACATTCCAATCTCAATGAATTCATATTAATTCTAACTCTATTATGCTCTTCAGAGATAGCTCTTATACAAATTCAATAACATAAACTAATGATACAATAATAGTTCTCAATATCAAAAGCAGACATTATTTAGAATATAAATTAAAACCAATTAAGGAAATTATGGCAATGTCAGAAGATTAATTTTACAATTCAAAAAATAGTACATTGAAATGAAAATTATTAAATCATACCAAAATATCTTTACAAGTCTTGCAGTCCTTGAGCAGCTTCAACTCCTTGAATAAATTGCCAATAATAGTGCCAAACAAGTTCTCTTTCAGAACTAAAAACACTCTGTCTCTTCACAATTCACCTCACAATACATTGTAATAGTGCAAATGCACAAAAAGAATAAATAACAGAGTTTTCCCCTGACCTCATATCTAAAGTTTTCCCCTCACCTACAGTTATAATCTCTTATTACAATAGTGTTATCAGAGTCGCTAGTTGCAGAGAAGAGGAACTCCTTGAGCATTCTCTAAAAGTCATATATATAATTACAAAATGAAAATCAAAATAAGAGGATTGTTGGAGAATAAATTTTCTCCAACAAATTTTATTGGCCAGAATTATTTTTCCTCTCTTGCTGGAGAAATTCCATTATTCTAAATCTTCTCCTCCTCATCTCCCAACTGCTCTCCTGCCACAAACCAATTGAATTTCAGAAATTAAAACAAATTAGTGCATAAAATAGAAATAAGACCAATTCTCAACAAATTAAAAATAAATAAAATACAAACAGAATTCAAGATGTGATTTCTTCTCTTGGGTTTGTTTTTCTTTTGAGTGATGTTGGAGGAGGAATTAGTAACAACTGTTTTTCCAAAGCCAATGAAATTTTCTCAAATCAAAATTGGAAAACTAATTTTTGGTTGCAAATTCGTCACTTTGTCTTCTGCTAGATTTATGGGTCATTAAATGATGAATTTTCCTAAAATTTACCATCTCATATTATTTTCTTCTATCTTAGCTTTCCAAAGAGCTATTGCAAGCTTCATTTAGTTGAGCAAGTCTCCAGATATGCCTCTCCAAAAATGAAGTGTCAAAAATATGAAAATTCTAGAAATGTGTGCTTAAGCTAGAATTAGAAAATTTTTAATAAAAAATCTCAATCTAAACTTAAATTAATATATATATATATATATATATATATATATATATATATATATATATTACTTACAATTATTTTATTAACTAAATGTATCTAAATTATTAATATACAAATGATACAAAAATAATTAAATTATTTACAAAAATAAAAAGATTTTAATTTTAATTTAATTATATTATAATTAATTTATTAAATATTAATTTATATTGAGACAATATAACAATAAAATTAGCCGTAGTCTAATTAAACTATTTTTTTGCCCTAAAAATCATGGAAATTCTGGTAAGATTTTAAGAAAATTTGGCAGAGATTTTTGTAAATTCAGGTTATAGCTATCAAACTTCAATATTTTGAGTGTTGTAGAGGTTTTTGATGGTGTTGAATCCATTTCAAGTAGTCTATAATGCGACTTTTTGAAGGCTTTTACGGTAGTTTTTTCCGGTCTAATTTCTCTAAATTCCGGCAGGAATTTAGTGAAAATAGAAGTTTGATGAGTAACCTTGCACAATTGAAGTGCCCTAGGGGTTTTTTAGGATGCTGAATCCATATATACAGTCAAAAAACCAGTTTAAATAACAGAGATCAAGATTTTACCTCAAGATTTTTCACTGGATTCCGGCACTTGAAACTCCAAAAGTCGCACTAAAGACAACTCCAATCCATTTTCACCATCAAAAACATGATTCAAACACTACTACTGCAAAATTTCTTAACTTCTTTTAACCCAAATTTCAGCCACTTTTGACCATCTAAAAAATTCCTCCACCTCCATAAACAACTCCCTAAAAATATTAAACCAAATATATAACCTCAAACCTATTCTACTAACGAATAAAATATTACATCAAACAAATATTATATTACACCAAACGTTTCTCATTTGAAATAACCCTCATGTAATAATTTTAATATGACAACCTTCTAATAACTCATCGGAACTTTGTTTTATCGGGGGTTATTAAATATCGGGTAGTCACAATCGAACAAAAATCCTGAGGTTCTATGTGATGAAGTGTATCGTGACGTGGGCCCAGCGGGATAGTTATAGCGAAACATCGGAGGAGAGAGAAAAAATCAGCGGGGATCGGGAATTATTACTTATTGGATGGGAGGTTCTAATAAAAAAAAAGCTCTGATGGCTCAATGAGGTATGAGGTCCGATGGGTTTGAAATGCATCATTTTAATGTTAAGACATTAATAAAAACCTCAATACCAAATGAAATTTTATTAATAAACGGATGGGTATATCAAACAATTCTTATACAAAACTTATATATGTCACCAAAATCTTTTATATCCATGTTTCATAACAAAAGTCATCACAGGATGGTTATATCAGAACCTTGAAGCTATTAGAATATCGGAGGATTTTCGAAGGAGTCCTTGCGTATTAACTATGCCAAGGGTTGTAGAGTATCGGAGATCGGAGGAGAATAAACTTATCAGAATTAAAAAAAAAAAATCCTATATGTACAATGCTGTGAAACCAATCTAATATAACACATGTTTTATAACATAGTCCATCAGATGTACGAAATTCATCGGGCATCTGGGTATTGTGGTATTGGAGATATAATGATATCCAGGTTTAATGAAAAATCTATGAGGTCAATAAAATGTCGAGGTTCTGATTTATATGTCAAGGTTTGTAATAAAATTTTTTTGGTGAAAATCATATCAGAATAGATTTGGTCGACGTGTTTCGAACCAGCCAGTGTGGTTTATTATCAGGACAAGATGGAAAATTTGATTAATAAACCCCTTTAAATAGATCTTAAAGCTCCAACTAGCCGTTTGTAAAATAACGACTAGTTAGTTTATTTATTAACAAAGAATAAATCCCATGATTAATGTTTAAAATCTGAATTTTATATATTTATATTTATTTTTAATAAAAATAATAATTATTAATCTAATATAATATTGAAGAATAAAATAACTATTTAATATTTATATATATTTATTTTTTATATAATAATTTTTTATTTGTTTTTATGTTTGTTAGAGGTGTATTGAAGGTGTAAGATGTTGAGGTTAAGTGAAGTGGGGTTTGCTCATAAACTACTATCACTTTGTAAATTAAAAATTTGACACAAAAAAACTATAATCACTTTGTAAATTAAAAATCTGACAAAAAGAACTATAATCACTTTGTAAATTAAAAATTTGACAAAAAGAATTACATCTATTTTGTAATTTCGGGATTTCAATTTTTCCGAAAATATATAATTTTAATTGCTCTACAATTTTGCTGCTGCGGTTTTGTAAGACCGTTAGAAAAAAATGAATTAATTAGTTACATTATTTAAAAATCATTATTTACAATTAATTTACACAAATTAAAATAATATACATTTTATACATCTTTTAGCTTTTATGGTAAAAATGATCAAATTTCGACGAAACACCATTTGCAAATCGTGCATCCAAATGAGATGAAACGAGAACCGATAGAAAGCTAGCAGAAAATCGAACACAATGAAGAAATCAGAAGGTAAATTTGAAGAAAATAAAAATTTGGCAAAATTGTAGGATACTTAACCAAAAGAAAATATTAAAAGGTGATTAAGCCAAAATTTATGAAAAGGGTCCCCATTAATTGAAATGAATAAGTAAAAAATGGGGAACTTGTTGAGTTTTCACCTCAACAGATGGTTGGTATACTTCAGATCCTAGTGAGGTGGTCTTGGGAAAATTCTCAGGGGTCAAGCGTGGAGATGGGTTTCTCTTGGAACTCTTGATGGATGGGCGAAGATAGGAAAATTCCTCTAGATGTGGTGAATAAAGTTGGAGGCATCCAAGCTTATTTGGTGTTAATAATTTTTGAACTAGTTTAGGTGAAATCACTGTGATTGAGGGTTGAGGTGGTTTGGCCTCTGGAATCCCTGGTTGGTTCTATCTTGGTTTAACCCATATGATCCCACATTCATGCTTGGAATATGGCATGGGGGTTAATGGTTGAAAGAGAGATTTGGTTCAGCCCAATCTATGGTCGGGTGGTACATGGAAGTCCCTAAATTTGTTGGCATTAGCATATGTTAATATGAGTTATTCCCTTACTACAATAAATGAGCGTGTTAGTGTTTTGTGGCAATGAAGTACCAGATAACACCTCCTTAACAGTTGGTTGTTCCCTACAAAGGATCACAGAGATATTCTGTGTTGTTAGTGGATAGACTTAGATAAAATAAAGCATTGCAAATAGTGAAAACAATGCATCTACAAACAAAATAAACAAAAGAGACAAATACGAAATAATTCTTAATGAAACAATAAGTCAACATAATAATGGAAAAAGACTCATTTTATTGATTGTTGGTGGTAGAAGATGAATGCAATAGAATACTAAAAGCACTTGAAGTGGATTCTTTGAGCTATGGTGCTCAAAATCCTCAGCAAGGAAGTCCCTTTCCTTAGTCTCTTTGCAATCTTCTCCTCTCTCTCAAAAGACATGTGAAGACTCTCCAAATGGTGGACTCTTCTACTCTCACTAAGATGTTGGATTGTTTGGAAGGAATATGGACAACATGCTAGTGCTCTTACTTCTTCTACTTCAACAATGAAATGTGGAATTTCTCTAATATAAATTTGGCCAACATAACAATGTCTCATTTTTTGGTTCTCCTGTGTCTTGGTTATATAGAATTTTTTGAACCCTTCTTCCCTCTCTTGGTTCAAGAATGATAATGACTCAAGAGTAGGACAAGATTATTTCATTGAGGGTTGCATGCCTTTAGGGCGACATCAAGTCGGTTTTTCTTGACTGGAAATGTCAGGGAATCCCCCCCATGTTTGGGAAGTGGTCCTAAATTTGTGAGTCGCATCTTTCATCGACTGCGCAACTTTCGAAGGAAAAGTCAAGCGGTCGCGTATTTACCCTTCTTTCCTGGTGCGCTGTCCAAATATCTCCTTAAAAACTTTAGGAGAAGTTTCATTTTTGGAATTTCCATAATGCCTTTACTTGGAAAATATCCATTTGTACATTCTACTAGACAACCTTAGGTTTCTTTTGTAGTGTTAACAGTTTCCCCCTAATGTATGAGGTTAGGAGCAAGTGTATAACTAAAATACATCATGATTTTCGGTTCTGATTGAGAGTATGCAAAACTTCTTTGTGATAGATAGAGAGTAACTTGTTGTGGAGATGAGTAGAGGCGCCCCTTGACTGAGGAGAAAGGGTAACCATGCTCTGAAGAAAATCTAAGTGATAAATAAAAAGTGCTTATACAAGGCGGGCATATCTCATGCTCGTTATGATGACTAGTTAATGCAATTCAACAAATATTGGTTCTGTTAAGTCATACTATAGTAGATGACATGCTGATGGTTGGTGATGATAAATACCAATGCCCTCAAGGGCGTTTCTTTGAAAAAATAGATTGAATAAGGTGCCTCTCCATGCATCGTCTAGGTGAATCACTTTTTTGAGTGAGGTGCTTATGGATGTATGGATCTTTGACTTCGAGAACCTCCCTTGCATCGTGGTGTAAGAACTGTTGAATGAGGTGCTTAGTGATGCACGAGACTTTGACTAAATGGCAAAGCTATAGCAGTTATAAAGCACGATACCAACCTGACATGAAAATTGGTGTTGGTGTCTAATGCTAGGTGGCACAATGACATCAATGGGAAATGTTTATTTTGATTGTGCCACTCGAGGATGTTCCTTAAATGGGGAAAGTATCCAAGGTAAAACATCAATCCTAGAATATGATTGGTGAAGTCGACAGGAAAGTAGCATCAACCGTCCAAGAAGTGTTGATACGGGGAATCAAGAAATCTGGTGAAGCAGATTGTAACATGGTGGTTCAACAAGGCATGATAACGAAAGTTGGCTATAGTAATGAATATGGAAAATTGGCCCGAGGTCGGAGCTATAATGCAAGTGGCGACAGTCAAAACAATTTTTCTATTAGGGATAGCCCTAGAGTCAAGCAGTCGTGTATTTACCCTTCTTTCCTGGACCGCAGTCCAAATATCTCCTTAAAAACTTTAGGAGAAGTCTAATTTTTGGAATTTCCATAATGCCTTTACTTGGAAAATATCCATTTGTACATTCTACTAGACAACCTTAGGTTTCTTTTATAGTGTTAGCAGTTTCCCCCTAATGTATGAGGTTAGGAGCAAGTGTATAACTAAAATACATCATGATTTTCAGTTCTGATTGAGAGTATGCAAAACTTCTTTGTGATTGATAGAGAGTAGCTTGTTGTGGAGATGAGTAGAGGCGCCCCTTGACTGAGGAGAAAGGGTAACCATGCTCTGAAGAAAATCTAAGTGATAAATAAAAAGTGCTTATACAAGGCGGGCATATCTCATGCTCGTTATGATGACTAGTTAATGCAATTCAACAAATATTGGTTCGGTAAGTCTATAGTAGATGACATCTTTGATGGTTGGTGATGATAAATACCAATGCCCTCAAGGGCATTTCTTTGAAAAAATAGATTGAATAAGGTGCCTCTCCATGCATCGTCTAGGTGAATCACTTTTTTGAGTGAGGTGCTTATGGATGTATGGATCTTTGACTTCAAGAACCTCCCTTGCATCGTGGTGTAAGCACTGTTGAATGAGGTGCTTAGTGATGCGTGAGACTTTGACTAAATGGCAGAGCTATAGCAGTTATAAAGCACGATACCAACCTGACATGAAAATTGGTGTTGGTGTCTAATGCTAGGTGGCACGATGACATCAATGGGAAATTTTTATTTTTATTGTGCCACTCGAGGATGTTCCTTAAATGGGGAAAGTATCCAAGGTAAAACATCAATCCTAGAATATGATTGGTGAAGTCGACAGGAAAGTAGCATCAACCGTCCAAGAAGTGTTGATACGGGGAATCAAGAAATCTGGTGAAGCAGATTGTAACATGGTGGTTCAACAAGGCATGATAACGAAAGTTGGCTATAGTAATGAATATGGAAAATTGGCCCGAGGTCGGAGCTGTAATGCAAGTGGCGACAGTCAAAACAATTTTTCTATTAGGGATAGCCCTAGAGTCGGTAGGACATCTAGGGTATGCGTAAGTATGATCTGATTGACATGATGGGGATACATGGATAATGTGTGAGCTCTGACCAAGGGTGACTATAAACTGCCTCTGGGTATAAGACATAAAACTATGGGTGGGAATATTTTTCCTAAAATAAAAATTGTACACTTTCCAAAAATATGCAAAGGTGGTTTGGATGTACAAACATAGAGAGGGGTGCCCCAAAAACATGTTGGCATGCACAATGATGTAGGGAAAATGTTTGTTTGCTGAGGGTGGGGACCCCACTAGGTGGTCTCAGTCTGGGGTTTATGAGGCGGATGAAGTGACACAATGGGTTATGTAAGTGGGGGGATGGTAGGCCAAATGTGGAACGCGGTAGTGTGTCTTGCTTGATCTGTCGTAAAATACCATGGGTGGCTCGAGAATGGGGTGGATGAGCAATTAGTGAAGCAGAATGAGGTTGATCATCAAGGAATGCAAGTGAAGTGGTTCTTGGACCTGAGTAGGTGGGCATGGATCCTGATAGTGAATGGGAGACTATGAACATGAAGTGAGCCATGAGTGGGAAGGATCTATCGACCGACGTGGATGTTTATCATATGCAAGGCGAGGTGGTGATAAAAATAGTTGATATGATGGACCCTATGGTGCATTTTGTAGAAATGATGTCAGGATATGCAAAGTGGTGAATGATACCTTCTCTGTTATTTATCTGTCGGGGTGTTGGTTGAAGCGGGTTGTTCATGATTTACCTACAATATCCATGGCCAATAACCCAAGTGAAATCATCTTTTTTTTAACATATGAATCATCTGTGACCCACTAAATAATATGAATTAAAAAATTCTTGTACACCTGAAATGATATTTTGGGTGTGTGGTGGGTCCAAAAGTGAGTTTTGGCAATACTTAGAATAGAGAGTTCCATGATGAAGATGATGTGGTATTGATCCTTGTGTCTCCTAGGGTTTTGAAAATGGAGGTCTTGAGCTTCTGTAATGGGCTCCAGAAAATGGAAAAGAGGGTGATAAATAGGGCTAAAGGGACCATATATCATTTCATTTGCATTGTTGAGCTTGAGAGACTAGAGCTAATTCTAGGAGAATTTCTTGTCGTTGTAGTTAGCCAGGGTACCACGGATGCGCATGGCAAGAGCCAAGTAGGAGCTTGTACCTTAGCCTTTGTATTTTTGTAGTTGTAGGATAGATAGGTTGTATAGTGGTCCCCTGTACAACCTTTTTTGGGTGTAATTTTAGGGTCATGCGGGTGACTCATGTAGAGTCGCGCGGTCGCCGCATGAACCTCTGAGGTTTACGCAGAGACGTTGTGCGTGAAGGGCCCTTAATCTCACGGTCCGTGCAACTGAGTCGCTATAATTCACGGAAATTTCCATCGGGGGTCATCGTGGCTTGGTCGTTGGACCACACGCGGTCTGTGCATCTGTATTTAACACAGACTTGCCGATTAGGTGTCTGTGTTAAAAATAGACGTGTGGACCTTGGTCTAGTGGTCGTCGTGACCTAAGGACTAATAAACGCACGTCTGTGCACCTATTCGAGAAATATACGTGCGTTGTGTCCGCCTATGTGGGGCATAGGCACACGTTTTTCAGAGAAAAAAAAATAAAAAATAAATAAATAAATAAATTGTGGCTTTATCTTTTTATAGATTAGGGAGCTAGAATTAATGCTTGATATCCCTGATGGTAGGATGATTTAGAGAGAGAGTGACGAGGATCCTTGCGTACAGTGGTTGTAGGGAACCAGGAAGTCAGCCAGACCTTGGTTCGGTGTGGGTTACTAAATTTTCTTCAGAACCCCATATTGAGATCACATAATAGATTCCTGCGTTTTTTCATCTGCTGTTGGGATGAACACCGAAAAATTATGGTGATCCGTAGGGATGATCTACCAATATCATCCCAGATTGATATATATTTCATGACAGGTTTGATGCCTCATGGGGAGGCTTTGTTGCATCCTCTGCTAGCTGGACATGTGGATATCCACCAATGGGAAGAGGCTGAGGGTAACTACAGACCCAACCCATATGAGGAGGGCTGCATCATGGTACCGCCATTTTTGATCTTGTTGAGTGGTTTGCACTCGCTATGATTGTTAGGTTGGCTGGTTTGACATCCCCACATAGGACGTCGGGGCCCTAGATAACTGTCTTACAGAGGTTGCAGGCAGGGAATTTCCTCAACTTGGATCGGTTTGTGTACAGGGGCATGACATCCTAGCTGACACAAGTGCGACGTGGCGAGCTACATAGCTTTTTCTACATGAGTATTTTATGCAGTATCATGTATGAGAGGGTCTTGATGCTTCAACCCTTCTTTGTAGTGCATCCAGAGCTCGCTAGAGACCCATAGATCCGACGGTGGGCACTAATGATGCTGCGGGCTAGTGGTGGTGTTGCAGGGCATTATTGGAATGCCACCATGGAGGGTTGGTTTAACTCCAACCCTCAGCTGATTTTGGAGTTCCCATATCATGGTGTGGACTTTCGAGGAGATCCATACATGGGGCTTCCTCTGGGTGATACTTGGAAACCAGCAGGTATGAGAGTGTTGTGTTCTGCATTTTTGTATTTTCTACATGTATTTGTATGTTTTTATATATTTGATAATGTTGATACCATGCTTGTTTATTTGTATACGCAGGGCCCTAGGGATGAACACTAGCCAACTTGGTATGCAATGATCCGAGACATTTGGGTTTCACAGAGGTGACACCCATGCCACAGAGACCGAGAGATGTGAGGCCTCCTGCTAGGCCTGAGCAGTCGACGTAGTGACACCAGTTAGATATTGGTGGACCCTCCGGGGAGGGTAGCAGTGTAGCGATAGCCAGGGCCATAGAGCAGTGGCACGAGTGTGTCGAGGTAGCAGAGGAACAATTGGAAGCTCTAGAAGCCGAGCTACGAGATTATCGAGATACTTGGGGAAGAGCAGAGGCCCTGACTAGAGGGATGCCCATTGTGGGTTGGGCAGGGTTGGGTGAGGTCGACGTGGAGATGGCGATGGTGCACGAGCAGGCACATCGACCAGTTTTGTGTCATATAGCTATGGGTTGGCCATGGCTAATCTGATTTTGGCTCTGGGTGCGAATATTAGTCCATGAGAGCAAGAGTGAGGGCCTCAACCTTATATATGATATGATGTATGTACCAGGGAAAGCACCCATTATGAGGATGCTCTCTTGTGTTTTGTTGACTTATTTTTTCTGGTCTTGAGCCAGTGGATTGTATAGTTATTTTCTGTAGCTTATATATATTTTTTGATGTATATATGCAAGATATATCTTTGGCAGCTCCCATGATGTGATTGGAGTACATTCTGATACTTTATGGTGTATTTGATGTATGTGTTTTTTATTTATATTTTTTTATATGCGTGATGGATATGATGCTTTATGGTTGATGGTATATATGTGACACATTCCAGTCTAGGACTTGATTATCTCTGTGATCATCTATGTGTTTTGGATCTCTTGGTATATGTGTAAATGTGATGTAATCAAAACTTTGAGCTAACCTTTGCGCATGTAGATATTTCCTAAAGAGGCATGGATGACGAGCCTAAGAGGTTTTTTTAACTGTGATACAATGAGATGGGAATCAAGGAAGACGTTTAGGTGAAAGATAACTATCAGGGAGGCATCGGCCAAGAGGCCTATGACGGCATCATATTCAACTTGATTATCGGTGGCTGAATCGATACATAGTCTGTTAGTGAAAAAAGGTTTCTAATCAGGATAGTATATGGCCCAGGCTACAACAACGGTGTTCTGCGACCATCGAGATGTGCCATCAACAAATATATAATGATAGATTGGCGGACGATTTATCTGCGACACATGATGAGAGAGAATTTTTTAGAGTGAATTCATGATGAGGTGATAATCATAAAAATAACTTATCGTGCATACATATTTATTCTAGGGCACTGAGGGCATTTATTTATGGGTGAAATTTTTTGAGGTAGAGACCATTGACGGGATTTTTGAGGTACCTCCCATCGGGCTCTGATAAAATGTATGCCCCCTTGAGGAGGAAATTCTTGAGGATATATGGACCCTTCCAAAATGTTTCAAACTTCCTATGTCCTAAATCTTTTGGGGATACATCGTAGTGGATGACTAAATCTCCTTTTTTGAATGACCAAGGGGTGATGTTGGGATCAAACAAGGATTTGACCCTCTTTTTGTGGGTTTCGTTATGTTGGAGAGATTCTTGTCAAATTTAGTTGACCATATATAACTGTACCAACCTTTTCTCTAAGGGTTTGGTATCAGTGAGGATTTCGATAGCGGAATGTAGGGTGGGGATTTTGTGTTCAATGGGAACCATGACTTCCACCCCATAGACTGATTGGAAGGGTGTAAACCTTGTTGATGCTTTGACCACTATGCAGTATGACCATAGGGCTAATAACACCATGTTATGCCAATTTATTTTTTGATTTTTCACCATGCGTTGTAATATTGTTTTGAGGATTGTATTTACAACTTCTACCTGAAAATTAGATTGGGGGTAGTATGGTGATGCAAACTAGTGAGAAAAGCCAACATGTTGGGATAATTCTTGGAATATTTCATTTTCTAATTGTTTCCCATGATCAGATACCAATTCCATGGGGACACCGAATCATGTAATGACATGGTTGAAGAAAACCCGTGTGGAGGTTTCTGCGGTGTTATTATATGTGGGCATGGCTTTTGCCCACTTGCTGAAATAATCGATGATCACCACTATGTTTTTGTGGTTTCCAGATGATGGGAGGTTTCATATCATGAGTCTATGGCCCATTTGTAGAAGGGGTTAGCAACAATTACAGGGTGTAGGGGAGTTGGAGGGGCTCTTGCCTTATGAGAATATCGTTGGCATCACTCACATCATTTGAATACTTGAATGAAGTCATGAAAGAGGGTGGGAAATAAGTAACTGACACATAAGACTTTTTGAGTGATGACCATCCCCAAGAGGTGGCCACCACAAGCCCCACTGTGACAGTCATTCAAGAACTCCTCGACTTGATCATGAGTGAGGCACCTACAAAGGATGGTGTCAACACCTCTTCGATAAAGGACATCACATAGAAGGAGGTAGTGGGGTGCCTGCTGACGTATGTGCCTTCGATCGTCACGAGCGAGCAGAGGTTTGAACTTTTGAGTTCGTAAAAAGAGGAGGATATCACCATACCAAGTTTCATATATTGACACTAAGAAAATATGCTCATCAGGTAGTGCATCGATAACAGGAGATCCTTGGGTATTTTTTGGGATATCAATGATGAATTCGGCGAGGATGAGCACATTTTTTATTTTAGAAGAGTTAAATTGTACATAGAATTCTTTTAGTATAACTACCCATCAAGCATATTTGTGATTCATCATATGACGAGTGAGAAAATATCACATAGGTTTGATAACTTCTACGACGGTGGTGGTTCTAAGGATGATATAATGTCGAATATTCTGTATTGAATATACTAGATCTAAGTTTGTTTATTCTTCGGGCTCATACTTCTGTGCAGGCCCAGATAAGTTCTTGCTAACATAATAAATTATGTGTTCCCTGTTGTTTGGACTGTCCTAGACTAATACTCCAGGAATGGCTATATCTGATGAATATAAATATAAGGTGTAGTCTTTATTGAGGTCGGGTGGTCTAATCAAAGGAGCTGAAGATAATGCATATTTTAAAGATTCAAATGATTTTTGAGCCTGTTCATCCCATTGGAAAGGGATGTCTTGACGACGTAGATGCAGGAATCCCTATGCACAAGTAGTGTAGTCGAGGACAAAGCGTCGTAAGAAATTTGCCTTACCCTGCAAGCTTTGTAACTACTTCAATGTTTTTGGAGGTGGTACTTCTTTAATTTCCTGGACTTTGATACGTTCGAATCTCATACCTTGTTGGGAGACTATGAATCTCAACAATCTTCTAACGTCGATGCAAAAGACACAATTGAGAGGGTTCAAGCGTAGGTTATATTGTTGAAACTAGGCGGACGTCTCCCAAATGGTCAGCACGTGTCTTGGATTGTACAGTAAGGTCATCCAAATAGACGAGGATGAAATGAGACAAATCGTGGAAGATGTATTTCATGGCTCGCTGGAAGGTGGGGTCAGTGTTTTTAAGACGTAATGGTATAACTTGGTAGTGAATGCGATTTTGTATCAATATATATGGAAAATAAAGATCTAATTGTATCGAGATAATCCATCCATGAAGGATAGGGCCTCATGGCCAGCGGTGACTGATTCCTGGCATCTCTGAGTAATCCCATGCAAAAATATCCCCATATTCTTGAAATAGGGATGTGTATGAGGTTACCAATTCTAGAGAGAATGCTACCCCCAAGGATATTTCTTCGATCTTTCTAGGTTTTTTCGAAATATTTACCTTAATTGTAGGTGAAATATTTGACATGTTTCCTTCCTCAAAGCTTAATGGTCATTGGGATGGGATTTTTGAAGCAATATATTCTTCCTGATGGTAGTAAATATTTAGATTCTATGACACAAATATCGTGGGTTGTTGTGTTGGTAGGCACAAATTATTTTCCAGTTAGAAAAAATGAACAATGGTGCATGGAATACATGGACATCTGGGTTCCGTTATGGTCTCTAGAATATCTTCATTTGAGCGAAAAAGGTTATCTAAGATTGAATTGGGTTATGAGAGGCCATGAGGAGGGGGTTTAGGCCTAACTGTGGTGGTTGAAAATTAATAAGGTGATTCACTTGTTGATTTCGTAGAACCAAGTGAAGTTGAAAACGTGCAGATGGGATGGGTCTACATCATCGGTGGTGTTACTACTGGTATGGTAGTTTTAGCTGTCTCGACACCAAAAAATAATGAGCATACAACATGAATCATGGTTCCAATGGATAATGATATGAATCATATGTGATGTTGCATGTCATAAACATTACGTGGTGGAATAAGTTCCATAATGGCTAGTTTATAGCGAGAGGGAGGAAGTTCCTACGACTTTGTTGGAGTAAAAGGGGCAAAGATTTCCTCTCTAATAGTAGGTTGACACTAAATCCTAAGATGTCAAAATGTTTTTAACATTGATAATGCTTTTGTACCGAGTAGATGGTATGTGAGTCAGTACTGCTCATATTGTAAGATGACGATGCTTGGTTAGGGTCGTGAAATGGGGAATTTCTGAGTGCTTGTTGTCTCCGAATCTTAGTACTAGTGTGGTGTGACTTCCTAGGTTGGGTTTCGCTTAATACTACTCTGGATTCTCTCAAAAGTGGAAGGTATTGACAGTTCCTCGTGTGATGGAACTGAGAGCATATGCGACAATAACAACGTGTGATTTCCTCATGTTTAGAGAGGTGGATTTGGGGAATGGGGGCCACTATACAAAAAACATCGGTAAACTTGCCTAATTCTCAACATTGGTTAACCAAATGGTTGGGTTTATCGCATAGGGCACATGGAAGGGGTGTTTTGGACCACATGGTGTTAGGGTGTTTGGTATTTTTCCTATATCTAGGTCGGTGATGGTGAGAGGAGGCCAGTGGGATTACTGAAGGCCTTTTCTACTCAAACACACATAAGATGGACCTAGATGCTTCATCCCCCTGGGGTGTGGTGTTGTCCAAAGATTCAGTGTTTGAGCCGACCAAGTCATAGTTTTCAACGATGAACTGACGCATGAATTATAACATGGATCAGAATCGGGAATGATGAGGAAAATGATGTACATGATGGTTACTTGCACAAATATGATAAGCACGACATATGCATCAAGATGTTTTTCTTTGGGAAACATAGTTGATTGGGTACCATCAGTTAAATTCCCTTAATTCGAGGCATTGGATGATTACACGACCTGGTTCATCACACAAGGAATAAAATGGGTCATGAGGTGTAGAATTTGTTTGCTTTCTTGTATTTTGCTAGTTTGGGCAAGGTGGGTACGAGAACGAAGCTAGTTCCTCTCATACATACATGATTGTCTTGGATCCATTAGCAGTTATTTGCTTGGTTTCTCCTAATGGATCTTGGGAAGTGCGCATAATGCATCTCTATATCAAGGTATTTCGGGGCAATGATGAGTATAATGACCATATTTCGCACTTATAGCACATGCATGGTTGGTGGTAATACCTTGTTCTGCACGGTTGTGACCTTTTCTCGAATAAGTATAGTTGGAGTCACAGTTGTTTTTTAGGCGTGTAGGATAGTTTTTAACTCCTCTAAATCAAGGAAGGTGTTGGTAGGGTGGCAAACTATGTCTCATAAATTGCAAGGTGGAGGTGTCCTAGGAATCTTTGGGGTGTCCACCATCTGCCCTTTTTACCTATACTTTTTAGTGGCACCAGCTGGTGTCGATACAAGTGCTTCTTGATTTATAATGGCCTCTTGAGAGGAAATAGGAATGATGTCTATAGAGGTGATACCCGAGTTTCCGGACATGGCTGGAGGGGACAAATAATAGACCGGTATCGCTAGAGCCATATTTGGAAATGTAAGTATTGCCATGACTTGGTGCGAGACAAAACTAGGTGAAGGGTATAAAAAGGGGGTTTGGGTGATGGCATATGGGAGGAATGTTGAGTCAGCATCAGTGGTGATCTAGGTATCAGACACTGGTTCCTGAATCACTTGGGTTTTTTATGAACTCATCATGCACACCGCAACTCTTGTAGTTGCAGGAACCTCCTCCGTCAACAAAGGGGGTTCTCCAGGATATGTTCCGAGGAGAGTGGATGGTTTGAATTGACCGAGAGTGAACTCCATATACGTTGTAATAAATTTGGGAGAATATCCTACATATGGTAGGACATCACCAAGGGAAGTTACTGACTTCTTCTCGTAATACGTGAGATGGTCAATAGTAAAGACGTTCCCTTCATGAGGGAACATCATTACTCTAAATATGAAGGATGTTATTGTAGTCACTGCATACATATAACTCCTACCAAGAAGGATGTTCTAATCCAACTGTCCATCCAAGACTTCGATGTCAATGAGCACAATCTTATAGGATAGATGTATCGATACATCTTGTAATAGACCTACAGGGGTGGAAGGGTGCTCATCATATTATCTAAGCATAATGTTGGATGTTTTGAGTTCAAGAGATCCTAGTTTCTTCCAAACCATTTTGGCCATGATATATGTGGATGCTCCACGATGCAACGAAGAATTGTGATGTTTTAGATCGAGACCGAGATTTGGAAGGTGACTAGAGAAGGGAGTTGTGGGCTTGCTTTATCTAGGTCGAAAACCATTAAGCAAGAATTAGAAGGGTTTATTGTGCCTAATGTAGAAAGTAGGGATTTTTTTTGGGCTGGGAAAGATTGCAGGACACCTAATGTTGACATAGTTGAAGGAGATTGAGCCAATTCATCAACTATGTTGTAGTTATGAGCGGCCTTAAAATTATGTCCTGCTTGCCGCAAGGGACCTTTTACCATTTTTGGTATAGGTTCTATAGGCATTCGAGGAATGGTAAACAGTGCTATAGGCATGGTTGTGGTTGAGGTAGATGGGTTGGTCTCTAGGGGAGCTTCATAATTTCTATTTCGCCTTTGTAGGAGAATGTCTTCTCCTGCCATGAAAATGTTGTGTTTAGAGTTATTATGGGCTTCCATATAGGGATATTTTTCTGGCGTGGTTGATTTTATTAAGTATTAACCACTCCATGATGGGGGGAAGGATCCTACATTACTGTAGTTTGTTGATTTTTCCCTCCTTGTCCCCTATTATCCTAATTCCTTTTCAACTGAGGGATTTGAGGACAATGGTGGGTATAATGATTGTATTCCTCGCATATGGCGTAAGAATTATTTTTCCTAAGACTTGTGTTCTTGTTTTTCCTTTGTGATTTATTTTTGGTTTGTTCTTATTTCTAATTTCGGTCGGGGTTGCCCCCAGCGAACATTCATGGGGGGCGTTGTTTACTGCTGCCCCCCTAACCAGGTTCTCCCTTTGGTTTTCTATTTTTATTTTTCTTAGCAACGTTAGGTGGATTTATTGTATTCACTTGGTAAAATAACAATTGCTGTTGAGCATGGGAGAGTTGCACTAAATTAACCCCCGTGTTATTTTATGCTAGTGGGTTATTCTGCTATTGTGCGGGGGAAAGGAGAATATTGGTTTCCTTGTCCCTGATTGGTATATGGATTATGGGAAGAGGACAATACGTCTATATTCTTAGAGGAGTATTGGTTTCCCTACGAGGGAGGATATGGTCCTCCCTGTGGGGTTGATATTGGTTAACCCTACTAACCATATTATGATCGGTGTGGGTTGATCGGGGTAGTATCTTGTATGTGGTGCATTTTTCGTAGCATCAAATGATTGTTATTGAATGAGTATCCAGGATATCGATAGGTGTTGCTGGGTTGCATTTGGTTTATGGACCCTATCAATCCATTAGCAGTATTGGATACGCTTGGGGTTTCTTTATAATTCTGCAGGCATGGGGCGTCTAGAATAACATGATAGATATATCCAAACTGAGTTGATATAATATCTAGTTGTTGAGATTTGCTAATGGCTTCTTCCTCGTTGTGCGAGGGTGATTTTTCCACGTATTTTGAATTTTCCAATGTGAGAGATCTAAAAAATAAGTCCAAGAGGACACTGTCTTCAAATTGTAATTTACACAAGCTATGGCATTTTTGACACTCATGGATATGATCTAATATGTGTGTATCAGCTATTTGTTTGAAGTGGATGATAATTTCTAGGCCTAAGTCATGCCGAGTCAGGAGCTAGAAGAAAGTGAGGAACGTTGTAGCTAGAGAACTAAATCTTCCATGCGACACAGAAGGTTGGGCAATGTACCATTTCATTGTTGGCCTAGTAAGGGTGTGTTGAAATAGTCGTAGTCGAATAGTATCATCAATAACACTATTCAATAAACACCACAAGTGAACATTCATGACATGGTTTCATGTGTCTTCCCCTGCTTTCACCAAATTTTGGAATGTCAAAAGGGAGCTTGGTGGGCATAACTGGCCAATTTTGTCCATGCATAATTGGGTCATTTGTTATATTACTTAAATTTGGTAGGTTTAAAGAAGCTAATAATGGTATTTTCGATTTATCCGCCATCACGAAACGATTTTAATAGCTATATGAAAAGGGGTCATCTATGGGGAAGTATGAGGAGGAATACACTGGTGGGTGCTCCTTGGATTATCCGAAGGAGTGGTATGTGGGATCCATAGAGGGGTAGCGATTGGGGACCCTTGTGGGGTCATGAAAGGTGTA
The DNA here is from genome assembly GCA_034641835.2 of Pinus albicaulis. Lineage (NCBI taxonomy): Eukaryota > Viridiplantae > Streptophyta > Pinopsida > Pinales > Pinaceae > Pinus > Pinus albicaulis. Next base: position 101,930,903 of record CM076577.1, read on the forward strand.
TTTTGATGGGGACTGGTATCGAGAAAATTTGCATCGATAAAGGAAGATCCGATAATGGTAGTTGTGTAATGTCCTCTACGCCTAAATGGCGGGAGGCCTAGCACACCTCCTGGTAATGGGGGGAGGTTTTAAAAACATCTATATCGATGAGGAGTCAAGGGTACCTTATGGTGTCCAGTAGCGTGTGTGTTACTTTGTAGGTTTTAGGGAAGGGGAGATATATTAATGAAATAAAATAACATACATAAAACAAAGAAAAAATGGAAAGTCTATTTTCCTTTTAGAATAAGCTATGTGATCAATAAAAAAAAATAGTTTTCGTTTGTTGTGTATGATAAAAAATCCTATATGTACCTAATTTTCCTTTCCACTCTCAAATTAGTTGGGCCTTGTGGAGATATATTCTCATGGATCCTAGGGAAATGTCCCAAAAGCATTGGTGATGCCTTCCAACAACCAAAGAATCAACCAAGGTAATGAAAATGAGGATCAAGTGTTTCCCGCACTCACCTATAGGGAAACGATGCCCTATATTTTGGCCACTAAAATACATTTGTCCCACATGAGCATTCGATTCTTTAGCTTCTTGGTAGTTAGTTACCAGTACCGAGCAATAGATGGGTCGGGTAGCCCAAAATAATACAGCACACACTAGACCTAAGTCGAACCCCCTCTGAATCAGGTCTCTGTTATGCTCTGGTATTATTTTCTGTGGGCTGATTTGTTGAGATTGCAACAAGATGATGAGCTTAGTGGAAAGAATTCGCCTTCACTAAGTGGGCCCGCAGGCTATTTTTGGCGCAAAGTCTATTTTTAGACGATGTCTATTTTTAGACATGTCGATCATATTCTATGAGTTGGTAAAGTTGGAAAAATAGATGACTTCTATTTTTAAAAATATTGGGCATAATCTATTTTTAGATTGCCAGTCTAAAAATAGATATGTCGAATATTATTAGCTCTTAATAATATTTGGACTATAAACATTATCTTATTCTCTTGGAGCACTTCAGTTAAGTGCACAGATGTGGCACAGGAGCTGACAGAAGGAATTACGCTATTCCTAAGGGTTAAGTGGAGCTATTGCATGGATACTTCAGTTAGAACTCATGTGAGAGAGTTTGGTGGAGTTGATTGAGGAAGTTAATGGAGTTGTGTTCAGTTTAACTAATCTAAACATAGTTGAGCTAGTTGTATCTAGTCTAGCTGATTGATACACTAGTGAGAGTGGTGTGAATTAATTATTAATTAATTCACTAATTATAAACTCATTAATCAACTAAATAATACATCAGTTAACTTCAGTGCATGGATAGTTTTAGTGGAGACCAGTGAAGAGGTAGGTGAAAGAGAAGTGTGACTATCAGTTGTGACTATACTATTGCATGATTTGCAACAACCAGTGATTGGAGATTCCAATGAGGATTGCGCAGTACAAGCCAGGTGGTTTGAATTTAATTATGAGCCATTCTTCAGCAGTGATTGCACAGTAGAGGCAGGCTATCAGGTGGCAGAGATTAGAGCATGTGATTTGCTAGATCGGGCTTGATTAGTGTGTAGCAATTGGAGATTGTACTGAGAGCTTGTGAGGAGCTTTGTATGATGATTGTTACATAATCTCTATGAAATATAATATACAGATAGTTGGGGGTTTTCATCTTTAAGTTTTCCCATAAATACTGTGTTCATATGTGTGATTGTTTATGGTTTTAATGTGCGCATGCGATTTTTTTATTTATTTCCGCAATTAATGATCAATGGTAGAAGAGATTCTGTATTGTGCATGAAGTTAAAATAGTGTGTGATCAGGAGAATATCGGTGTATAACATATCAGTTATCAAATTTCTACATGGTATCAGAGCGATATTGATCATTGGAGAAATTGCAAAACATTGAAGCGGTTGAGTTTTGAGCTGGTGGAATTCGAATTTGCAGCAATGTTTTCTTGGTGTTGAAGTTGAGATGTCTTTCAACGGATTGCGATTGGAGTATTCCCTTAAGGGCAGCTCAAATTATATTGCATGGAAGGACAGGATGGAGGCGGTGTTGGATGACAATGGGTTGAAGGAGTTCATAGATGCAGAAATTCCAAAACCTACTTCTAGTGATGCTGCCGCACTTGACGCATGGCAAAAGAAGATAAAAAAGTGTCGAAGAATTCTATTGGAAGGTGTAAAGGATCACATAGTTTCCAGCCTTCATGGTAAGGCTTCTCCATTCTTGATGTGGAAAGATTTAACAATTTTATTCCAAAGCAAGAGCGACTAGAGGAAGTTGGCACTCAAGGATAAACTTAGGAACATAAAAATGGAGAAAGGCGACAGTATGCCCAAGTACCTCACGAAGTTCATCCAATGCAGGGATGAGCTGGGAAGTGTGGGGGCTACTGTAGATGACGAGGACTTGGTGAGATTGGCTCTCCTTGGGCTTTCGAAGAGTTGGCATTCCTATCAGGATTCTGTCAATGGTCGGGAAAAATTGCCAGGATGGGAGCGACTTTGGTCGGATCTTGTGCAAGAGGAGATAAGGCGAAGTACTAGGGACAGATCTTCATCGAAGAGTGCAGATGAATAAAATTGTGCTTTGGCTACCAAAGCAAGGAAGGGGAAGAGCAAGAAGAATGCTTCTCAATCCGGTGCGAAAGGCAAGAAGCAGGACATGTCCAAGGTGAAGTGCTGCTTTATCCTGGCATGGACATTATGCCACTGTTATCCCTGAGAAGAAGAAAAATAAACGGAATCTTTCTGGATCTGCAGGCGGAGAGGCCTTAGCCTCGTAGTTTTGACTGAATTTTTCACTGATACATGCTTGGTCTCAAGTGTGATGGGATCAGTATGGTTCTTGGACAGTGGTGCGTCTTTTCACATGACTGGAGATCGAGATCTGTTTTCAGATCTAGATGAGAAAGATCTTGGAGTGCACAGCGAGATGGGCGATGATGGTAGATACAGTGCGACCGGTATCGGTACCATTTCCTTTGAGAGGGAGTCTGGTAAACCCTTCGTATTGAAGGAAGTGATGCATGTTCCAGGATTGAAGAAGAATCTGATCTCGGTGGCCATGTTAGAAGACAAGGGATATGATGTTGTCTTTAGCGAGGGAAAGGCTTTCCTGCGCAGTAAGGAAACTGGTGAAACTCGGAGGATAGGGGTTTGAGTTAAGAACCTTTATCAATTGCAGGTAGATGGCTGCACAACAATGGCATGCTATGTGTTAGGAGTGGTGAGAGATGGGATAAGCGGTACAATGGCACGGAGATTGGGTGACCTTCTGTGGAGATTTGAAAATTTTGCGGCAGTTTCTCACCGGGCTTCCCGGTACACTTGTACGATCGGATGGTCTGAGGATGTAATTTGGGCCGTGAAAACCACCTTTCATGAGAAGGATAGTCACGCCACGACGATCCTTGAGAGGGTGCACGCTCTGTGTGTGGACCTTTCTCAGTAGCTTCGACAGAAAAGCACAGGTACTATGTGATATTTGTTGATGATTTTTCTTGGAAGTGCTGGATCTTCTTCATGCAGAAGAAGAGCGAGACATACTCAAAGTTCTGTGAGTTCAAGACACTGGTTGAGAAAGAATCGGGGAAGCATGTGAAGGCTCTTAGGAGCGACAATGGTGGTGAATTCATCTCTGGCGAATTCAAGTACTTTTGCAGCGCAGAAGGAATTCGGAGAGAGCTCATAGCACCTCATAACCCACAGCAAAATAGGGCCGCAGAGCGGAAGAACAGAACGATCGTGGGTGTTGCACGGGAAATGTTGCATGATCAGGGCCTTCCCATACATTTGTGGGCTGAGGCATGAAATACTGCAGTTTATGTGCAAAACCATTGTCCTCACAGGATACTTGGCATGAGTACAACCGAGGAGGCGTTTTCTGGTAAGAAGCCTGATATTTCCCATTTAAGGATTTTTGGTTCACCTGTTTACATTCATGTGACAAAGGATGCCAGGAAGAAGCTGGAGCCAACTGCAGAGGTTGGGATATTTTTGGGGTAGACTGATACACCCCACAACTATCGTGTGTATTTTCCAGACAGTTGCAAGACTGTGGTGAGACGGGATATCAAATTTCATGAGGAGAAAACCATGAAATGTTCACTTGAGAGGGAGCCACAATTGCATGCAGATGAGGAGCTATTAGTTCCTAAGGATGAGCCTCAGGATGTGGATAAGTCACAAGAGGAGGTTCATGGAGTGGAAGAGACCACTCATGCAGTGCCAACCATCAGAGGGCAGAAGCGCACTATAGAAGCTGAGCGACTGGCTCAAGATGTAGAAAAGGTTGTAGGAGCACCTACATCACAGCGCAGACAGAGACAGTCACCTGACTGGTACACTAGATACATGGCTCTTATGAGCAAGTGTATCCTGACAGAGCCATCCTCTTTCGAGGAAGTTGTGGAGGATCCCGCATGGGTAGATGCCATGGTGGAAGAGTATGATTCGATTGTCAGAAATAGTGCATGGGAGATTGTCCCAAGGCTGGAAGGGAAATCAATGGTGCATTCGAGATGGATCTACAAAGTGAAGCAAGCAGCTGACGAGAGTGTGGAGAATTACAAGGCAAGATTTGTTTCCCGAGGCTTCTCATAGATTGAGGGGATCAATTATGAGGAGACCTTTTCACCTGTCGCAAGGTATTCTTCCATACGGACGATTCTTGCTCTCTCAGCACAGATGGGGTGGCACATTCATCAGATGGATGTGAAGACTGCGTTCCTCAACGGGGTGATTGAGGAGGAGGTGTACATAGAGTAGTTTAAAGGTTTCGAGATCTTCAGCAGTGAGTCACATGTGTGCAGGCTCAAAAGAGCGTTGTATGGGTTGAAACAAGCACCTCATGCTTGGTACACATGGATAGACATTTATTTCACTGGACTTGGATTCTCCAAGAGTGAGGCCGATCCGAACCTATACCAGATTGTGGTGGAGGGTAAGTTGCTGATCATTGTAATTTATGTAGATGATTTTATTCTGACAGGTGATGAACTGTTGATACACTCATGCAAGGCTGATCTTGCAAAGGATTTTGGGATGAAGAACTTGGGCCTCCTTCATTATTTCCTAGGATTGGAAATTTGGCAGCGCAGTGATGGACTGTTTGTGTCTCAAGGCAAGTATGCTCGGGAGATACTGGAGAAGTTCAACATGCATGGCTGCAAGCCTATCGACACTCCTCTTCCTGGTGGATGGAGGAAAGAGGATGCTACATCGGCAGAGGTAGTGGATGCCACTGTTTATCGACAGTTGGTGGGGTTGTTTATGTATCTGGTCAATACACGACCTGACATATGCTATGCTGTTAACCAGCTTTCACAAGCTATGGTTAAGCCTACCAAGCTCTTTTGGAAGGCAAGAAAGCATGTATTGAGATATCTCAGAGGCACATCGAGATATGGATTATGGTATAGACAGTCGGATGAGGTGAGGCTATGTGGCTTCATGGATGCAGATTGGTCAGGGAGCCCAACGGACAGAAAGAGCACATCTGGAGGGATTTTCAGTATTGGGTCAATAGCAGTTTCTTGGTACAGCAGGAAGCAGAGATCCATGGCACTCAGTTCAGCAGAGGCCGAGTATATGGCAGTGAGTTTGGTTGCATGTGAGGCTATATGGATGAGGAAGATCCTGGTCACGTTGTTTAGTTCACACTTAGATCCTACTGTGATTTATTGTGATAATCAGAGTTGCATTAAAATCTCGGTTAATCTAGTATTTCATGATAGATCTAAACACATTGACATCCGGTATCATCATATCAGAGATTGTGTGTGGCGGAATATCATGTTACTTTCATACATACCCACGGAGGATCAGGATGCTGATATCTTGACGAAGGCGCTCACCAGGAGAAAATTCGAATACCACATAGGCAGGATAGGGGTGGAAGATAATCCTTATGTTGTTGAGAGAGAGTGTTGATATTGCAACAAGATGATGAGCTTAGTGGAAAGAAGTTGCCTTCACTAAGTGGGCCCGCAGGCTATTTTTGGGGCAAAGTCTATTTTTAGACATGTCGATCATATTCTATGAGTTGCAGGATGCTATTTGTGGATGGTTGGTAAAGTTGGAAAAATAGATGGACTTCTATTTTTAGACATATTGGGCGGAATCTATTTTTAGATTGCCAGTCTAAAAATTAGATATGTCGAATATTATTAGCTCTTAATAATATTTGGACTATAAACATTATCTTATTCTCTTGGAGCACTTCAGTTAAGTGCACAGATGTGGCACAGGAGCTAAAAGAAGGAATTACGCTATTCCTGAGGGTTAAGTGGAGCTATTGCATGGATACTTCGGTTAGAACTCATGTGACAGAGTTTGGTGGAGTTATTGAAGTAGTTGATGGAGTTGTGTTTAGTTTAACTGAGTTAAACATAGTTGAGCTAGTTGTATCTAGTCTAACTGATTGATACACTAGTGAGAGTGGTGTGAATTAATTATTAATTAATTCACTAATTATCAACTCATTAATCAACTAAAGAATACATCAGTTAACTACAGTGCATGGACAGTTTCAGTGGAGACCAGTGAAGAGGTAGGTGAAAGAGCAGTGTGACTATCAGTTGTGACTATACTGTTGCATGATTTGCAACAACCAGTGATTGGAGATTCCAATGAGGATTGCGCAGTACAAGCCAGGTGGTTCGAAGTTAATTATGAGCCATTATTCAATAGTGATTGCGTAGTAGAGGAAGGCTATCAGGTGGCAAATATTGGAGCATGTGATTTGCTAGATCGGGCTTGATTAGTGTGTAGCAATTGGAGATTGTAATGAGAGCTTGTGAGGGGCTTTGTATGATGATTGTTACATGATCTCTATGAAATATAATATATAGATAGTTGGGGGTTTTCAGCTTTAAGCTTTCCCATAAATACTGTGTTCATATGTGTGATTGTTTATGGTTTTAATGTGCGCATGCGATTGTTTTTGTTATTTCCGCAATTAATGATCAATGGTAGAAGATATTTTGTATTGTGCATGAAGTTAAAATAGTGTGTGATCAGGAGAATATCGGTGTATAACATATCATTTATCAAATTTCTACATGATTGAAGGATTTTAAGCACCTTAAAAGTCAAATTATATGTTTCATAGATGTAACATGACCATGGCATATTATGGGATTCCTACCCCCAATGTTCCTAACCTGAAATATTAATCCTTTTAAGACCCCTATGGGGAGAGTTAGTTGGTTCAAGTTATGGTTGTTTTTAGGTGTTTAAATTTTCTTAGGGTGTGCGATGGTAAGAAAAAGTAAGCTAGGTACAAAAATATCTGTGAAACATATGCCTTCTTATACGAGGCTTAAAAAATCTTAATGTGTGGAAAAGTGAACATATAAAGTGTGATCAGATGCATATATATGATGATCCTTTACTATATCCTTCTAATTACACTAATTTTTAATTTTTCCTTGTATGAAAAGAGAAATAATTTATGGAAAATGGGTTGCTTACGCTTATTCCTATTACATTCTGTGGAACTAAAGGGGGATGGTAAACTCAAGTGCTTTAAGAAAGTGTTCATATGAAAGCCCAGGTTCACCTAAAGACGCAAAGGAAACAATGATTACTTGCTTTCTATACTAACATGTGGCCCTAGTCCCAAAATTTAATGAAAAGGAAAAGAGTTTTGTTTATTAACAATATTTGTGGATGATGGACCACTTACTCCTTCACTAAGTAAACTATGTGATTTGAAGAAAACTTTAGAAAAATATTTTGAAAAACATATGTGGAATTTGGCCACTTACTTTTCTCCCTAATTAAGCTATGTGTGTATTGAAAATATAAATGAAAAGATAATCCAATTTCTCCATTAATTGAGGTTAGTAAAGAAATCAATAAAACTACACATTTAAAAAAAATGCATAGGTGAAGAAAATTCACTAAAGGTTGTCAATCACTCAAGAAAAGGGAAAATTCAAGGCTCTTTTTTACTTTTTGGTGACCGCACAGGTTTAGCCACAAACATACGTGCACATGCGTATGCTAGATAAAAAGTCTCGCGGGCGAGAAAAGAAAATGAGAAAAACAAATCCTTTGGCTCTTAACAGGTCCCAGAAGTCTTGCAAAAATGCCAGAGATATTTTGAGCGCCTTGTAGGGTGGTTATGCAGAGAGGAGGTCCCAAAAACACAAATGTTAGAATAATGAAAAGAAAACAGTGGAGTCACCAATTATGAGTTAGTGTTTTTGTGGAAATGGATTACCAAATAACATATCCTTAACAGTTGTTTGTTCCCTGCAAAGGATCAAAAATATATTTGGTGTTGTTAGTGGAAAAATTTAGATAAAATAAATCATTGCAAATAGTGAAAAAAATGAATCTACAAACATAAAATAAACAAAAGAGACAAATACAAAATAATTCTTAATGAATAAAAAAGTCATCATAACAATGGAGAAATACTCACTTTATTGACGGTTGGTGGTAGAATATGAATACAATAAAATACTAAAAACACTTGAAGAGGATTCTTTGAGCTATGGTGCTCAAAATCCTCAGCAAGGAGGTCCCTTTCCTCAGTCTCTTTGCAAACTTCTCCTCTTTCTCAAAATAAGTGTGAATAATCTCCAAATGGTGGACTCTTCTTCTTTCACTAAGATGTTGGATTTCTTAGAAGAAATATGGCCAACATGTTAGTTCTCTTACTTCTTCTGCTTCAACAATGAAATGTGGTGTTGCTCTAATATAAATTTGGCCTGCATAACAGTGTCTCATATTTTGGTTCTCCCATGGCTTGTTTATATAGAAAATTTTTAACCCATCTTCCCTCTCTTGGTTCAAGAAAGATAGTGAATCAAGAGTAGGACAAGATGATTCCATTGAGGGATGCATATCTTTAGGGAAACTCCAAGTCGGCTGTCCTTGAATGGAAATTTCATGGAATCCTACCTCCAAGTGTGGGAAGTGGTACTGAATTTCTATGTTGCATATTTCCTCAACCACGCAGCTTTAGAATAAAAAGCCACGCAGTCACACATTTAGCCTTCTTTCCTGCTGCGCGGTCCAAATTTTTCCTTAACAACCTTAGGAGAAGTTTAATCTTTGGAATTTCCATAATTTTTTTAGCTGGAAAATATTCATTTTTACATTATAATAGACAAATTTAGGTTTCTTTTATAATTTAATGTTTTTTTGTGTTAACAATGAGTACATGTACTGGTTATTGTGTTGATTTTATGACTAGTTTGTCATGGATTTCTTATGGTTAAATTCTAGTTAAAGGCATGGTTAAATTTTGTGCTCTTGTTATGGATAGTGTTCATTATTTGATAATATATTGAATGTTTATGTGAATGCATGGGCTAAAAAGTGTTGTTGCAATTATTTTTAGAGGGAACTGCACCTTCTTGATGGTTCTATGATGAAGTTAAGGAGACATTGAACATATATGCATTCATGACTTGTAGATCATCATGTTTACCATATGTTTGATGAAATTTTTATCACATGTATGGAATGTTTGGAAAAGATATGAGCCTAATTATTAGTTATGCATACTTTTGTTTGTTTTAGACTTTATTCTCGAAATTTTTGGGTAATATTGGGTAGTGGTTTGTAGGATAGCCTGAAAAAGTGGCACTAATTTCGCAACTGCAGTCTTTTAATTGAGAAATTTTAGCTATATTTTCATGGAGGAAGGTTTGTGCATGTGGATGGAGCCTTCTAGCCACATGGACAGCTTGGCATGTGTGCAGTTGGGATGTTAGTTCTGGGAAAAAGAAATTTTTGGCCTAGGGAAAGCTCATCAACAACTGTTGTCTGGTATCTGGGTGATGTGATGATCCTAGGAGATGTCAATATGTTTTTGGTTGGTAGACCCCACTTCCATAACTATAACTTGGATGTTGGGTCATTTCATAGTAACTATAAAATATTGTTTTACCCTCTACAGCTTGTAAAAGTGTGTAAATGTGGGATGGGGTGGTTACAAGGTGGTATTAGTGCGAGGTTGCAGCGTTGAACGTCGAGGTAAAGGTAGATTGTTATGCATGCATGACAGTTGTCTATGTGTTTATCATGCATGCATGTTGGTGATTTATTGTATGGTTATGATATCCATATATGAGTTGGTATGCTTGTGATATTGTATTGTGCTAATATGGATTGGGATGTTCATTTGCAATAGGCTCCCATGAGATACCTTGAGGTATGCATTTGATTATATTTTAAATAGCTAACAATGGAATATTGTAGGAAATATAAGGCCAAGAGATGAAGAGAATAATAGTTGAGTATAGTTTATATGACTCTCCATACAAGCCTGAAAAGACATTGGTAGGATGGGATAGATCATTTGAGTAGTAGGGAGAAGGAAATTATCCTAGTTTAGTAGACACATTGAGAATTTTGAAGGAAAATTTTTGAGTTTCAAGGAAGACAATGAGCAGTTGATTGAGGAACAGGAAAGGCTTGTTAGAGCTCAAGAAAATCAATTTGAGGTTAATGTAGTGATTCTTCAGAGTCTTTCAAATTTACAGAATTAGTGACAATTAGGGATCATTCATGGACAGGAAGAAAATGCTAATGGTGCAGAAGGAAGCAAGTCTCAGTATGGGTACAAGATGGACATAGATGATACAGTGAGAGGTGGTATATACTTTGATACACCGGACAAGAGGGCTAGCACTCATGGAATTTTTTCTATCTCTGGTTCCAAGAAACCTCATTTTCATCATTTCCAGCATCCTTATAAAAGGAGTGAGAGGGAGTATTTTCATAGGAATTCAATAAATCCAAGCCTCCTAATTTTGATGGGGAAGTGAAGAAATCAGAATATGTAGAAGCATGGCTACTTGGGATGAAAAATTTCTTTGGGTTGCATGATTATTCATAAAAAATGAAAGCCAAGATAGCCACCTCCAGTCTCAAGGGAAAAACAGATATCTGGTGGGAATATGTTGAGCATGTCAGAAGCATTAGAGAAGATAAGACGACGTGAGATAAGTTTAGAAGAATCTTTAGGAAGAAGTACCTGTCTGAGAGGTATTATGATGAGAAGACCAAGGACTTATATGAGATCAATATGGGTTCCATGACATATGAAGAGTACACGACCATATTTATAGAGTTGTTGAGGTATGTATCCTATCTTAAGGATGAGAAGAAAAAGGTCCATAGGTTCATCAGTGGATTGCCATTAATATTGGATTGAGTATTATGAGCCTCATTCATTGGAGGAAGTCATCGAAAATTTTAAGCATTGTTATGAGTATTCAAAGTGCAAGTCTGAGTTTAAGTGTGATTGGAGAGGTAATGAGAAGACTAAAGGAAAATGGCCTAAGAATCAATGAATATATTATGATATGGGTGACAAGGATAATGTGGGAATCCATAAGAAGTTCAATGTTGTTGAGAGAGGACATGGGTTTTAGCCCGAGGAACGAAAAAATAAAGCTAACAATAGGAAAAATTTGAGGTGTTGGACCTGTGGTGGAGAAAATCGCAGGAGATATTGCCCATCGCATTAGGGAAGTAGGACTCATCTTTACAATGCTCAAGATCCGCAGATGGTTGGGGATGTAGGCCAGAGCATATCTTGGATATATGCAATAGTGGATAATATGCAGGTAGATCATCAGTCATCTATTATAGAGACAGAATAATCTTTGTTGGTGAAGTTGGCTATAGGGACCAAGAGAAGAGTTCATCATTGGGTGAGATATTGTGCATTTGAGCTTAATGGTATGCCTATATCAACACAGCTAAATGTGGTTCATTTGGGTTCATATAGCATGTTTTTTTTCATAGAATAGTTGTTTATTCACATAAATAAGGTGGATCTCTATTAAAATACCATTTATTTCTTGGCTGATAATCGAGAAAAGAGAATCTTGCAGGGAAATAATAAGCCTACATCAGTGAGAATGGTTACAACTATGCAGGTCAAGTGCAGCTGCAAGAAAGGATTTTTTTTTTTGCAGCGCATGTCTCCAATGAAAAAGGAAATTATGTTGAGGATTATGAAGTCCTTAGGAATTATATTGTATTGCAACAATTTTAGGATGTGTTTCCTACAAAGATTCCATAGCTGCCTCCTCACAGGGATGTGGAGTTTTCTATTGAGTTGAGGAAGAGAAAAACACCAACATCTAAGGCACCGTACATGATGAGCATGCCCGAGTTGGTGGAGTTGAAGTTGTAGCTTAAAGTGATGCTTGATAATATATACATAAGGCCAAGTGTATCTCCTTGTGGTGCATCAGTGTTGTTTGTAAGGATGAAGGACGATATTCTCAGATTATGCATTGATTATAGCTAGTTGAACAAGCTGACTATCAAGAACAGGTATTTGTTGCCACAAATTAATGATTTGTTTGATCAACTAAAGGGATATGCAATGTTTTCAAATAATGATCAGATATCAAGATATCATCATGTGTGCATCAATGAAGAATAAATCTACAATACCACATTTTGCACAAGGTATGTGAATTATGAGTTTGTGGTGGTTCCTTTTGGTCTTACCAATGCTCCAACCACCTTTATGTTTTTGATGAACAATGCATTGTTCCCTTATCTAGATAAGTTTGTGATAATGTTTGTTTATGACATATTGGTATATTCAAATAATGAAAAGGATCACGCATAGCACCTAGCTTCAATATTGAGATCGTTAAGGGAGCATTATTTGTATGCCAAGGTCAACAAGTGTAGTTTCTTTCAAACTCAGAAACATTACTTAGGACATGTTGTTTCTAAGGAAGGGATAACAGTGGATCCAAAAAATATTAAGGCTATCATGGAGTGGATAGATCGGAGGAATGTGTATGAGTTCATATTATTCATGGGACTAGTTGTTGAGAAATCTAGAGGCAACACGTTAGTTGATTTCTCTTTTCTTGACAACTGCTTGTGATATTTTTTACTTATCTTGATTAGTTTCTTATTCAACTTGATTATTATTGTTTTCTTATCATCAAACATCTACCAAACAATAATACAAGAGACACAAGATATAGGTGATCGACCAAGGCCAAAACCTCTCCAATTGAGAGGAAAACCCACAAGAATTCTTCTCTTCTTATAGAACTTCAATTGATGAATTCAAATACCTATGACCCTTGACCAAGACCCTCCAAAATCAAGTTCAATAATTTCAACCTCCAACAACTTCTTATATAACTTTGACCCCCCAGAAGAATCTTCTGCAATTTTGACCTCCCAGCAGATTCTTCTGCAACTTTGACCTCCCAACAAATTCTTCTACAATTTAGACCTCCAATAGTTTCTTTTGCATAAACCCTAGATCCTGCATGTGATAAGATTATGATAGATTCTTCCTCCTTTCCTCTTCACTTCAGTTTATTCTCTCTCCTAGAGAACTCAACTTGCAAAATCTCCTTCTTGATGCCCTACCTCAACTTTCACAACTTATCCCTTACTGCTGCAATAGGATCCTTGATTCTTTCGCACGTGTGAAGATTAATAGCCCAAAAGACAATTTAAAATGATTTATCTTCTCTTCCTCATTTTTTCTTTCTCTTGTTTGAACCTTATTCTCTTTCTTGATAGAACTTATGTGAAGTGAGTGTATGGTCCTAGTGAGATAGAATCCTTCTTGTCCACTTGTGAAGGTCGACCAAGTTGTCCACTTGTGAAGGTTGACTTGATCTTTTCACCATGGCGAGGTCTTGGAGGGTATTTTGACACTACTTTGACTCAAATAATTTTTTATTTACAATATGTAACATGCCCAAATGGGTCTTTAATACATGACAATGACTCAATTGACCTAGAAGCACTCAGTGGGTGCTTGACCTAAAAATAAATTTCATTTGAGCATGAAACCCATGCCTCAAGAACAACAAAAATAAAATTGTTTTTATATTTACATTAAATACATAAAATCATGATTACATATGTCATTATGGAGACCGAACCTAGTTACATATTTCAATACTCCCTCTTAACTAGGGAGGTATTCATAATCCATACAAGGTACTTGTACATTCTCAATATGAAGAATTATCATAAGAAGATTCATATTGGTAAGCCATATTTTTTCATGATACCAACCATCATTTTCGTATAGAAAAGCCTTGACTAAAATTTTTATCTATCCACAAGATGAGAGCACAATTATGGTGAGACCAATGAATGATAGACACCTTCATCATTATCTCTCAAGGAACATACCCCATACGGGTTTTCACAAGGTATGTCCTTACAGGACAATCCTTATCTTGGAATAACACATCCTCAAGGAATTTCCTCTTAAGACTCCTCTTATCTTGGATGCCCTACCTCATCCTCAAAGAGTATCAGATTCCATATTCTTACCTAGTCCTCTATTATTTCTTCATGAAGTTAAGACAAGAATGATTTGTCTATCTCTCCCTCTTAACTAGGGAAGATATGCTCATTCCTATAAAGGAATTTACCCAAGATCCCTCTTATCCTAGGACTTGTCCAAGATTCCTCTTAAATAGGGACATTTTTCCAACAACTTTATGCTTAATTGTACCTTCAGCTTCTTGTAGAGCTCCTCCTATCGATTTCATGAATTTTATCTTCATCATTGTGGCGCTTTCATCTTATATTTCTTCTTCGTAGGGAATAGACATCCGTCACTTTATTTGAACGAACCATAGTCATGTCATCCTTCTTTTCATTGGAAAGTGATCTTCCATTCCACATCTGAATTTTTTTCATACAATTGCCTCTTCCAAGTCATGTTTCCTTCAAGATCTTCCATCCAAGCTGAATTCTATTTCTAGGTGACATCTAAAACTCTCTTTTGGTAGCCGTGTATCAACCAATCCAAATTTTGTTCAAAAATAAAAATTGAACATCAAATAAAAGTTACCTTTTGCGATGGAATTTCATCATGACAAGTGTTTCCTTTCAACATCAACATCTTGCACATATATCTCTAAGGAATTCAATGTCAAGGGTCTCTTTTAATTATAGACTTTATCAAATTCTTCATATATTTTCTATGGATATATCTTAGCGAATTATTTTAGTCATTGGATGTTGATTACTTGTGACCATAGTTGCATCTTTCATGATCTATTCTTTCTTTCTTCACATATTGCTTCACAGTATCTTCCATCCATAGTTCCTTCATCTTTTTCAACCACCTCATATTCCATATGAGGGCATATTGTGTTGATTTCATCTTGTAAATATGTGAACCATGTGTTCATGCATATTTTCAAAGGAAGAGATCCATTTTATCTAATAATGTTCATGAGATAGATCATTCACCCATGATATCTACTACTATATGATGACATGACTTAATCTACCAAACATATTGTTGAAAGTTTTAATTGGTGAATTAAAGCTCTTAATATTTTATTTTTAATCTGGGCTCATAAACACGAGTTGCACTGAAATTCTTGATTCAGGTCGTAGGTCAGAGCTTTAAGGTTTCCTTTATAATGATCAACGAAGGAATAAACAAAAAAAAATGCTTGTGAATAAACTACTTTAAAAAGGGAACCCAACCAAATAATTAAATTCAATTTTAAAACTTAATATCTCTATTAAATCAATCCAATTATGCTCTTTAAAGGAAAATGCACGTAAGGGAAACCCTATTTTTTATTGCAAATGAAATTTGAACTTTTAAGTAAAGAATTGCAAACTTAATCGATTTAACCACAGCTCGATGTAAACAAACTTGAAACTGAAATCTCAAAATTAATCCTTGCATCAAACCCTAATCTCTTCGTGAAGTTGAAAACCCTATGCTAATAGGAGCTCCACACACACAAACTTGAATGCTCTTCAACAATAAACAAAAGGAGGATGCTAACTAATAATTGATCTAAGAATTCTGCTCTTAAGGAATTATGCACACACCTAATCAAACAACTCAACTTTGCTTCCTACAATTTAAATTCCTCAACATTATTGTAAATGATCTTTAGTCGACTTCACCAAACCCTAGCTTCTATGAAATACACAACAAACTTGCAAAATTCTATTTAATCACACAAGGAACACAATAATGGAAACTCAAAAAAATGATGTTGCTATTCTATAAACCAATCAATCTTCAATTTTCACTTTAATTGTAAACCTATCTTAAACCTAATTTCTTCATTTATTCAACAAATCAATCTCAAGCAATTGGCTAACTAGAATTTCAATCTACCTAGAACTTGCTTCTAGCTATGACAATATCAAACTCAACAATTAAATCAAACCTTGACACACTAGAATCTGAAAGCAAGCTACATGCATTAAAATTTAATGGAAACTATTTTATTCATTCAATCTGGAAATTAAAATTACTGACATGTTGCTATGGAAATTGAAGCTATGTTTAACTGTCACACCAAGCAAGCAATGAGAAATCACACTTCTATGTTGGAAGACTTATAAACTTCGTTGATGCTAATCAATCCCTAAACTACTACTCTTCTTTTTCAAATTAAAAACAAATCTATTGTCAATACAATTCAGGAAATCAAAAAATTAATTCTGCAATAGAGTTTGAATAGTGGCTATAGGCTTTTCAATTTAGCTCACCTCTAGCAGATTATTTAAGCTTTTATCCCTCATATGGTCTTGATCTATGTGATAATTCAGAGATAGTGTTGAAAGAGTAAAAATTAATTCCAAAATTAATTCCTCATGACCAAAATCGCATTGGGTGACTGAAAATCGTGCTAGATCTAGATGCTAGGGATATAAAACCACTCCTCTATACAATTTGTTGCAAGCCAGGTGATAAAACTCTAAAACCAAGTGGATCCGACCATGACCTGTTCAATGAGATTGTCAACGCATAGATTTATTTCTGATTTTATTTGTTCGTTTTTAAACATACAAGGAAAGACTCATTCGAATTCAAGTGATCTTAGATAAAAATATTAGCAATTTGGATTCATGCATATATTGAAAAATGTTGGTAGGTTTAAATACAAAGAGATCAAAGCACCATTCGGAATGCTGAACGCACACCCACAACAACCATTCTCAAAACTGGAAATTTTAAATATAAAATGATCAAATACAATTCAAGAAGACATCAAACCAATTTTGAGATTGAGTTCGAATGGTAAGTATAGGTGTTTGATCTAACTCAAAATTATGCCTATGATCTAATTCCCATTCCTATTATATTCTTACTCTTGGTGATAACACAAGGAACGACATTAACCAGACCAAAACACATTTTTCAGAATCGATTCGCCATGGCTAAATCACATTGTGTGAATGAAGTTCATGTTCAATTTAGATGTTGGAGTTATTACTCTATTATTAAAATGCTTCCATCATATTCTAGCTAATCGATAAGACTTTAAACTGTATGCGCTCAAATTATACTCTGTTCGTTTCACACTAATCCATCACAAAGGTTTGTTTCTATTCAATTCATTTGCTAAGAGATACATAAAGAGTGTTCATTCAGGTTCAAACCGATTTTGAATAACAAGATCTGTAATTGAAACCTATGTATATAAGAAAAAAACAACGTTGGCAAGGTTTTAAATGAAATTCATTTAGAACATAGCTTGTAAAAATTTAAACGCACGCCTACAACATCGATATCAAGGACTCAAAAGAAATTTACACACCAAAGTTACTTCCAAATCTGAATGTTATTGAAGGGAATCAATTGCTACCATTTTTAAAACAAAAACATTCCAATTAATCTACAAACTGAATCATAAAAGAACAAGCGTTTGCATGACAAACATTCAACCACTCTGCATAATTTAAATAACTGGAAATTAACTTTACAAAATCACATGATTTCCTAACCAACACTAGCCATGAAGCTCAGTTCCAATCGTGGAGGGCCCTCCCACGCCTGGAGCAAGCTAATATTATTCAGCACAATGAGTATTAAAATATAAATACCATTACTTACAACGACAGAATTCAATCAAAGCTTATATGTAGTCATACAGAGTTCTAGATCTTCCAAAATAGAGCTTGTAACATTACATTATTCACTTATTCTTGTGCCCTAATCATTTTTTGGATGCAAGCTTTATATATTGCCTAAGAATTACAAAATAGGAAATGATCAGTGCAGATCAGATCAAAATATTATTATGCTAACTTAGCTCATCTAATTCTGATTACATTATCAATTCCAAGATTGATGCTTAGAAACACTCCATACGTAGCCATGGAGATAATATAAAATCGATTCTAAAACTTGTGATGTGTTGATCTCTAGTATTTTCAACTGCCTTTGATAAAAAATCCAAAACATGGCTGTTTTGGGAGTTTTTGAGAAATCTGGAAATTCTGAATTTTACATAAATTAGCCTCAAGCCCCCCTGAATATCTCCAAAATTGTAAGTTATTTGGAAAAAATATTATATTTTTATTAAATTGGCTATACTGGATCAAAACCCATGTGCCCAAATTTCTTCCTTCACCTTCATCTGCACGAAAATCGAGCTGACAGTTGGCAGTTTAGAATTTTTTATAGATTTGGAAAAATTGGGTAATTTCCTTCTAGAGACCCATATGAGTGAGCTGGGTGGAATCCAACTTATGGAGAGGTATAAAATTATTATTTTTAATAATAACCTCTCTCAGTTTCTCCAGAAGCGTGCCGAAAGTTCCAAATCCCTAAATTAGGCATTCTCATACTTAGCTGGCTTGTGAGGGATTTCAGCGATGGAACCCTGTGATAAATGTACTTCAACAAAACCGTCATCAGTAAAACATGAAATAATAATTTTTAATCATAGAGAAGTGAAAAAAACTGATGATAATCAACCATAGAGAGTATTTGGCGGCAAGTGACCGAATTAGGGTATAGAACGGGCTAAAACCTAAGGTTTTAGGGTATAAATAGTGATGTTTCATGATGAAAACATGGGCATATACGAGGCCAAACATCCCCCCATTCCTGAGGTTTTGTATGTAATCATTCAAATAGATACTTTGCTCATATATAGGTTTTTATGGCATCATGGATTTTTAGGTAGGGTTAGGTGTTGTGGAGCAACACTGTCATAGATTTGATTTTAAGAGCGATACAAATCGAGGAAAAAACAATAAATATGGTAGGAGGAAAATGATGAATAGGATGATAGGTGAAAATGGAAATGGTAGATGATATGAGGTGGTGAAGGAGATGGGAAGACATGTGCTTGCATGCTCTATTTTTGCGAGGCCAATGCTTATGGATGGTTTCTTTATGAAAGGCAACAATGAATTCATCCTCATTGGATTGAACTGACAATATGCGTGAATTTAGGAGGGTAAGGCATTATATTTACTGCTTTTGTTTACATGAACCATTATTATTATGACCTAAAGTAGCATGCAAATAGAGGGTATATGGAAAACCATATATACGAAATATGTGGTGGTTAATCATCAAATCTTTCTTAAATCTCTTAATCAATTAAAGAATCTTAAGCCACCTCTACCTCAAGTTTTACCCTTGTTTTTGATGTCCTTGGTGCTGCAAGATGAAGTAAATGATGGAATGGCTCGAGCTGATGTGACTACTGATATAATCTGCTGAAGAAGAAAAAAAGGTCTCAATATCCACATTATCCTCAAAATGTTGATACATGTGATTTCATACAGCTTCCTAAAAAAACACAAGCACCATCATCAATATTTAATTTCATGCAAATCTTATCGAAATAAAGGAAATAGGTTAAATAATGAACACTTACCTGATCATGCTCCAAGCCTAACAATTGTGAAAAATGATAGTGAGAACCATGATTAAGCATAGGGTGAAAATATGAATCAAACCTGGAAATTATCAACATTTTTTTCCTAACATCTCTCCCCCCCATGCCTATCATATTGCATGTCCTCATGCAATAAAATCCTTTGACAGAAACCAAAGACTGAAGGGCTAGGGTTTCTATATTAAAGTCATGTTTCATTGACTTAAACCATAGGGCTAATTGTGAGAGCATGTAAGTTTCATAGGATGTCATCTTCCTTTGCATCAATAAGATAAGAAAAATAGTGACCAGGGATCCAGTGACGTTAAGAATGAGTTTTATTATTCCAAAAGAGTAACTAATGCTAGGGCTATTAAAGGAATTCCTAACAATGTTGTTACTGTAGAGATAATTTCATCCTAAAATTATTAAACATAATAATTTACATAAAGAATCTCAAGAGTAATCCAAAGCAGCATGTCTTCACTTTCAATAGCCTCATTATTACAAGTAAAATGGACTTGATTTAAAAATCGAGGCCTTAAAAGGGATCGAAAGTAGGAAAAAATAAATATTACAAAATGATACCTTCCTAGGATGATTGTATTAACATTACCCAAGCATATAGTTGAAGCTTATCTTATTCAAGAAAAGTGAATCACCTACACTAAGGGTCTCGCACCCATAAAAACCAATTTATTTATGAAAGATAGAACTCCAAAGCACACTGCTGAAGGAAATTAAAGCCATTCTCAGAGAGATATGATAGTGAGTTTAGGGAAAAGACAAAAACAACCAAGTAAATAATAGTGTAGAATTAACTTTGATACCACAGGCATGGCTCTGCTGCCAACAGGTGTCTATAGCCTCGACATGGATGCCTTTTAACGTAACGAAGTGTTTGTGTCCCACTTACTAGATATAGATTCAGAGTTAAATTATTTTACTTTTTTACTTTTATATAAAGGCCATTGTCCTGGCTTGGTAACCAATTGATTGTAGTGCCACTTAGAAGAAGTAACATGGATGAGCAGGCCGACTCGTGATGAGATCTCCCGTCTTCCAGCTTTTTGGGCTGAAATCCATTACTCTGGCTTGGTGACTAGGAGCAGTAATGTCATGCATGTTAGGTCTCATGATCATGGTAGGTCAGCTCATGACGAGACCTTTTATCCTCCCCTAAATATTTTGGTAGACTCTGATTATGATTAACCATAAGAGGTTACTTAATAAGTGGGGAGATAGATCTACTCATCAAGAGCACAGGATAGCGTGTAAAGTTTTTAATTACTAATCTTTACTGGTTGATCCTTCTACCCTAAAGACTCAAGAAAAGAAAATAACTCAAATAATGACCGAAATATTCCTCTAGTAGGTCATGCTATGGTTCTTATGAGAGCTCATGATGGTTTTAAAGGGGTGGTCCACCATAGGAGGCTTTTCATGAATACCTTCAAAGAGAAACTTGAAAAGATTTATTGGATGATAGTATGTTAAGCTTATGAGTGGGAAGTATAACAATAACGATTCCCCTAACTGACCTAATGAATAATCTTGGCCAATAATTAGAGTCACTTTATAAAATATGAGGCATTAAGAGTGATTTTCTTCCTACAATTCTTACCACAAGAGTGCATAATGACAAAAAAATCAATGGTTATGCCTTAGGAATTGCAATTTCAATAATGATGTTGTAACAACAATTTTATTCATTTCTACCCTACCCTAATCTATAGAGAGGAAGGTCTCCTTCAATTTTAGGAGTATTTCCAATGCAGCCATGTTCGTAACAACATGCTAAATATAATCACACTCACTTTGAAAGAATAAAATTCATCACATACCCGAGTATGAGAAACCAGTTGCTTCAATTGATATGGTACTAAGAGTATTTGAAGATGAGGGTGGTATTTTGACTGGATTGTGACCTAGAACCAATGCTCGATGTAATCCTGGTGGTATTGGCTCATTTCTTTATTTGGACCACTCTGAATGTCCTCCTTGGTCATGCGAGAAGAACTTGGATAATCGGTCTCTGGAATTCACACAAGACTTGTTGTTGGGCATGGTGACATCTCAGGTTTAGATGGATGCTCCCCATAAAATTTGGTATATGATTCATCAATATCCTTGGTAGATAGGAAAGAGGAATCAAGGGAGACTTCCAAATCCTTTTATGGCTGAGGAGATAGATAATTTCTTGAAAGTGGAGAAGATGAACTCTTCCTGCGATGTAGATATCCTAGCTACTACTAGGATTTGAGAAAGTATTTCGAGGGACATTCTCAAAGCTCTCCGTCATTATTGAATTTATCTTGTTGGTTGATGATCCTTGTCTGAAACATGGATTAGTACCAAAAGAGGATTCTTATAGCACCCCAAAAATGTTTTTTCGTTCAAAGCTTGAGTTTTTGTTCTAAATGAATTAAAAACTACTAATTGCAAGAAAAATAGCACTGGAAATGAATCTATATTTATTATCCCTAGGTATACCTTTACTTCTATGCGTAAAGAAAAAGGAAATAAAAACTCAATAATAAGCAGCAATTGATCAGACTTTGGAGCAACCCCACAAAATTGGATGCGTGGCTCTTCACTCACATCTTACCGTACACTCTCCGCCCTCTAACAACCCTGCAAGATCCTGAAACTCTAACAATAGTGACCTGTACCAAAAATTACAACTCCCTGGCAATGGCGCCAAAACCTTGAGAGTTTTAATTGGTGAATTAAAGCTCTTAATATTTAATTTTCAATCTGGGCTCGTAAACACGAGTTGCACTGCACTTCTTGATTCAGGTTGTAGGTCAAAGCTTTAAGGTTTCCTTTATAATGATCAGCTAAGGAATAAAACACACAAATGATTGTGAATAAATGACTTTTAAAAAGGGAACCCAACCAAATAATTAAATTCAATTTTAAAACTTAAGATCTCTATTAAATCAATCCAATTCTGCTCTTTAAAGGAAAATGCACTTAAGGGAAACCCTATTTTTGATTGCAAATGAAATTTGAACTTTTAAGTAAATAATTGCAAACTTAATATATTTAACCACAGCTCGATGCAAAAAAACTTGAAACTATAATCTTGAAATTAATCCTTGCATCAAACCCTAATATATTCTTGAAGTTGAAAACCCTATGCTAATAGGAGCTCCACACACACAAACTTCAATGCTATTCAACAATAAACAAAAGGATAATGCTAGCTAATAACTGATTTAAGGATTTTTCTCTTAAGGAATTATGCACACACCTAATCAAACAACTCAACTTTGCTTCCTACAATTGAAATTCCTCAACACTCATGTAAATGATCTTTAGTCTACTTCACCAAACCCTAGCTTCTTTGAAAGACACAACAAACTTGCAAAATTCTATTTAATCACACAATGAACACAATAAGGGAAACTTAAGAAAATGATGTTGCTACTCTATAAACCAATCAATATTCAATTTTCACTTTAATTGTAAACCTATCTTAAACCTAATTTCTTCATTTATTCAACAAATTGATCTCAAGCAATTGGCTAACTGGAATTTAAATCTACCTAGAACTTTCTTCTAGCTACGGCAATATCAAAATCAATAATTGAATCAAACCTCGGCACACTAGAATCTGAAAGCAAGCTACATGAATTAAAATTTAATGGAAACTATTTTTATTCATTCAATCTGGAAATTAAAATTACTGACATGCTGCTATGGAAATTAAAATTATGTTTAACTGTCACACCATGCAAGCAATGGGAAATTACAATTCTACGTTGGAAGACTTGTAAAATTCGTTGATCCTAATCAATCCCTAAACTAGTACTCTTCTTTTTCAAATTAAAAACAAATCTACTGTCAATACAATTTAGAAAATCAACAAATTAATTTTGCGATAGAGTTTGAACAATGGCTACAGGATTTTCAATCTAGCTCACCTCTGGCAGATGATTTAAGCTTTTATCCCTTATACGGTGTAATATTCCTAATTTAGATTTAGCTAATAGGAATATTAATTTTTCTTTTGAAATCCAGATGCATGAATAATTGAGCAAGGAGGCTCTTAATTTTCTCAATGTATGAATAAAAATACTCTCTAATGTGAAAGGGGATCATGAAATAACCAATTCAAGCAACCACAGGTGTGAACAAGGTCTAAACTATGTGGAAAAGGTCAAGTTTGACCAAGTCAACATAAATTGTCTAGATGCATTGAACCATTTGGTTGGACAACGCAGTTTTTGTGGAGGAGCCTTTGCATGGAAGCAACCTCATAGTGGGTGGGAACCTTGGTGAGGAAGCTCACCAATTATATAATGAAGGAGATGGAAAGAATATGAACATATTAGATATTTTATTTTCATGAGGTCTGCTCAGAATTCCGGCATACTTAGCTGTTTAGCTAAGTTGCTGCACTGCTTAGTGCAAGGGTTTACCCAGGTGGGGATTCCCTACTCTTCCTTGGAGATCTTGTTTAAGAAATCTAAGAGGAGGTTTCTGATCTGAATTTTCCACTACCTGGTGTTGGTCCAAGCATCTACCTTCAACAAAAATTTAGTCCCTTCAGAAAACTGCGTTATTTCTCAAGGTGTGCAATGGAAGGGGTTGAAACCCCATTTGGAGGAGCTAGTTTCCCAGGAGAAGGATCAACCTTTATTTGGGAAAGCTAGAGGGAGAATCTACAACCATTTATTTGCATTTTCAAAAATATATTACAGAGCTTCAGCCATACAACATTATTCAGCCATAGATTTTGCAACAACTTCTCTTGTTTATCTTTTCTGTCAAGAAATCCTTGCCGGGTCTTCTTAGATTTGTGTAAAAGAGATTAGATCTCTGATTTTGTACATCATTGAGTATTATAATAAAATTATCAGTCATATTTATCTATTTTCTGAGTTTAAATCTCTTTAGACTGCGCAGTCACTTGTGCATCTACTCCGACATTTTGGCAGTCTTGGGGTTTTGGCAATTTTAAGCTGTCTTGAGCATGGGAGGCCTATTTAACTAAGCTAAAGGCATTTTTTTCTGAAAATATTTTGCATGCATGTCCTATATTTTCCATCCTAAGGGATAAAACCGTTATTTTCCACTGTTTTAACTCAATATTCAGAAAATAGCGTTTTTGAGGAAAAAATAACTGCTTTTCCCCACTTGGTGAACTGTATAAATGCATAGTTTGTTGCTGTGATTTTTTTTTATGATGGCTATGTGTTCGAAAAAATTACATGAGTTGATTACTTTCTGTTCTCCAACTTTGGAATACCTTAAGGTATTCTTATTGTTGTAGAAAATTCCAGTTTTGGGATATTACATACGGTCTCACTCTCTGTGATAATATGGAGATAGTGTTGACAAAGTGAAAAATTTTTTCCAGAATTAATTCCTCATGACCAAAATCGCATTGGGTGACTAAAAATCATGATATATCTAGATGCTAGGGATATAAAACCACTCCTCTATACAATTTGTTGCAAGCCGGGTGATAAAAATCTAAAACCAAGCGGATTCAACCATGCCATGTTCAATGAGATAGTCAACGAAGAGATTGATTTATGATTTGATTTGTTCGTTTGTAAACATACAAGGAAAGACTCATTCGAATTCAAGTGATCTTAGATAAAAATATCATCAGTTTGGATTCATGCGTATATGGAAAAATGTTGGCAGGTTTAAATACAAAGAGATCAAAGCACCATTTGGAATGCTTAATGCACACCCACAACAACCATTCTCGAAACCAACAATTTTAAATATAAAATGATCAAATCCAATTCAAGAAGTGATCAAATAAATTATGAGATTGAGTTCGAATGGTAAGTATAGGTGTTTGATCTAACTCATAATTACGCCTATGATCTAATTCCCATTCCTATCGTATTCTTACTCTTGGTGATAATTCAAGGAACGACATTAACCAGACCAAAATGCATTTTTCAGAATCGATTCACCATGGCTAAATTGTATTGTGTGAATGAAGTTCATGTTCAATTTAGATGCTGGAGTTATTACTCTATTATTAAAATGCTTCCATCATATTCTAGCTAATCCATAAGACTTTAAACTGCATACGCTCAAATTATATTTTGTCTGTTTCACACTAATCAATCATAGAGGTTTGTTTATATTCAATTCATTCGCTAAGAGATACATAAAGAGTGTTCATTCAGGTTCAAACCGATTTTGAATAACGATATCTGCAATTGAAACCTCTGTATATAAGAAAAAAACAATGCTCGCAGGGTTTTAAATGAAATTCATTCAGAACATAGCTTGTAAACATTTAAACGCATGCCTACAACAATGATCTAAAGGACTCAAAAACAATTTCCACACCAAAGTAACTTCCAAATTTTAATGCTATTCAAGGGAATCAAATTCTACCATTTTTAAAACAAAACCATTCCAATTAATGGGAAAAATTGATCATAAAACAACAAATGTTTGCCTGACAAGCATTCAATCACTCTGCATAATTTAAATCACTATAAATTAACTCTAGAAAATCATATGATTTCCTAACCTGCACTTGCCATGAAGCTCAGTTCCAATCGTCGAGGGCCCTCCCATGCCTGGAGCGAGCTAATCTACTTCAGCACAATGAGTATTAAAATATAAATACCATTACTTACAATAAGAGAATTTTGAGATTGAATTTAATCAAAGATTATATGTAGTCATAGAGAGTTCTAGATCTTCCAAAACAGAGCTTGTAACATTACATTATTCACTGCTTCTTTCCCCTAATCATTTTTTTTGGATGCAGGCTTTATAGATTGCCTGAGAATTACAAAATAGGAAATTATCAATGCAGATCAGATCAAAAGATTACTATGCTAACTTAGCTCATCTAATTCTGATTACAATGTCAATTCCAAGATTGATGCTTAACAACACTCCATACGTAGCCATGGCGATAAGAAAAAATCAATTCTAAAAGCTAAAATGTGATGATCTCTAATATTTTCAACTGCCTTTGACCAAAAAACCAAAATAGGGTTGTTTTGAGAGTTTTGAGAAATCTAGAAATTCCATATTTTACATGATTTAGCCTCAAGTCTCCCTGAATATCTCCAAAACCGTAAGGTATTTGGAAAAACTATTATAGTTTTAATAAATTGGATATACTGGGATCAAAACCCATGTTCCCAGGTTTCTTCCTTCACCTTCATATGCACGTAAATCAAGGTGTAATTTGGCAGTTTAGAATTTTTTACAGATTTTGACAAATTGGGTAATTTCCTTCTAGAGACCCATATGAGTGAGTTGGGTGGAATCCAACTTATGGAGAGGTATCATAATATTTTTTCTGATAATAACCTCTCTCGGTTTCTCCGGAAGTGTGCCGAAAGTGCGAAATCCCTAAATTAGGCATTCTCATACTTAACTGACTTGTGAGGGATTTCAACAATGGAACCTTGTGATAAATGTAATTCAACAAAACCGTCATCAGTAAAACATGACATAATCATATTTAATCATAAAGAAGTGAATAAAACTGATGATAATCAACCATAGAGAGTATTTGGCGGCAAGTGACAGAATTAGGGTATAAAACGAGCTAAAAACCTAGGGTTTTAGGGTATAAATAGTGATGTTTCATGATGAAAACATGGGCATATACGAGGCCCAACACATATACATACTTATTTTCTTCTTTTGGTCATACAGACTTCCTTCGATAGCTGCATTTCCTTGCTTGATATTTTTTCTACCATGCTACATTCCTTTTTCATCATACCATCATCCTTCTAAACAATGAATCCCATAAAAGATGGAATTCTCAACGAAGCACTTTATTTTTCCAAGAGAGTTGAACCTTATAATGAATATTCCAATGGAGGATCCTAATTATCCTCATTCATAAAATTCTCCTTCCTAATGATGATGATGTATGCTAGATGACTTTCTTCAAACCATATAGGCTACTTATGCTTTCAATGAGGCTACCAAGAGTTACTTCATTTTTATGATGACAAATAAAACCATATAGAATTCTACTCCAACTAATCTTACAATGATGTCATGATACCTTGCTTCAATTTTGTGATTCCATCTTATAATATGGTACATCTTATCGTACTTGTAATGCTTCTTATCTTGATATAAATCTTCTTCGCCTCCTACTTCTTCTTACTACATAGAACTTAATAGTGATTATCTATCCCTTTTTTCTTGGATTTATTTTCATTAGGTTCTTTTACTTCTTCTGAAATATGGGCTTCAATTATTTCTTTCCTTTTCTTGTCGTCCTTCTTGAGTTTAGGACAATTTCTCTTGCAGTTCCCATATTCATGATAGTTATAGCATTGGATATTTGACATATCGATCTTCTTCTTTTTCCCAAAATTTCCGTTTCTCTTGGCCATGGAAGCAAATGCTTGAAATTTTTCATTTGATATCACATCAATTTTTTCCTTCAACTTGGTTTCTTCAACCTTACATAATGACTAAAGTTCATTGAATGGGGTGCCTTCCTTCTTTCCATAGATGCTTGATACGAAGTTTCCCCATTCTTTATCGGACATTATTTTCCTCAACTATTACAATTGGTCTCTTATTTATAAAACCCTCATAAGAAATGAGTCTATCCCTTATTTATTTGACACCTTCATCTTATATAGTTTGGTTCTCAAAGATATGATTTCTCTAGCAGTGTTTACAAAGAAAAATTCTACTAACTTCTCGTAGATTTATTTTGATGTATCCAATTTTGATACATAAGGTATGAGGGGTTCCTTGATGGATTCTATAAGGATCCTTTGATCCCTTATTTCCCCTTTAATATTCTTTACTATAGATTGAGCTTATTCCTTTGGAGGCTTAGTGATTTAACCCTTAACACGTCCAATGAAATCATTTTCTATGAGGATCAAATCTGTGATTTTCTTCCATGTAAGAATGTTCGATGACCCAACCAATTTTTTTCCCTCCTTGAAAAATGAAGTCATTTTGGTAGATTCAAACATATATATAAACATAATTACTTGTTAAGTGAAGATACTCCTAGATGATTAAATCTTCAACTTCATGCCTTTCTTGAGGATGTTGATGATAAAACATGTCTTATTGACGAAGATGTGCTCCTGCAAGTGATGTTTATCTCGAGAAGAGGGATATCACCTTGATTTCTTGATGATGATGGTAGTGATTCTTCCTACTTCCATTGGATGTGGATTCTTCAAGATGCTTCAATGTGTATTCCTTATTTGAGAGGAGGAAGGGTCTTTGAGATCATCTTTGTGGTGATGATTGAGAAGTGTATGAGCTTCTCAGGAATGCTTCAAATGTAGAACCATTCTTTGGATGAGCTATGGTTTTGAGTTCTTCTTCTTATTGTTTCTTCTAGATGGTGTGATCCTTGAAATTAATAGTCCTTGATGCTCCTTAAATTGTTTGGTGCTTGTGTATCCCTTTTTGATCATTTGATGTCCTTTTTGATGCCTTATTATTGGATATTCCTTTTGATGGTTCTTCCATAAGATGCCTTGTCTTTTCACCTTAGCTTTGATACCATGTTGAGAAATATAGAGGAAACAAGTTAGGATATTTCACTTTTCTTGATAATTTCTTGTGATATATTTTACTTATCTTGATTAGTTTATTCTTCAACTTGATTATTATTGTGTTCTTATCATAAAAAAGAAACCAATAATAAGACAGGAGGACACAATACATAGGCGATAAAATAGGGCCAAAGCCTCTCCAATTAAGAGGAAAACCCACACGAATTATTCTCTTCATATATAACTTCAATTGATGAATTCCAAGACCTATGACCCTTGACCAAGGCCCTCCAATACCAAGTCCAATATCTCCTTCTTGATGATCTTTCCTTCGAGAAAATTCTACAATTTCGACCTAAAAAAACTTCTTTTATAACTTCGAACCCCCAGTAGAATATTTTGTAACTTCGACCTCCCAAAATGTTCTTTTGCAACTTCGACCTCCCAAAAAATTCTTTTGCAACTTTGACCTCCCAGCAGATTCTTCTGCAATTTTGACCTCCAGTATTTTCTTCTGTATAAACCCTAGATCTTGCACATTAGAATATTATGGTAGATTCTTCCCCCTTTCCTCTTTTCTTGATTTGATTCTCTATCCTAGAGAACATGTCTTGCAAAGTGTCCTTCTTGATTCCCTAACTCGAATTCTGCAACTTGGTCCTTTCTACTGCAATAGGATCCTTGATTCTTTCGCACGTGTGAAGTGTAATAGCCCAAAATACAATCCAAAAGTATTCCTCTTCTCTTACTTGTTTTGTATTTCTCTTCTTCACACCTTCTTATTTTTTTTTATCTAACTTATGTGAAGTGAGTGTATGCTCCAAGTGAGATTGAAGCCTCCCTTATAAATAGGTCTTCTACTAGGTCGAATCGCTTATTTTTAGACTGAATTTTCCACTTGTAAAGGTCAACTTGATCTTTGCACCATGATGAGGTCTTGGAGGGTATTTTGACTCTACTTTGATTCAAATATTTCTTTTCTTTAAAATATCTAACATGTCCAAATGGGTCTTCAATACATGACAATGCCTCAATTGAACTAGAAGCACTCAATGGGTGCTTGACCTATAAATAAATTTCCCTTCAGAACGAAACCCATGCCTCAAGAAAAACAATAAAAAATTATTTTTCTATTTACATCAAATACATAAAATCATGATTACATATGTCATTATGAATACAGAACCTAGTTACATTATTTAAACACTAACATGTTATTACAGGAGGTTCAACAAGAGCTTATCTAATATTGGCTATCCTATTACATATTTTCAAAGGAAAGGGAAAAAGTTTGAATGGATTGTTGAGTGTGCAATTAGTTATGAGTAGTTGAAGAACTTTCTTACAAATGCTCTGGTTTTGAAGATTGCGGATCCTGATAAGGAATTTGTGGTTTGTACAGATGCTTGTAAGGAAGGACTTGTTGGAGTCTTGATGCAGGAAGGGTAATTGGTTTTCTATGAATCAAGGAAGTTGAATGAGAAAGAGTAGAACTATGTGACTCATGATATTGAATTGGAAACTACCATTCATGCATTGAAGACGTGGATACATTATCTCCTTAGTAGGAGGTTTTTTATGATGAGTGATCATAGTG
This sequence comes from Pinus albicaulis, assembly GCA_034641835.2. Classification (NCBI taxonomy): domain Eukaryota; kingdom Viridiplantae; phylum Streptophyta; class Pinopsida; order Pinales; family Pinaceae; genus Pinus; species Pinus albicaulis. The sequence goes on from CM076577.1 coordinate 101,961,628, forward strand.
GGTTGAGATATTTGTTTGACCAACCCTATCTAAATGCGAGACAAGCTACATGGTTGGCTACCCTCAATGAGTTTTATTTTGAGATAAGGTACATCAAAGGCAAGGAGAATAGGGTTGCAAATGCTCTCAGTAGGAGAGAGTAGGTAAATCATATTTCATTTGTGAGATATTATGGGACATATTTACAAGAGTGGATCTTGCATGCAGAGTAACATGATGAGAGGTATCAAAAATTGAAGAAGAAGTTACAACAGAAAGTTGAAGGTGATAAGGATGATGAGTATCACCTCACGGCAGATGGATTGGCCAGATTCAAGAGTGAGATTTATGTTCCAGATGACAACAAGTTGAAGAATTTTATCTTGAGAAAGTTCCATGTCAAGACATATTCAAACCACCCAGGATACGATAATACTCTGGAAACTATAAAGAAGTTCTATTATTGGCCGAATTTGAAGAAATAGTTGGTTAAGTTTGATGCAAGGTGTTTGGATTGTCAACAAGTGAAATTTGAAAGCAAGCATTCAACTAGTTTTTTGTAGCTGATTCAAATTACAGAATGAAATGGGAGGTCATTTCCATGGACTTCATTACATGGTTGTCGAGGATATTGAGGCATCATGGTTGTGGTTGATAGGTTGAGCAAGGTGGATCACTTCATTGAAGTGAAGTACGAATTCAACTTGTGAGGTAGCTTAGATATTCATCAGGGAGATAATGAGGTTGCACGGGGTTCCCAAGAATATTGTATTAGAGAGATACGCCAAGTTCACTTCTAGGTTTTGGAGGGAATTGTTTGCAGGCTTGGGGACATAGTTAACTTTCAATACAAATGATCACCCACAGATATATGGACATAAAGAGAGGGTTAATAGGATTCTTAAGGAAATCTTGAGGATGTATTCCATGCATCAATAGAGGAAGTGGGAGTAGTATCTTCCACTAGTAGATTTTTCCTATAACAATGGGTATCAAGAATCCTTGAAGATGAGTCTATTTGAGGCTCTCTATGGGTGGAGTTATAATAATCATATAAGATAGAGTGATCCAATGAACATGGCATTGACTGGACCGGATATGTTAGTTTAGATGGAGTAGTAGATGCATGTTATTAGAAGGAATTTGAAGGATACATATGAAAGGTAGAAGAGTTATGCAGATCAACATAGAGCATTCAAAGAGTTTCGGGTTGGGGAGCATGTGTACTTGTGTATCAAGCCCAAGAGGAGATCCTTGAGGATTGGTGCATGTGTCGAGGTGCACCTTAGTATTGCGGTCCTTTTGAGATCCTTGAGAGGAGTAGAATAGTGGCCTACAGACTTGCATTACTTCCAACAATGAAAATCCATGATGTTTTCCATGATTCATTGCTTAAGAGATATGTGCAATATGTTTATCATGTGATTGATTGGTTTGTATTACAGGTGGCACTAGAGGGAGAGTTCCATCCAGATCCACAATGCATCCTATAGCAGAAAAATATCATGCTACAACATTGAGCAATAGAGAAGGTTAAAGTGCAATGGAAGCACTTTGGGCCCAAAGAAGATATATTGGATATGATTGATCCTATGCAAACATTATATCCTTATTTATTTGTCGTTAAAGCAAATGTGATTTATATGTGTGTGTGTGTCATTGTAAATACGACATCGACTTATGTTATAAATCTCCAATAAACGGTATGCTTGTCATGTTTGTCATAGTTTTTAGCAGTCGTCATTGTAACATCGAGTTGTGTTATAAATCTCCATAAGAAATATGTTTTTTTGGTCTTAAGTGTTATAGAACACTGAGGATGGTGTTCCCCCAAGGGGTAGGGTTTTGTAACAACCCTGGTTTGACTTTCCATGTAAATAAAATAAAACCAAGGTCATGGGACACGTATTCCAAGATGAATGGAGGGAAAAAAATTATAGTGGGAATCACTTGTGGTTAATTAATGACTATGGAATTGAAAAAGGCACTCGAAAAGGAAAGACAAAATAAATGTAAATTTAATATAATAAATAAAGGAAAATAAGAAAAAGGAAGATGAAGAGACATGATTATGAATGCAAGGAAATTAGAGAGAACTTATAGGAAAATGAGTAAAAAGAGAAAAAGGAAAGGAAGAGTCTATACAACAATGATAAAAAATAATTAGAGAAATAATACACATATTTTGTCAATTCTAGAATTGATCACTTTCAGAATAGTGTTCTAAGAGAAGAGAGATGATGCACTTGGACAAGCAAGCATGCAAAGTAAGCAAGGGAGCACAAGGAAAAGGTTGGAAAAGAAGCTAGAACAAGAGGAAATTGCGGGTAACAAATTTCATGTCTAATTTCATTGTTGAGATTTGGATGTATGATACATGCATTTGGTTATTTGGTTTATTTTTTATCATAGGCATGGGATTTTCTTGAATTGACAGTGGTTTTCAGCGTTGCCTTGCCATTTCCTGGATAACCATGGTGTTGTGGGTGCCCTGTTTTGGTTTAAACTTTGGATGGTCTGTAGAATTTGGATCCTGCTGAGGTGGTCTCAAGAAAATTCCCAAGGGTCAAGGGTGGAGATGGGCTTTCTCCTAGAACTCTTGATGGATGGGTGGAGAATTTTGAGGCATCCAAGCTTGTTTGGTCTTAGTTATTTCTAGCTTGGTTTAGGTGAAATCACTGTGGTTGAGGCAATTTTTCCTTTTAGAAACCTTGGTTGGTTCTATTTTGGTTTAGCTAATATGGTCCCACTTTCATGCTTGGAATATGGCATGGGGTGATTGGATGAAAGATAGATTTGGTTAAGCCCAATATATGGTCAGGTGGTATGTGGAATTCCCTAACTTGGTTGGAATTTTCATATGTTAATATGAGTTATTTCCATATTGTGATTAATGAGCATAGGTATTGGTTATTGTGTTGATTTTATGATTGGATTTTCATGGATTTATTTTGGTTAAATGTTGGTTAAATTCATGGTTAAATGATGTGCTCTTGTTCTGGATCTTCTTCATGATTTGATAATTTATTTAATAGTTATGTGAATGCATGAGATAACAAGTGTTGTTGCAGCTAGTTTGAGAGGGAATTGAGCCTTCTTGATGGTTATTTGATGAAGTTAAGGAGGCATTGAACAAATACACATTCATGACCTGTATATCATCATGTTTACCATATGTTTGACAAATTTGTTATCACATGTATGGCATGGTTGGAAAATATTTGAGCCTAAGTATTAGTTATGCATAATTGTGTTTTTTTAGACTTGATTCTGGAAATTTCTAGGAAGTTTTGGGAAGTGGCCTGTAGGCTAGCCTAAAAAAGTGGCACTAATTTCACAACTGCAGTCTCACAAATGAGAAATTTCAGTTGTATTCGCATGGAGTAAGGCTCGTGCATGCGGCTGGAGCCTTCTAGTTGCATGGAGGGCTTGTCATGCATGCACATTAAAGATATTTTGAGGTCTAAAATGGGCCTAAAAAAATGTACAACCATAGATAAACTTTATAAGAAACAATATGATTCAAGATGATGATGTCAACCATGGGGGATTATTCACCATTTTTGGAGTAAGTAAAAGGATTAAAAAATTATAAAAATACTTTTTAACCTCATATTTTTAACTTATCTCCATGTGGCTTTACTCAAATTTAAATTGGGAGCACATTTTGGATGTGTAATTTAATTCATCATCCAAGGAGTACCCTTGTTGCATACTTTCGATGGACCGTGCTACACGAAAAATGAGAAATACATGAAAAATATGATTGCAATAATGTTTTTTCATGTATTTCTCTTCTTTTTTTTTGTACCAAGGTCCATTAAAAGAATGCAACATGGGTAATCCTTGTATGAGGAATTAAATTATGCATCCAATGAGTTCTTCCACTCAAAATTTGATTAAACCCATAGAGAGATAGTTGAAACTACGAGTTGAAAAAATGGTTTTTTGTTTTTTCCCTCTAAAATTTGATGATGTAATCTAATATTATTTTATTATTTCCACTATTATTTTATAAGATTCCTTAGGAGGCCCATTTTAGACCTAAAAATTTCTCTAATCATTGGGTTGTTAAGTATGGGAACAAGAAAGATTTGGCCTAAGGAAAGCTCATCAACATATATTGTCTGGTATCTGGGTGATGTGATGCTCCTAGGAGGTGTCAGTATGTTTTCGGTTGGTAGACCCCACTTTCATAATGGGAAATTGGATGTTGGGTCATGTCATAGAAACTCCCAACTTATTTTTACCCTGGAGAGCTTGTAAAACCGGGTAAATGTGGGATGGGGTGGTTATAGGGTCCTCTCCTGGTAGTGCCACATCTCATCCTAAAATAGGCCACTTAGCCACCTAAAAGGTCCAAAACTACATGCCACGTGTCTCATGCCTTATGTTCCATGTCACCCTATGTTGACATCATATTGCCACGATGTCTTGTACACAAAACTATATAAGCCTGAAACCTTGAGTTTTTGACCCTTTAACCTTTGATACTTTGACCATCCATAAATTTTGGTCCCTTGGGAGTTTACCGGATGCATTATACCATTTGAAAGGTATTTACAAGGCCAATAAATATGAGAACATTGTCGAAGCAACTGAGTAGATCACCTGAGGTATAAATTCCTTCAAAGCATGAGTCATCTAACCATCACTGTTCTAATATGTTTCAACTTCATCACTTAACCTGCTACTATGATAGTTCTCTACTAAAGAGTATAGCTACAAGAAGAATCTCCTAAACTTGACACTCCTTGGAAAGCTCAATTGAGCCACCACCTTTGATGCTAATGACAACATTTTTCCCAACAAGAACCTTGTTGAGGGTTTTATGTTGCCTTGTCATTTATATTTTGTACAATCTTTTTATTTGGAAACCACCCCATCATCTTCCACCATGCAGTAGTAGCGCATGATGATTTAGATAGGTGGGGGGTGGGTCAAGGCCCCTAGGGTTGGAATTGTAACCACTAGCAAGCCCAGGAGGCTATCGAAGCTTTCCACTCAGCCACATATAAGAACATTCGCAGTGAGATGCATAATATTGAAGCCATGACTAAAAAACAGTAATATTCTATGTCTAACTTGGAACTAGTGGAGGAGTTTGAGAAGTTGATTTCGAACCCTAGCCATACTAGGGACCATAAGAAATTGTACCTTTAAGCCTTATTTTTCTACTGGAATTTTAAAACTTTAATAGGTAGAATCTTGATGGAAAGACAGGTGGACTAATACAATTTCTTTTCTCACCTCGCATACGTGAAAAGAGAGCAACACAACATGATGTTCCACATGGATAGGATGGATGCTAGATTGACCTAGATCAATAGGCCCGTCAATAAGACTCTTATTTCCATTTTTACCAAAAATACACATAATTTGACCATATTTTACATATAATATGGTTTTTTTTAGGTTAATATTGGGTCAACTAAGATTGTATAATTCATTTGTTCGTGCTCATAATTTCACTCATTTTTTGGTATATTTAGTGTATTAACATGGAAGCATGGCATGAAGACTTATGGTCAACATGCCTATGAAGCTAGCACTTGGTCCAACACAACCCTATATCACTCAAAGATGCTTCAACTAGCAAAGAGACCAAATCTACTAAACATGATTTAGTCTTAGAAACAAGTTCCTATGATCTTGATATTCAAGGGGTACGATCCAAATTGGATCATTATATAATTGCCATATATATGGATACACTACAAGGAAAATACCCTTTAGCGGAGGTTATAAAGGAGGTTTTTAGTGTTATAAAATTGGTCAAAATTGTCAAAAAAACATATGCTACCACATCTGTTTATGGTTATGGAGGTTTTGGCGGAGCTTTTAATGGAAAGTCAACACAACTAAAAAAATATGGGCGGCTGGAGGTTACTACAGATGTTTATTTCCTCGGTGCACTAATCAGGCTTTAACGCACCGATGCATACCTGTGGATGACGCCCCGGGGCAGTCGAAGATGAATGCACCGGGCCGTTAAGGTATAAAATAGCATAGGGCGTAGTGTTGGTGATACAACGCACGAGGCCGTTATAATTGGTATTGGGATTTGATTGGTGCCCATAGGTCATATCAATGCGTCGGTGCATATACTTATAGAAACGCATCGGTGCGTCCTTTAACACAAATGCATCGAGCTTTATAATTGGTATCGGTATTCGTGCGGTGCAAATATGTCATACAAATACACCAGTGCGTATAGACTCGTAAATGCCCCAGTGTGCAGTATCACACAAATGCACGGAGATTTATAATTGGTATCGGTATTCGTGCGGTTCCCATAGGTTGTCTAAATGTACCGGTGCGTGTAGACACAAAAACACCCCGGTGCATAGTATCACACAAACGCACCGAGATTTATAATTGGTATCTGTATTCGTGCGGTGCTAATAGGTCGTAAAAAGGCACCGGTGTGTAGATAGACATAAATGCACCGGAGAGCCGTACCGCACAAATGCCTCGATATTTTTAATCGGCTTTGGTATATGTGCGGTGCCCATTGGTCGTAAAAACGCACCAGGGCGCTTAAGAATACAAGCGCACCGGTGTAAGTATACATGCACTGGTTTTCATTTTGTATTTTTTAGAAACATCGACCTATGACAATGCAATTATTGTGATTGTTTTAAATTCATTATTCATCAAAAGTCGACACATCTTATAACAATATTCATATTAATTAAATTTTTATTAATGCATTTGAATGTGATGTTTGGATTAATTTGTTATATCATATCAAAATTATTGTGGTTTTTTAAAATTCATTATTCATCAAAAGTTGACACATATATATCTTATAACAATATTCATATGAATTAAATTTTTATTAGTGCATTTGAGAACGACAATGGAGAACGCAATAGTGACAATAAAGAACGCAATAGAATAAATTAAAACATTTTTTATTTTATACATATATATATATATATATATATATACGAATAAGACATTCTTTGTCGTACAAAATGGGACAGTTATTGGTATCCCTTTATCTTTCAATTGGGACAATATGTCCATTACATTAAAGAAAATGTTTGATTTTACAGACATTTTTCAAAAAATACAATGCCTTGCTTTTATATCCAAACATAGTGATCATCATTCTTCGCTTGAACTGTTGTCACTGCTAGAGCAACTTCCATGACTTGGGTTATTTTTCAGAAATGTTTTGTTCATAGTGTTGATTGTTTTCTTCTTCTTCACCTTCCATCTAGAAACATAAAAATAAACTGTAATGAGTGTATATACATTGGTGAGAATAATGAAAATTGCAATATTAAATAATATACATCAATGTAAATCGAAAAGAGATGACGTACCAATGCAACAATTGACTCATAAACTATACACATTCTTTCAAAACCATGTAATGATGCCATCTTTCAAGATTTTATCTGTTGGCGCAGTGCCATGCTTTGTTTCCTGCAAGTTATATACCCCATAAAAAATCATATATTTAATATAAAATATTTATTTTTTCTATTAATTATAGACAGAGCTAAGTAAAACAAGATCAATAGATGCTTACAAATTCCATAATTAAGTTCTGATATGCCAACATATACGCACAACCCATATTTAACCCAATTTCAATCAATTCCTCTGATGGTTATTCTTTGTATGTTAGCACTTGTTTGAAGACATTCAATGATGATTTTTGTAAAACAACTTAAAAAATACAAAAATGAAATCTAGTTAAGTTGTTATAAGGAAGTAACAATTACTCACAAACTTAGATATCAATCATTTTATTCCTTGTTGTCCTATTTTATGTGCTGAATGGGTTCCATTTTGATTACATATTACATTTTAATCTTGTTGTTGTTGAGATGGCTCCTCCAGCGATGCAATTTTGTCCATTTCTTTGACCATCTCCTTGTATACCTTTTTGGACATTCCTACTGGCATATTTCTGATATCAGCTCATTCATCTTTTGAGATTTTCATAATCTTCCTAAAAATGTAACATGACAATAAACTATTTAATTTTTATATTGATATATGAAAAGTAAGTATAACAAAAGTGATATTTATAAATAATTCTAGACAAACATCTAAAAGGAATATTACTTTTTCATTCCATCTTTTTTGTTGTTGTACATTTTTGCTATTAAAAGTCTGACATGTCTCATTGACCAATTCTCTAGAAACTCTTCCTGTAGTTTACATAAAATTTGGTTCTTGGAATCATTGGATTGGTATTTGTATTGTAAGTGGAAAAAACATCTATACATTCGTTCCACTAGATCCCCCAAACTTTTGTAAAAGTTTTTCCCCTTTCGTTAACCTCCAACACCACTCCAAATGAGCTAAGGACCAATTCATTTTCATTTACATGTATTTTTTCTTTTCTTAAAACAACCTTCATTTTCTGAGTTTTTGGTCCCTATAGAACATTAAACATATGTGAATTAATAGAATTTTTCACACATGTTATCTAATAATTTTAATTATATTATTAATGAAAACTAAAAAAAGAAACTCATATTGGATCGATAATATTTTTTCATTCACCTGATTCATCCTTTTGCAATTTTTCCATCAAGCTTTGACGCTCTTCTGGTCCTAGATCAGAAATAATATTATTGAGCTTTGTCATTTTGTGGCTCTGCATGATACACAGTAAACAATACATATTAGTTAAACTTACATATAGTTCAAAAATAATTTTTTTGTAAAAAATTTTCAAAGAACTTGCCTTTTTTGCCTTTCTTGATGTGTTATCAGTATTTTTGTTACTTAATCTCTTGTCAGTCATTTATTTATCAATCTCAAACCTGTACCATATCATTCAATAATATATTTATAAATAAATTGTCAACTTTTCAAGTAAAAAAAAAATCTCAAACAACCGGTGTGCCATTCATGGTTTACGCACCGATGTCGGTGTGTGTCTCTCTTCCAAACGCACCGCCAAAACAATATAATAGACTGTACGGTGATCTATGTCAACAAGGAGCACCAATGCGTTACATGTCAATGACCGCACTAGTTAACCATGATAAAATAATAAAAATTGTCCAGTGTTAGTTTTTTAGCATAAATTAGTGCCATATTTTACATATGGCACACCGATAAAAAAAAAATAAAAATTTATCACATTACATTTTGCGGTGCGCTTTTAAAATAAAGAGCACCGGTGTGCTAAGTTACTTCAGGCACGCCAATAAAAAAATCTGTTTTTTTTTAAATTCATGCCAAGGCCCACATGGATTGGGATTTGACTATGCTAATCGTCCCATCGGTTGGATGTCTTAGGTCTATAATTAGCAATACAAACCCTATAAATCTAAATTGAAAAGCCCTAGTTCTGAAATCACAGAAAGAGGAAGAAGAAAGGGGAGAAACAAAAAGAATGTAAGGTTTTAATCTTTTGAATTTTTTTTTTTCGAAACAGAACATTCATGGTGCACCATAATGAATAGCACACCAATTGCATATTTTACAAATGGTGCATTGAAAATATATATTTTTTTTCCAATTTTTAATCACAATACTTGCACGGTGCATTGGGAGGAGAGAGCACATCAGTGTGTTATTCTGCACAGGGCGCACCGACAACCTTTTTTTTTTAGTTTACGCAAGGGCTGACATGGATTGGGATCAAATTATGCATGTCCTCCCGTTGGTTGTATGTCTTAGGCTTATATTTTGCAATAAAAACCTTATAAATATAAATTGAAAAGTCCTAATTCTGAAATCACAGAAAGTGGGAGAAGAAAGGGCATAAACAAAAAGAATGTAGGGTTTGTTTCTAAAATGGTTTATTTTGCAAAACAACACGTTTTTGGTGCGCCATAATGAAATAGTGCACCAGTGCCATATGTTACATATGGCACACTGATAAAAACATATTTTATTTTTTTATTTTTTATCACTGTACTTTCACGGTGCACTGCTATAAACGAGCGCACCGGTGCGCTATGTTACGCAGGACGCACTGATGAAAATAAAAGTTCGTATTTTTTTTAAGATTGACGCAAGGGCCGACATGGATTGGGATCCGACTATGTAGGTCCTCATGTTAGTTGGATGTCTTAGGCTTATAATTATCAATAAAAATCCTATAAATATAAATTGAAAAACTCTAATTCTGAAATCACAGAAAGTGGGAGAAGAAATGGTAGAAACAAAAAGAATGTAGGGTTTGTTTCTAAAATGGTTTTTTATGAAAAACAACATGTTTGTGGTGTGCCATAATGAAATAGTGCACTGATGCCATATGTTACATATGGCGCACTGATAAAACACATTTATTTTTTTTATTTTTTATCACTGTACTTTCACGGTGCACCGCTATAACCGAGCGCAACAGTGTGCTATGTTACGCAGGGCGCACCGACGAAAAAAAATTGTATTTTTTAAGATTGACGCAAGGGCCAACATGGATTAGGATCCAAATATGCAAGTCATCTCATGGGTTGGATTTCTTATGACTATACAAACCCTATAAATCTAAATTGAAAAGAAAGAGGGATAAGAAAGGGAAGAAACAAAAAGAATCTAGGGTTTTGTTTGTAAAAATGGATTTCTTTTTTATTTTTGTTTCTGAAAACTGCAGAAAACGTAAAAAAAAAACTGCAGAAAAAAAAAAAAAAAAAAAAAAAAATAATAATAAGCTTTGATTTTGTTATTTTACTTCATAAAAAAATCTATAGAAAAAGTAAAAAAAAAACAATAGACTTTGATTTCTTATTTTACTACATAAAAAAACTGCAGAAAAAAGTACAAAAAACCAATAAACTTACTCACATCGTTTGAAATTCTATGGTACAAGGTTTGACTAACCAAAGGTTTGGAATTCTGATTGTCTGAATACTTCTGTTAGAACATGTTTTCCTGCTCCACAGTGCTCTTGTGCTCTGTTTTCTCCAGGTGTGTATCCTGCAAATCTCTAGCTGAAAGTTTTTGCAAAAATAGTGAAATAATGAAAAGTGTTTAGTATTTAAAGAAATGTTTTATGAAATTAGATTTTTGTAAATATTATGTCGCCCATTTTTCAATTTACCCTTTTTTTTCACTTAAAGAAAATAGGGTTGCTCTTTTTTTATTTGTGGTTATTCGTTTACCGGTGCGTCCTTTAATTTAACCGCACCAGTGCGTCGTGTTATCAAATGGCACCGGTGCGCAAAGAAAAAACTCACTGGTGCGGTTATCTGTACATTACACACTGGAATGACATTTAAGTTTGTGCACCAAAATTTATTGTTATTTTGCTCAAATGCAGGGAGAAAATATCATATATTATATGGAATGGACAATTCTTCAAAATGCAGCTCGTTCCATAATATTTCTCAAAGTCCATCGCGGAGTTCTCCCTATCCATGTGGAGACGTAATATTTACTTCAGATTTGTTTTATTTTTTCACTATATAATTGAATTTATATATGTTCTTTATCCATGCAGTCAATCACACACAACTTAATTAAATTTATAATGTATACAAATTTGTAGTTTCATGCAGATTCAGCATCGAGTTCATATGCACAAAATATTCAAACTTCTCCAAAACGTTGGAATTTCTTATCAGGATATGCATACCGCAAGGCGCATTTGGTAGATGAAAATGGACATCTGCTTCACCCTGCCAATTGTAACAATATTGCATCTTCTAGCCACAATCCCGAGACAATGATGGTAATTATAATTATAATTGTTTGGTATATATGTTGATTAATATGTAACTATTTCAACGTCAAACCAATTTATAATCATGCAATATTATCAACGTGGTTACTAATTGATATCATATATTTTGTACTAATCATGTTCAATATATATATATTTTTAATTATTAGGATTCTAGTGATGATGAACGACCTACCTACCATCTTCCGTTGCGCCCCACGACAATGTCAAATCGAGAGAAGGCTGAATTAAGAGAAAAAATCAGAGAGGAACGATACCAATAATGGTTGAATCAACCACCGATTCAATTCCCGCTATGTCCAGATTTACCAATTAGGAATGACTACAGCAATAGTAGTTCTTCACAAGCTGGCAATGGAGGCAATCAAATAGAGGTTGGTATGGATGATTACTTAAGGGATACAACTGTCATGGAGACAATGTTGTTAGATGCATTCCAAAATGATGATCAGCTAGGGGATGATGCTCATATCACTGACACCTTTTTCGAAAGCCTTAAATTTGCTTCCATCACCCCTCTCTTTGGACCTAACAGTTAGTCAAAGTCTACCCAGTTGGGGACAACAATGTTACTGTACAACTTGAAAGAAAAGTTTGGCTTGTTGAATGCATGTTTCTCGGAACTTTTGAGGTAAATTACCATAAAGTACTCCCCTTATATAAATTTGAAATATAATCAGTACACTGCAATGAACATTACAAATGTTAAATTTTTTTAACGTTAATAATTATATCAACATTAATGTACATTTAATATTAATATATTTTTCCATGATCACCAACTATAGGTTATTCAAAGATAATGTTCTTCCGAGTGATAATGTCTTGCCCGGTAGCTGCGAAGAGGCAAAGAAATTGTTGAAAATGTTGGGTGTTGAGTACATATCATATCATGCATGTCAAAATGATTGTATTATATATAGAGGAGAATATGCAGACAAAGAGATGTTTCTGAAATGTGGCCATGACAGGTATGATAAATAAAAAAATAAGGGTAAATCACGTACTAGTCCTCCTTTTAAGATATTGATGCACATGCCTATAATCCCAAGGATTCAAAGGCTATTTCGTTGCAAATAATTAGCTATGTTGCAGGGATGGCATGCCTCACACATAAGTGAGTTGGGAGTTATGTGAATCCCAACTGATTCAATAGCCATGAAGCATATAGAGGATACATGGCCAGAAAAATTCAAGAATGAAGTACGAAGTCTACGACTCAGCATAACCATGGATGGCGTCAACCCATATTCCCTCCAGAGCACGAACTGATCTGTTTGGCCTGTAGTAGTGATCAATAACAATATCCCCTCATGGTTCTCCATGAAGAATGAACATCTTATGTTGGCTCTCATAGTCCCTGGTAGAAGACAAGTGAAGAATATGGATGTCTACTTACAACCACTGGTAGATGAATTAAAGTAATTATGGGATGGGATAAATGTATACGATGTATCAAGACCCATTGCAACAGAGAGGAGTTTTACGTTGTATGGAATATGTGCTTACACGACACATGATTATCCAGGCTTATGAGTTTTCTCTAGTAAATTACATGTTTAATTTATTGATTTGTTTATATATAATGTAACAATATTTTTTCACATATTAGTTATTTAATTCGTTGTAATAATATTTGTTCTGATCTTCATGATATTATTTAACGTGCTATGCATATTAATTAATGTATACAAATATAATCTCGCAGGTCTTGTAACAAAAGGGTATTTTGGATGTAAATGTTGTGGACCTTCTCTAAAAGCTAGATGGTCCAAGGACCTACGAAAGCCAGTGTATGATTTCTCTAGGATATTCCTACCAGAACAGCACCCTTACAGAAGAGCAGCATCCGCTTTCAATGGTAAATGAGAGAGAACCCAAAGGCCTCCAATAATGACACCAGCTGAATAGCTTAGAGCATATGAGAGAGAGAAGGAGAAGGAGTTCATAGAAATGTTCAATTCAAATGGGGAGCCTAAGTTCGATGATCCAGATTTCTTCAACACCTATGTTGAGAAATTTCCCATTGGGATGAAAAGGAAATCTATCTTTTATGACCTCCCATATTGGGAGAATCTTAAGATTTCCCACTTATTAGATCCCATGCATATATTTAAAAATGTTTCATCTTCTTTATGCAGGCACATATCATCGAAACAAAGTGACACATTGGCTGTTAGGAAAGATCTTATTACTTCAAAAACTAAAAAGAAATACTGGCCAAGACAATTAGAAAGTACGGGATCAGAGATAGTCACTGGTCCCTCTAATTCATGGTTTTTCAAAGAAGGTGATGTCCCCTGGATTTAAAAAAAAGATGATATATCTTTGGAAAATGAAGTTATAATGGATGTGAGGGTGCCAACTTCATACATGTCTCCACTATGGCGCTGCTTCATCGTGAATGACCATTTGTCGGGGTTGAATATGCATGACCATTTGAATCTTCTAAGAGTACATAGTAGTAAAGAATCTTCTAAGAGGTCGTGGCTACTGTAGTAAAGAATAAACATAATATAAAAGTTGGAAACTAATGCGTTTCCAGTCACTCGTGTTGTGCGAAATGGTCTAAATGATAAGTGAGAGACACTAAACCTCCTCACGACCAAACACACCAATACGTAACTGCCCTCCAGCGACCTGAAACTTTGCAGGAGATACTAAATTTTCTCCAATGTATCTCTGGGAGTAAACTAACTAACTCCCTTCCACACAGCTAGCTGGAACCTCGGGGAACGAGGGAAAATCCACCCCTCTCCTCGATAGCCCTGTAATAAAATATACATCCTCCTCAGTGGGCATGTACCACTGGTTGATACCAACCCAGAAAGCCTATTGTTGGGAATTCCACCTTCGGATAAGATGTCTCAAAAAAAAACTATGGGAATTTAGGGAAGTAGCCTCCTCATAGAACTTGAGGAGGCCTACCTACCTAAGGAGCCCCTGCGCCGCTGCTGTAATAGGGTGAGAGTATGCATCTCTCTCCCTCTCCCTTGCCTCCCATAGGCGAATCATGTTATACTGTTCCGCTTGTTGTTGTTGTCATTGCCCGTCTTCTCTCCTTTCACGTCTATGAATGATTGACATATTAAACACAATTTTTTTTATTAAATGACACATGTATTTACAAATATACGTATATATTTATTTTTTGAAAAATGATTAAAACAAGAGTCGGTGCGGAAAAAACAAAGTCGCGCACCGGTCCCGGTGCGTCTCCCCACAGAGCGCATTAGATACCGTGCACCTCATGATATCCACCAAACCAGAAGAGGTGCTCCAGAAAATGTTTTTAGCACACTGTTCACTACGTGCGATATCAGGAGGGTGGTGTGCTGACTTCACTATCCACCCGGGGCTTATAACTAAGTCAGCAGACCACCCTCCTGCCACCGTACATAGTCGTTGGTGCGTTGAACTAGGCCAAATATGGTAAGCCATGCGCTGAAAAAAATAGCTGGCCTCGACCTGTTAACTCAGTCAACGCACTGCATCACCTCAATTCAACTAGGTCCACGGTGCGGCCAGGTAGCCGACCGCACCGCTCTTTTTAAAGAAATTCAAATAACATGGTGCACCTTTGTTATCTGCCCCAGAATCGGTGTGGATACCCTTAGAACTGGTTTACCAACCCGAACTATTGACAATGTCAAATTGCGGTTCCAGTGCACTGAAAACATTACTTGCCCCGGGGCGGAGAATTTCGTCAACTGTAGTATCCCCAGATTGGGATTGCTAACAAGACATGCCTGAAAAACGCATTTTTCAAGAATTTTTGCTACAATATCCAAAATCAGCCCTTGGATCCCTTAGATCTGATAATATACGACCCAAATCCAAGAGGATATCAGAAAAAAATCTTTCTAGGTGGGTTAGACAGATCTCCCACACCTAGAACAACTAGAAAGTACCCAAAAGTGGGACTGCAGCAATTGTATGAATAATACAACAAGGAAATAACATAGTTCACTTATAGAAAGGGTAGGATGCCAATAAAATTCTCTTCAATAGTATTTGCAATAGTAAGATAATTGTACAATGAAGTCCATGAAATACATAGTTGGAAATACAAGACATAAACAGAAGAAATTCCCTCAAAAGAGGTGCTGCAACCACATGAATGGAATGAAACTGCCTTAACAACATTATTTTATTAGGCTGCATACTGATGTGGATTACATGTTAGATCTATAGCAGATATGTGCATAAAAATTTAGATCCATATCAGATCCATGCACTAAAAAGGCTCCTCTTTCAGATCCCCTTAGGGTTTTGAGAATTACACCAAGGATAAGTAGTAGATCTGAGATCTAAGAAGCAGATCTGCAGGAATATTCAGAAATTCTGAAGTATTCAGAATATGTCGATCAGATCTGAAATATACATTATTTAGATCTCCTCCAATGGACCTCAAAGTGAAGGGCATATCCCCAACACTCAGAAACCAGCTCTCCAAGTAGTGCACCCAAACTCCCTGCAACAAATCCTAAAAGAATAACATAGATCTAGAATAGAAACTGCACTGTAGGGTATAGATATCTACTGGCCACATGCCAAGATCAAGAAATTAACCTCAATCACTTCAATACACTTCCTCTAATAGAGCAGAGGACTCCTCCACTGAAAAGGGCACTGAAATGTCTTAGATCTGAATAGATCTAATCTCCTCTTGCTACAACTTGCAAAGACAACAAAACCCTCAACATGAAATGAGATGTAATTGAAAGGAGAAGCTTGGCCTTCAAGCCTGATAGTAGACTATGCAATACAAACTCCCCCAAGAGCTATTCAATGGGAAGAGGAGGAACTCCTAACCAGGAAATTCCAATTGTAAACAACATTTGCAATCTAGGCTAAATAGCCAAAGAAAGAAATATGGTCTAAATATACGATATATCAAAAGATCATATCATGAAAAACCCCATCATGCTGCCTTCCCCTTCCTTTTATAATATGAGAGTGTGCAAAACCCTAAAGCACCTTCAATGGAATCATCCCTTTCACACAAGATATGTTCAACTAGAATTACGTTGTACCTTATTGATGAGCACTCCTCCAATACAGAGCTGTAGATTTGGTCAAGGTTGACCTAGTCAAGATGATTAGCCCCTTTTCACACCTAAGGGTGCTTATTTACATAGCCAAGATTTATCCTTTTCATATTTTGCATTGATTTATTCTTCATTTGGAGTTTGATTTACCTCCTTTGCACATTTATTCACCCAACTAGATTTTTTAAAGAAAAAATAATATCCCTATTAGCTACATGCTAATTTAGGAATATTACAGTCTTCCCCTCCCAAATGTTGCTTGTCCTCAAGAAACTGAAAGGGTGCTGCAAAATCTCCCCTCCTCCTCTTGTGCCCTCCTCATTCAACAGTCTCTACCATTGCTTCAAATTTTCTGCAAAAATTTTGTCTCCCAATGGTTCCTCCCAAGTGTGCAAGTTGGCCTTTGGTGGATAAACCAAATGGCTCTCATCATGAAAGAAAGGAAGGTCTATATGGAAACCTCCTTGCTGATCAATGGCCCCCTCAAGATAGAAGTGATGACAATCATGGGGAATTTCATCATTAATGAAGGACTCCCACCTCCATGCTATCATCCAAATGAAATGAATCACCTCCCAGCTTCGTAATCCATAGTGAAGCTCCTTCCAATTTATCATGAGAGGCATGCCCCAAGTGCTCCAATCACTCATATGGTCCACCTCATAAAGAAACAAGTGATCTACTATAGTGGCCATATAGTTTCCCATGCTCCCTTTAGAACATGTAGTGCAAAAAATGTAGGAAATTTCTTTCCCCAAGGACAGATCCAACAAATGTGTTACTCCTCCAACCATGTCCCCAACAAAAATAAGAACATATTCAGCATATGGAATCATAATTAAGGTCATGCTAGCTTCCATATGCAATAAAGGAGAAGGAAAATGGTACCTCATGTGAAACCAGCGCAGTTTTACTCCTAATTGCAATAGAATATGATATGACAAGTGTTTTCTCCAACACTTGTTTATTGCCCCATCCTTCTCGCATGCTTGGAGAAGGTGTATGATTGTTGGTATTAATGAATCACACCATGAAGAGTGCATCATATCTCCAAGATCTCCCAAGGAATGACCAACATCACCATTTTTCATGGCCCAAAGTGGCCCATGAAGCCCATAAGAAAAAGTGCCCCCTCTTGGAGCCAAGACCTGCACATGAGTGTTAAGAAAATGCAAGTATATAATAAATATATCATGAGGTTCAGAAATACAATTTTTATCATATACTTGCTTCAAATCAGCAAGGTAGCTCATGGATGAGCTCCCTCTCACACTCAATGAATAAGGAGGTGGTAACGATAACTCTTCCCAAGAGCTATGTTTCTCCTCAACTAGCAAATGATCCATGCACTTCCTCATATGAGAGTGCATATCCTCTTTGAATTTTTCCCACATGAATCCATCTAAGATAGTATGATATGCTTTAATGAAACCAGTGGGTTTTGAAATCAGGATCTCATAGGCTGCATTAAGTAGTTTCTCCTTAAGCTTGGAGTCTCTAGCCAAATAGATATGATCATGGGAATAAATGACTCCCTCAACTACTTTATACCTCCCTTCCATCACTTTCCCATCAAGAACCTCACATGTGAAAATTTCCTTAGAGTATTCCATCAAAATTTGGGAATCCGAATAAGGATCTAGGCTCCCCAATAATGACAACACTGTAGAAATATGAAATGCAGTCCCTTTCATAGCATGGCTATTCTCCTTGACATGCTTGATGTCAAAGTCACATGTTGGAGTATTATAAAATTACTTTTGCTGCCTCCTTTGCAGCTTATCTTGCTCAAGACAAGATTGAAGTAGATGGAAGTCAACCTCCACTTGGAAGGTCCTTGTCTTCCAAAAATTCCTCAATGTGGCCCATGCATGCAAGAGTATTGAGATCCTCTTGTAATGTTCAGAAATATATTTTGTGAATGAACATATCATTGGCTGCCAAAAATATATGGAGTTTCCATGTGACATCATGCCCATGCCATCATAGAGTTTTGAATTTTCTTTTTTCAGCGCAAATAACTGAGTGGGAGAAAGCAATGTCCAATTCAGAAAATTTCTTATCTCTCTTTTGAATCCATGAAATATTCTCTGCACTGTGCTAGTTTCTCCCAAATATCCTTCCTTAGCCAAGTATGTATATGCTGCCCATAGTTGAGAGAACACTTTAGTTTTCCTCCCATCAGGAGATCTCCCCGGTGGAATGCCTCAATGTAAATAGACATCAAGGCATAGAGCAGGATGTTTATGTGTGTAGATAGATTCGTCCTTGCCTTCATTACATAAATCCTCTTGCCTTCTTTGTACATCAGACTTCTGAAACAAATAGGGGTGTATGCTCCACATCATGTGATGCTTGCCCTCCTCTTTTCCTTTCTCTATCTTCAATATCTCACCATTTGATGATGATGGCACATGTTGCACATGGATTGTGCCACAATCTCCATATGTAAGATTCTTTGGAACTCTTTGCAAGAGTGCAAGGGTTTCTCTCCTTGGATAAAGTGCTCCATCTTCCTCTTCATGAGGTCCTAGATGTGCTCTTGTCATGACTGCGTTATCATCTTCAGCCCTTTCTTTCATAGTTGAAAATGCCTCCTCATCAATAAGAGACCTTATATCTTGGTCTTCTTTTGAAGGAGGAATATCCATGTCTTCTTCTTGAGAAGAAAGACCTTCATACAATGGGGAATTTTCCCTTGGAAAAACATCATACAAGTTTCCATCCACTTCAATGGGTTTCTTGAATGGAGTTGAATTTAAGGACCCTTCCAATCCATGCAAAAGTTTTGTTTGATTTGGCTTGATAGACTCCATAGAAGGTGTTTCATAAAATCCTTCATCAAACCTTTCCACTACTCTTTTAATGAACCTTGCATAGGTGGATGTATTTGCATTCTTTAAGGAAAAATACTCAAACAACCACCAAGCATAAGCCTTACCCTCAAGATGCAACGCTGCTACTTTGATGGCTTCCTTTTCTAAAACTTGATGTTGTTTCACATAGGTGTCTAGCTCCTTCACCCAAGCCCTAGCTGGACTTTTAGGTGATCCATCAAAAGTAGATAAGAAGAATCTACTCACACTATGTTGTGTGATTCTTCCTTCCTCCTTGATCTTTCAAAACCCTTGGAAGTTCAAGTGATCTTTGAACTCCTTAGATTGAGCCTCATACTCCTACAAATAATCAGCAAGATTCTCCCTCCTTGGCACATCTCCTTTCTTCTTCCTATTCTTCATGAAAAATCGGCTGATAGAGCGTTGTAAATATGATGATCTAGCTGAATTCTCACACCCATCATATGAAGTAGTGGGGCTTACTTCATGTGCAAACCTTTTCAAAATATCTGCTTGTCTTTCATTCTTCATTCCCCAAATTTCTTCTTCCAGTTCGTTCAAAGCTTGAGAAAGAGTTTTAGAGAACTATTCTCTTTGCAAACTTCCAATTAAAGGGATCTTACCCTTTTATTTTGTGTCTTTAATGTAACCACATTTCTTCATCGGTATTTTCCTTTCATGAAAAGACATATTGGCTCTTAAATAAGCAAGCACAGGCTATGCCAAGATAGTTGCTTTGATACCACTGTAGTATCCCCCGATTGGGATTGCTAGCAAGACATGCCTGAAAAATGCATTTTTCAGGAATGTGTGCTACAACAGCCAAAATCAGCCCTTGGATCCCTTAGATATAATAATCTAAGACCCAAATCCAAGAGGAGATCAGAAACACATCTTTCTAGGTGGGTTAAACGAATCTCCCACACCTAGCACAGCTAGAAAATACCCAAAAGTAGGACTGCAGCAATTGTATGAATAATACAGCAAGGAAATAACGCAGTTCACTTATAGCAAGGGTAGGAGGCCAATAAAATTCTCTTCAATAGTATTTACAGTAGCAAGATAATTGTATAATGAAGTCCATGAAATACATAGCTGGAAATACAAGACATAAACAAAAGAAATTCCCTCAAAAGAGGTGTTGCAACCACATGAATGGACTGAAACTGCCTTAATAGTATTATTTTATTAGGCTGAATACTGCTGTGGATTATGTGTCAGATGTAGAGCAGATCTGTTCATAAAAATTCAGATCCATATCAGATCCATGCACTAGAAAGGCTCCTCTTTCAGATCCCCTTGGGGTTTTGAGCATTACACCAAGGATAAGCAGTAGATTTGAGATCTAAGAAGCAGATCTACAGGAATATTCAGAAATTCTGAAGCATTCAAAATATGCAGATCAGATCTGAAATATAAATTATGTAGATCTGCTCCAATTGACCTCAAATTGAAGGGTAGATCCCCAACACTTAGAAACCATCTCTCCAATTAGTGCACCCAAACTCCCTGCAACAACTCCTACAAGAATAACGCAGATCTAGAATAGAAACTGTGTTGTAGGGTATAGATATCAGCTGGCCACATGCCAAGATCAATAAATGAACCTCAATCACTTCAATACACTTCCTCCAATAGAGCAGAGGAATCCTCCACTGAAAAAGGGCACTGAAATGTCTTAGATCTGAATAGATCTAATATCCTCTTGTTGCAACTTGCAAAGACAACCAAACCCTCAACAGGATCTGAGTTGTAATTGAAAGGAGAAGATTGGACTTCAAGCCTGATAGTGGACTATGCAATACAAACTCCCCCAAGAGCTACTCAATGGGAAGAGGAGGAACTCCTAAATAGGAAATTCCAATGCTAAACAACATTTGCAATCTAGGCTAAACAGCCAAAGAAAGCTATATGGTCTAAACATACAATATATCAAAATATCATATCATGAACAACCCCCTCATGCTGCCTTCCCCTTCCTTTTATAAGATGAGAGTGTTCAAAACCCTAAACCACCTTCAATGGACTCATCCCTTCCACATAAGAGATCTTCAACTAGAATTACATTGTGCCTTATTGATGAGCACTCCTCCAATATAGCGTTGTATATTTGGTCAAGGTTGACCCAGTCAAGATGATTAGCCCCTTTTCACACCTAAGGGTGCTTATTTACATATCCAAGATTTATCCTTTTTCATATTTGGCATTCATTTATTCTTCATTTGGAGTTTGATTTACCTCCTTTGCACATTTATTCATCCAACTAGATTTTTTAAAGAAAAAATAATATCCCTATTAGCTGCATGCTAATTTAGGAATATTACATCAATGCACCGAGTTGCTGCGAAACACCATTGTCAATGATGCAGCCTGGTAACCGATCGCACTGCACTTTTTAAAAAAAATTAAATTAACACGGTGCGTCGCACGGTACCATGCCGGAACCAGTGCGGATACCATCAACACCGGGTGTAGTGCAGCCTATAACTTTATAGGCAGCATCGCAAACCGGTGCGAGCCGAACGGTTCAAGCGCACTGCACGACAAATATATATATATAATGGTTAATTTTATGGTTTTTTCAAATTCTAATCCACTTCACCGTGGATGACCATTTGTCAGAGTTGAAATCGCATGACCATTTGAATCTTCTAAGAGTACGTAGTAGTAAAGAATCTTCTATGAGGTCGCTACTGCTGTAGTAAAGAATCAACATAATATAAAATCTGGAAACTTATGTGTTGCCCGTCACTGGTGTTGTGAGAAATGGTCGAAATGATAAGTGAGGGACACTAGACCTCCTCACGACTAAACACACCAATACGTAACTACCCTCCAGCGACCTGAAACTCTGCAGGAGATACTAAATTTTCTCCAATCTATCTCTAGGAGTAAACTAACTGACTCCCTGCCACACAGCCAGTTGGAACCTTGCGGAACGAGGGAAAATCCACCCCTCTCCTCGATAGCCCTGTAATAAAATATACATCCTCCTTAGTGGGCGTGTACCACTGGTTGATACCAACCCGGAAAGCATGTTGCTGGGAATTCCACCTTCGGATAAGATGTCTCAAAAGCAAACTATGGAACTTTAGGTAAGTAGCCTCCTCATAGAACTTGAGGATCCCTACTTACCTAAGGAGCCCCTGTGTCACTGCTGTAATAGGGCGAGCGTACAGATGTCTCTCCCTCTCCCTTGCGTCCCATAGGTGAATCATGTTATATTGTTCCTCCTGTTGTTGTTGTTGTTGCCCCTCTTCTCTCCTTTCATATCTCTGAATGATTGACATATTAAACACAATTTTTTTATTAAATGACACATGTATTTAAAAATATACCTATATTTTTATTTTTTGAAAAATAAATAAAACAAGAGTCGGTGTGCAAAAAACACAGTCACGCACCGGTCCCGGTGCGTCTCCCCACAGAGCGCATCAGATACGGTGCACCTCATGATATCCACCACACCAGGAGCGGTGCTCCAGGAATTTTTTTTAGCGCACTATTCACTACGTGCGGTATCAGGAGGCCAATGTACTAACTTCATTATCCGCACGGGGCTTATAACTAAGTCAGCACACCACTCTCCTGCCACCGTACATAGTCGTCGGTGCATTGACCTAGGCCAAATACAGTAAGCCGTGCACTGACAAAAATAGCCGGCCCAGGCCTGTTAACTTAGTCAACGCACTGCATCACCTCAATTCAACTAGGTCCACGGTGTGGCCAGGTAGCCAACCGCACCGCTCTTTTTAAATAAATTTAAATAACACGGTGCGCCTTTGTTATCTACCCTAGAATCAATGCGGATACCCTTAGCACCGGTTTAATAACTAGAACTATTGAAAATGTCGAATTGCGGTTCCGGTGTGCTAAAAACATTACCCGCCCCAGAGCGGAGAATTTCATCAACTGTAGTATCCCCGGATTGGGATTGCTAGCAAGACATGCCTGAAAAACACATTTTTCAGGAATGTTTGCTACAACAACCAAAATCATCCCTTGGATCACTTAGATCTAATAATCTACAACCCAAATCCAAGAGGAGATCAGAAACAAATATTTCTATGTGGGTTAGACAGATCTCCCACACCTAGAACAACTAGAAAGTACCCAAAAGTGGGACTGCAGCAATTGTATGAATAATACAACAAGGAAATAACGCAATTCACTTATAGCAAGGGTAGGAGGCCAATAAAATTTTCTTCAATAGTATTTACAGTAGCAAGATAATTGTATAATGAAGTCCATGAAATACATAGCTGGAAATACAAGACATAAACATAAGAAATTCCCTCAAAATAGGTGTTGCAACCACATTAATGGACTGAAACTACATTAACAACATTATTTTATTAGGCTGCATACTGTTGTGGATTACATGTTAGATCTAGATCAGATCTGTGCATAAAAATTCAGATCCATATCAGATCCATCCACTAGAAAGGCTCCTCTTTCAGATCCCCTTGGGGTTTTGAGCGTTACACCAAGGATAAGTAGTAGATCTAAGATCTAAGAAGCAGATCCGCAGGAATATTCAGAAATTATGAAGTATTCAGAATATGTAGATTGGATCTAAAATATACATTATGTAGATCTCCTTCAATGGACCTCAAAGTGAAGGGCAAATCTCCTACACTCAGAAACCAGCTCTCCAAGTAGTGCACCGAAACTCCCTGCAACAACTCATGCAAGAATAACGCAGATCTAGAATAGAAACTGCACTGTAGGGTATATATATTGGCTAACCACATGCCAAGATCAAGAAATTAACATCAATCACTTCAATACACTTCCTTCAATAGATCATAGGATTCCTCCACTAAAAAAGGGCACTGAAATGTCTTAGATCTGAATAGATCTAATATCCTCTTGCTATAGCTTGCAAAGACAACCAAACCCTCAACATGATCTGAGTTGTAATTGAAAGGAGAAGCTTGGCCTTCAAGCCTAATAGTGGACTATGGAATACAAACTCCCCCAAGAGCTACTCAATGGGAAGAGGAGGAACTCCTAAACAAGAAATTCCAATGCTAAACAACATTTGCAATCTAGGCTAAATAGCCAAAGAAAGCTATATGGTCTAAACAGAAAATATATCAAAAGATCATATCATTAAAAACCCTCTCATGCTGCCTTCCCCTTCCATTTATAAGATGAGAGTATGCAAAACCCTAAACCACTTTCAATGGACTCATCCCTTTCACACAAGAGATATTCAACTAGAATTGTGTTGTACCTTATTGATGAGCACTCCTCCAATAAAAAGCTGTAGATTTGGTCAAGGTTGACCCAATCAAGATGATTAGCCCCTTTTCACACCTAAGGGTGCTTATTTACATAGCCAAGATTTATCCTTTTTCATATTTGGCATTGATTTATTCTTCATTTGGATTTTGATTTACCTCTGCATATTTATTCATCCAACTATATTTTTTAAAGAAAAAATAATATCCCTATTAGCTGCATGCTAATTTAGGAATATTACAGTCTTCCCCTCCCAAATTTTTCTTGTCCTAAATAAAATGCAAGGGTGCTGCAAAATCTCCCCTCCTCCTCTTGTGCCCTCCTCATTCAACAGTCTCTACCATTGCTTCAAATTTTCTGCAAAAAATTTGTCTCCCAATGGTTCCTCCCAAGTGTGCAAGTTGGCCTTTGGTGGATAAACCAAATGGCTCTCATCATGAAATAAAGGAAGGTATATATGGAAACATCCTTGCTGATCAATGGCCCCCTCAAGATAGAAGTGATGACAATCATGGGGAATTTCATCATCAATGAAGGACTCCTACCTCCATCCTATCATCCAAATGAAATGAATCACCTCCAAACTTGGTAATCCATACTGAAGCTCCTCCCAATTTCTCATGAGAGGCATGCCCCAAGTGCTCCAATCACTCATATGTTCCACCTCATAAAGAAACAAGTGATCTACTATAGTGGCCATATAGTTTCCATGCTCCCTTTAGAACATGTAGTGCAAAAAATTGAGGAAATTTCTTTCCCCAAGGACACATCCAACAAATGTGTCACTCCTCCAACCATATCCCCAACAAAAATAAGAAAATATTCAGCATATGGGATCATAATTAAGGTCATTCTAGCTTCCATATGCAATAAAGGAGAAGGACAATGGTCCCTCATGTGCAACCAGCGCAATTTTACTCCTAACTGTCATAGAATATGATATGACAAGTGTTTTCTCCAACACTTTTTTTCTGCCCCATCCTTCTCACATGCTTGGAGAAGGTGTATGATGGTTTTTGTTAATGAATCACACCATGAAGAGTGCATCGTCTCTCCAAGATCTCCCAAGGAATGACCAACATCACCATTGTTCATGGCCTAAAGTGGCCCATGAAGCCCATAAGAAAAAGTGCCCCCTCTTGGAGCCAAGACTTGCACATGAGTGTTATGAAAATGCAAGTATATAATAAATATATCATGAGGTTCAACAATACAATGTTATTATACACTTATTTCAAATCAGCAAGGTAGCTCATGGATGAGCTCCCTCTCACACTCAATGAATAAGGAGGTGGTAATGATAACTCTTCCCAAGAGCTATGTTTCTCCTCAACCAGCAGATGATCCATGCACTTCCTCATATGAGAGTGCATATCCTCTTTGAATTTTTCCCACATGAATCCATCTAAGATAGTATGATATGCTTTAATGAAACTGGTGGGTTTTGAAAGCAGGATCTCATAGGCTGCATTAAGTAGTTTCTCCTTAAGCTTGGAGTCTCTAGCCAAATAGATCTGATCATGGGAATAAATGACTCCCTCAAATAATTTATACCTCCCTTCCATCACTTTCCCATCAAGAACCTCACATGTGAAAAGGTCCTTGGAGTATTCCATCAAAATTTGGGAATCCCAATAAGGATCTAGGCTCCCCAACAATGACAACACTGTAGAAATCTGAAATGCAGCCCTTGTCATAGCATGGCTATCCTCCTTGACATGCTTGATGTCAAAGTCACATGTTGGAGTATTATCAAATTAATTTTGCTGCCTCCTTTGTAGCTTATGTTGCTCAAGACAAGATTGAAGCAGATGGAAGTCAACCTCCCCTTGGAAGGTCCTTGTCTTCCAAAAATTCCTCAATGTGGCCCATGCATGCAAGAGTGTTGAGATCCTCTTGTCATGTTCAAAAATCTCTTTTGTGAATGAAAATATCATTGGCTACCCCAAATATATGAAGTTTCCATGTGACATCATTCCCATGCCATCATAGAGTTCTGAATTTTCCTTTTTCAGCGCAAATAACTGAGTGGGAGAAAGCAATGTCCAATTTAGAAAATTTCTTATCTCTTTTTTGAATCAATGAAAGATTCTCTGCGTTGTGCTAGTTTCTCCCAAATCTCCTTCCTTAGACAAGTATGTGTATGCTGCCCATAGTTGAGAGAACACTTTAGTTTTCCTCCCATCATGAGGTCTCCCCAGTGGAATGCCTCCATGTAATTAGACATCAAGGCATAGAGCAGGATGTGTATGTGTGTGGACAGATTTGTCCTTGCCTTCATTACATAAGTCCTCTTTCCTTCTTTGTACATCAAACTTCTGAAACATAGAGGGGTATGTGCTCCTCATAATGTGATGCTTTCCCTCCTCTTTTCCTTTCTCTATCTTCAAGATCTCACCATTTGATGATGATGGGACATGCTTCACATGGATTGTGCCACAATCTCCATATGTGAGATTCTTTGGAACTCTTTGCAAGAGTGCAAGAGTTTCTCTCCTTGGGATTGTGCCACAATCTCCATATGTGAGATTGTTTGGAACTCTTTGTAAGAGTGCAAGAGTTTCTCTCCTCTTCATGAGGTTCTAGATGTGCTCTTGTCATGACTGCATTATCATCTTCAGCCCTTTCTTCCATAGTTGAAAATGCATGCTCATCAATAAGAGACCTTAGATATTGGTATTATTTTGAAGGAGGAATCTCCATGTCTTCTTCTTGAGAAGAAAGACCTTCATGCAATGTGGACTTTGCCCTTGGAAAAAAATCATACAAGTTTCCATCCAATTCAATGGGTTTCTAAAATGGAGTTGAATTTAAGGACCCTTCCAATCCATGTAAAATTTTTGTTTGATTTGATTTGATAGACTCCATAGAAGGTGTTTCATAAGATCCTTCATCAAACCTTTCCACTACTCTTTTAATGAACCTTGCATAGGTGGATGTATTTGCATTATTTAAGGAAAATTACTCAAACAACCACCAAGCATAAGCCTTACCCTCAAGATGCAGCACTGCTACTTTGATGGCTTCCTTTTCTGAAACTTGATGTTGTTGCAGATAGGTGTCTAGCTCCTTCACCCAAGCCCTAGCTGGACATTTAGGTGATCCATAAAAAGTAGATAAGAAGAATATACTCACGCTATATTGATTGCTTCTTCCTTCCTCCTTGATCCTGCAAAACCCTTGGAAGTTCAAGTAATATTTGAACTCCTTAGATTGAGCCTCATACTCCTACAAATAATCACCAAGAGTCTCCCTCTTTGGCACATCTCCTTTCTTCTTCCTCTTCTTCATGAAAAAGTGGTTGATAGAGCGTTGTAAATCTGATGATGTGGCAGAATTATCACACCCATCATATGAAGTAGTGGGGCTTACTTCATGTGCAAACATTTTCGAAAGATCTGCTTGTCTTTCATTCTTCATTCCCTAGATTTCTTCTTTTAGTTCATTCAAATCTTGAGAAAGAGTTTTAGAGAACTCTTCTCTTTGAAAACTTCCATTTAAAGGGATCTTACCATTTTCTTTTGTGTATTCAATGTAACCACATTCCTTCATCAGTCTTTTCATTTCATTAAAAGACATATTGGCTCTTCAATAAGCAAGCACAGGCTGTGCCAAGATAGTTTCTTTGATACCACTATATTATCCCCAGATTGGGATTGCTAGCAAGACATGTCTGAAAAATGCATTTTTTAGGAATGTTTGCTACAACAGCCAAAATCAGCCCATTTGATCCCTTAGATCTGATAATCTAAGACCCAAATCCAAGAGGAGATCAGAAACAAATCTTTCTAGGTGGGTTAAACAGATCTCCCACACATAGTACAACTAGAAAATACCCAAAAGTGGGACTGCAGCAATTGTATGAATAATACAACAAGGAAATAACGCAGTTCACTTATAGAAAGGGCAGGATGCCAATAATATTCTCTTCAATAGTATTTACAGCAGCAAGATAATTGTATAATGAAGTCCATGAAATACTTAGTTGGAAATACAAGACATAAACAGAAGAAATTCCCTCAAAAGAGGTGTTGCAACCACATGAATGGACTGAAAATGCCTTAACAACGTTATTTTATTAGGCTACATACTGATGTGGATTACATTTCAGATCTAGAGCAGATCTGTGCATAAAAAGTTAGATCCATATCAGATCCATGCACTAGAAAGGCTCCTCTTTCAGATCCCCTTGGGGTTTTGGGAATTACACAAGGGATAAGCAGTAGATCTGAGATCTAAGAAGCAGATCTGCAGGAATATTCAGAAATTCTAAAGTATTTAGAATATACAGATCAGATCTGAAATATAAATTATGTAGATCTCCTCCAATGGACCTCAAAGTGAAGGGCAGGTCCCCAACACTCAGAAACCAACACTCCAAGTAGTGCACCCAAACTCCCTGCAACAACTCTTATAAGAATAACGCAGATCTAGAATAGAAATAGCACTATAGGTTATAGATATCAGCTGGCCACATGCCAAGAACAAGAAATGAACCTCAATCACTTCAATACACTTCCTCCAATAGAGCTAAGGACTCCTCCACTGAAAAAGGGCACTAAAATGTCTTAGATCTGAATAGATCTAATCTCCTCTTGCTACAGCTTGCAAAGAAAACCAAACCCTCAACATGATTTGAGTTTTAATTGAAAGGAGAAGCTTGGCCTTCAAGCCTGATATTGGACTATGAAATACAAACTCCCCCAAGAGCTACTCAATGGGAAGAGGAGGAACTCCTAAACAGGAAATTCCAATGCTAAACAACATTTGCAATCTAGGCTAAACAGACAAAGAAAGTTATATGGTCTAAAAAGACAATATATCAAAAGATCATATCATGAACAACCCCCTCATGGTGCCTTCCCCTTCCTTTTACAAGATGAGAGTGTTCAAAACCCTAAAACACCTTCAATGGACTCATCCCTTTCACATAAGAGATCTTCAACTAGAATTACATTGTGCCTTATTGATGAGCACTCCTCCAATACAACGCTGTAGATTTGGTCAAGGTTGACCCACTCAAGATGATTAGCCCCTTTTTTTAATTAAGGGTGCTTATTTACATAGCCAAGATTTATCCTTTTTCATATTTGGCATTGATTTATTCTTCATTTGGAGTTTGATTTACCTCCTTTGCACATTTATTCATCCAACTATATTTTTTAAAGAAAAAATAATATCCCTATTAGCTGCATGCTAATTTAGGAATATTACATCAATGCACCGAGTTGTCGTGAAACACCATTGTCAATGGTGCGGCCTAGTAACCGATCGCACTGCACTTTTTAAAAATTTTTAAATTAACACGGTGCGTCGCACGGTACCGCACCGGAACCGGTGCGAGCCAAACAGCTCGACCGCACTATGCGACAAATATATATATATATATATATATATATATATATATATATATATATATATATATATATATATATATATGTACTCTTTTATATATATATATAATGGTTAATTTTAAGGTTTTTTCAAATTCTAATCCACTTCACCATGGATGAACATTTGTCGAGGTTGAAATCGCATGACCATTTGAATCTTCTAAGAGTACATAGTAGTAAAGAATCTTCTAAGAGGTCGTGGCTGCTGTAGTAAATAATCAAAATAATATAAAAGCTGGAAACTAATGCATTGCCCGTCACTGGTGTTGTGCGAAATGGTCGAAATGATAAGTGAGAGACACTAAACCTCCTCACGACCAAACACACCAATATGTAACTGCCCTCCAGTGACCTGAAACTTTGCAGGAGATACTAAATTTTCTCCAATGTATCTCTGGGAGTAAACTAAATGACTCCCTTCCACACAGCTAGCTGGAACCTTGGGGAACGAGGGAAAATCCACCCCTCTCCTCGATAGCCCTGTAATAAAATATACATCCTTCTCAGTGGGCATGTACCACTGGTTGATACCAACTCGGAAAGCCTATTGTTGGGCATTCCACCTTCGGATAAGGTGTCTCAAAAACAAACTATGGGACTTGTTAGGTCTCTGTAATTTGCAAGATTGGAAAGAACAAACGTTTTAGAGCCAACATCAAAACCACTTTAATCTAGGATCTAGCCCTCCTGGATTCTGAGAGGGATCTCTCTATATAAGTGTTTTCAAAGATATTTCTTTAAGACTTATGATATGATATTAGGCTAGTTATGAAGTACAAGGGTTTGTTTTGGTTTTGGTTGGGTAGAATATCATAAAAATGAAGGAAGTATTTTGAAGGGTAAAGGTGTAAGTAGGTTGAAATAATGGTTCAACTGATAAGATAGGTAAGAAACAGTATCAATCGGATATGGAGTCACAAAAGGATTTAATTGCACAACAAGTTTCAAAAGTGATCCATGGGGCAAGTCATCTATGTCAAAGGATTCTTTAGATTGATTTTGTAATATGGAAACATAAAAAGTGTTGAGAAAGAAGCAAACACACAAGAAAAACAAAGGACAACCTAAGATCAGGTAAGTACTTTTAAACTAGCCTGATTTTGGAATGTACTCAATGAAAAGACACAAAAGTAACCTAAGATCAGGTAAGTACTTTTAAACTAGCCTGCTTTTGATATACTTTTAAGGGGAAAACATTTAAAATAAAGAATAGCTTAAGATCAAGTAAGAACTTCGAATCTAGCTTTCTTTCAGCATATTCTCAAAGGAAAACATTCATGATAAACATAAAAAGTAGCCTAAGATCAGGTAAGTACTTTTAAACTAGCCTGATTTTGACATGCTCTTAAGGGAACTTTTCAAAGTAACTGTTGGAGAAGGGGCTAACCATAGACTTCTCTAATTCAACTTTACTTAGCAAAATTTTCAAGAACATTCAAGGACATAATCTCAAGTTTTACTCAGCAAGACATGGACTCACCAACATTCCTGGACTGATTACATTCTATTGAATTATATTCAAATACAAAATTAGCAGAAAACATAAAGATTAAGATTTATCAGTGAGATTTAGGGTACTTGACAGTAAATCCTAATCTATTTTTGTTGTTCTTTATCAGAGAAAAGTGGACAGTATGGAAAACATGAGAAAAATGACAATTACGGTAAGAGAAACATCACCATTGACATAAACAAGGATCCCATAAATCAGCTTGTGTATTTCATGTTCAAACCAGTTACAATCTTCAAGTCCAGTGGGTCTTTACAACTTAAAAACTCTCTTCTTAGTCTGTCTTTCTTCAATTACAAAACATAGCTTTAGCAGCCTCTATAGTTATTTACATTCAATGAGTATTCAACCAACAACAATAATGAACTCCTCACATGATATTTATAGGTATTTTGAGGAGGTGGAGTAAGAAGGAGGTCTATTTTCTTATTTAACACAGAGCAAATGCTTCTCGACCTTTGGGAGGACTTATGGAGAAAATTTTAGATTTTTATCTCTGTTGTAATCAATTTTACATTAAATTTCATCAACTTCAGTCAATTTTGTTGACTTTGGAGGCTTTTGGTAGGGTGGCAATTAATTCTGAGCTATCTTTGACAAATATCTCTGACTGTGTATTCAATTTGTATTCTTTTGAGGAAAATGAACTTGTAGGTGGCATTTTGAGGATTAATTGCCTCACTAATGTGGCATTTGGAGGCTCTCTTTGTTGATCTGTCTACTTTGTGGCTAAAAACACTGATTTACCTTTAATTTGTGTTTTAAGGCTTTACAATCATCTTCGTGCTTTTACACCTTTTCTACTGACTTTATTCCCTGTTAATCATCCCTTTTCTTTGGTTTTCGACCTTCATTATTTTCTTTAATCACTGCGCTTTATCCATATTTTTCTTGGTTTTAGCCTTTAAACCTTTGTATTTATGCTTAAACTGTCTTCTGCCTTTTTTTGTTGTGGACAGGTGTTTGGGGCATCCTGAGGGTTTGACTGTATAACCAGTGCTAATAAAGCACCGATCAAACCATTAAATTAACCCTGGAAACCTTTAATCTGCATTATTTAGGCTTCAGAGGTGGTGACCCTCAACCTTGTTTCTTATTTGAACCATGAGAAGGCTCTTTGGCCTTAAAACTGCCATTGAACCCTGCAAAAACCAACAAAAACGTTATAAAACCCTGCAGGGCTTGAAAATGTTGCTTACAGAGGCTGACAGAGGTGGATGAGTAGGATACGTAGGTGGAAGAGGAAATTTCATGGTGGAGAGGGGAAAACCTATGAAAACAGGGTTCAAATTGGGTTTTGGCGCAAAGATGTGGAGTGGTGGTTTTGCGAAAACAATCAGTCGTTTTCGCGCGGCATTCGGGCGGTAAATGGTTTTGACGCGATTGAATGCGATTCCATACAGGGTGCAACACCTGTCCCTTATGAAACCAACATTTTCGCGTGAATTTGGGTCGTTAAACCCTGACACAAAAATTTGTGCGAAACGCGATGCAGACCATTGGATGAGGAGGTGTAGATCCAACGGTGGGAGAGGAGCGCGATGGGGAAAGGTGCATGAGTGAGGGTTTTAGTGGGAGCCAGGTGGCAGAAAGAGATTGGGGGATATTTTTATGGGTGGAAGGTAGGGCCTGGAGTATGACGTTAGCTTCTTTGTTTGGTAGCGGGATGGTTGATCGGCGGGGTTGGATGTCAGGTTAAACGAGAACCGTTGGATAAAATGAATCGACGGTGGGGATGGATGGATATATATTAGTCGAGTGATAAAAGGATGGGAAGGGAGGTGCGATGACCGTTGATTTTTATAGATATATGGTGGGGATCGCTTGATAGAGCAATAAGGCGGGGAAGAAAAAAAAAGGAACAGAGGAATGTGGTTAAGGAAAAAAGGAGAAGGTGGGGATGAATTAGCACTGTCGGATCATATAGATCTACGATAGAGATGTATGCAGGTTTTAACAAGTGTGGTGGGGAGATACAAAGAAAAAACATGTTTTACCATGGGCGCAGGGGTAGAATAAAAGGTAAGGGGAAGGGGGCTTAAGAAGCGGGGAAGGTGCGGTCCTGTGGAGGAGTAGGGAATCGGGGGGTAAAAAATAAAAAGGGCTAAGGGCTAAGGATTTTAGCACCAGGTCACGAGTGTTAGGTCATAT
The DNA here is from genome assembly GCA_034641835.2 of Pinus albicaulis. NCBI lineage: Eukaryota > Viridiplantae > Streptophyta > Pinopsida > Pinales > Pinaceae > Pinus > Pinus albicaulis. The sequence continues at coordinate 101,995,461 of CM076577.1, forward strand.
GACAGAGACAGAGCTGGGGGCTAAGAGAAAAAAGGGGCTTAAGAGCCTTATGTATGAAAAAGGTCGAAAATAGGCCAAAAAAGGTGGGTTTTTTAGTGTTTTTTGGGGCTCCGATAAGAAAAAAGGGGTAATTCAAACCATAAAAAGGTGATTTTTATAGGTTTAAAAGGGATTTTTGAAGGTTTTTAGGAAAATTAAGGGTAAATAGGAAAGAAAAAATGGGGTTTTCAGAGGAAAATGGAGGATAAATAAAAGGTAAAAATGAATGAAATAGGCTTAGAAAATGATGGCAAGTGGCCTAAAAAACAGTCTCTTTTGAAACCAGCAGGGTTTCTTGGTGGATTTTTTGAATGAAATAGCAGTGAAGATTACTCTTTGAGTTTAGAAAGCATCAGAATGCTTCAATAATGAGAAATTTTCTATGAAAATAATCTCTTGAAGGCTCAAAACTTGTTTTAGAAATCATTTTCTATGACAAAAATTTACTAATGGCTAACAGTGGCTCCACTTGGGGATGACAGCTCCTTGGTGGTGTCAATAACTTCAGATATTGATTTATAGGATGTAGACCTATGCCTTTATCCATTGACAACCTTTTCTTCCTTGATCATGCTGCTTAGAAGGATGATCAATACTTTATATCAGCAAACAAATTTCTCCCAATCATTCTACCTACACAACCTACTTTTCCTAACATTTTTTCTTCATAAGGTGCACTTGGACTTGCAAAATTTTGTCATAAACATTTTATTATTTTATTGAAAGTAGGAAACTAATATAAATCTACCCTTATTTCTTCCATGAGTTCAGATTAATCAGTCGAACTCATTAATTCTCTACCTAAGCTACTATTTGCCAGGATTAAATTGTCTGACAGATGTTATTTTCTATTTTCTAAAACATAAATTTAAACACAGTCAAATTAGGATTAGACTGTCTAATTTTCCATGGTGTCTATGACTGTATGTACAAGATGCACATAGAATTTATTTGCAGAAATTTAAAACAAAACTGTGAAGGCTTAAGATCTGAAAAACAAAAAACATCCTTTATTCTTTCTTTCAGCTCTGGTTTTGATCTTTTTAGAGTTGTTTTTTTGTATTCTTTCTGGGTTTAGTTTTTAAGCATGTTTGAACCAGTTTTCTTCTTTTTCTTTAGCTCAGATTTTGGTCTGATTAGAGCCATTTCTTTCTATCCTAATCTAATCTAATGACAAGCCAAGATTACACAATTTAGCAAATCTTATTCACTAACCTATCAGCAGTAAATTGAAATCTATATAGTCATGATTAGGCTGTATGACTAAATAGTAGTGTTCTTTCAAGTAGTGGCATTTAAGCTTGCACACTTTCAGATTTTCCTTTCTTTTTTGGTATGGGGTTGTACCTTTCTTCTTTTATTTCTGCCCTCTTTTTCTATTTACTATTGTTTTTTTATTTCTCTTTTTTCAAATTCAGAGCAGTGTTATATATAAAACAAAAAAGCTCTGAAACTAAAATATCAGCTAACATAAGTAATGTTTGAGCATCTTTCCATTGACATGACCTCTAAAAAATTTAGCTCCATCCAACTCTTGTAAAAAGAATGCATTGTTTCCAACAGAAGATTGAATAAGATAAGGGCCTTGCCATAAATTATCAAAATTTCCATGTTTGCCCTTATCTTCCCTCCTTGAATCCCATTTTAAAACTTTATCACCAATTTTAAAATCACTTGTCTTGGTTCTTTTGTCAAACAACTTCTTGATGTTTTCTTGTAGTTGTTGTGCTCTGATGTATACTTCTTCCCCGGTTTGTTGTAGATGTATGGTATGGTTTATTCTTCTTGTCATATCATTATCTTCAGACTGTACTTCTTGGATCAGTTTCATGAATGTTACTCCTAAACTGTTTGGAAATATTGCAGCAGTTCCATAAAATAGCTAGTAAGGAGACATCCCAATTGACTTTTTAACTGTAAATCTGTCTGCCCATAATGCATGTACTATCTTACTGTGGCATGACTTCTTGTTATCTTCCAACAACTTCTTGATAATGTTTACCAAACTTTATTTGATGATTCTGCCAACCTATTACCTTAAGGGTAATAAGCTGTAGAATGACCCAATATAATCTAATATTTATGACAGAATTCCACCATATTTTTAGATCCAAATGCATCAGCATTGTCAGTTATGATCTTCTTAGGACAGCCAAATCTATACAGTATATGGTTTTCAAGGAATGAAATGATGACTTAATCTGTGGCATTCCTTGATGGGATGGCTTCTATCCACTTGGTAAAATAGTCTGTTGCTGTGAGGATCCATCTATGTTGGGCAGATGAGGTAGGATGGATTTCCCCAATGAAGTATAGACCCCACTGCTAAAAATGAGCTTCAACAGTGATTGGTTGCAGAGGTAAGGGAAGCAGTTTTCTTTTGCCTTCAAAAATTTGACATTTGTGACGATGACGATAATCATTTTGTGAACATCTTGAAAGAGACTGGGCCAGTAGTAACCAGCTCTAAGGATTTTGTTAGCAGTTGACTTCTAGTAGAGGTGGCCTCCACATTCTCCTTCATGAAACTCATGCTTGATCTTTTTGGCATCATTCTCAAGAAAACATTTAAGCAATAATCCACTAGCATTTTTCCAATATAAACATCTATCCAAAATGCAGTAATTTACAGTTTTCAACTTTAAGAATATTGCTTTTTTTTTAGACAAACCAGGAGGGACATTTAGATTGAGAAAAACATACAAAATATCAGCATACCAAGATGAATTCAAAAAACGATCTTCAATAATTTGAGCTGTCAAATCCTCTTGTTGATCTAATGCGTTAAACTTGTTTATATAAAGAGCTTGAAAGTTGGATTCAGCCATAAATATTGCTAGTCCTTGACCTTTTATGAGTTTAGTGGGTTTGATTTCTAAGTCATATTCTAAAATTACAGCAATCCACTTTCCTCTTTTTCCATCCGGATCTTGGGTCAATATGTCTTTTACAACTGAATGAGGCATAAATGCTATAATGTGGGAATGTAAAATGTAAACTCTAAAGTATTTTAAGGCTTTAACCAAAGCAAAGGCTTGTTTTTCCATTATATTGTACTTCAGAGGTGCATCTCTTAATGCCTTGCTGAAAAATGCAATTGGCTACTCTTGTCCATTCAAGTTTTTCTGTAATAGGACAACAACTACTGTGTGTTTTGATGCAAATGAAAAAATGAAGAAATCCTTTGTAAAATTAGGGCTAATAAGAACCGGTGTTTTGGTAAGGGCTTGTTTTACCAGCTCAAATGATTTCTTTGCTTCTAAGGTCCATTTAAATCCTTCCCTTTTAAGCATGTTTGTCATGTTTCTAAGGAGTTTAGCTAGATTGAGTATGAACCTTCTCAAGAAATTAATCTTTCCAATGAAATATTGAAGTTCTTTGATGTTTCTAAGATGGTTGATTTACAATATACCATCAATCCTCTTTGGATCTATCCTTATTCCCTCTTCTGATATGATATGTCCAAGATGTTTACCTTCTTGGAGACCAAACAATGTTTTCTTTGAATTTAAGGAAAATCCATATTTTCTACATTTTTCAAAGACTTTTATCAAATGTATTAGGTGTTCTTCATTTGTTTTAGAATAGACAGTAATTTCATATAAGTAAATCACTATGAAGTAACCTATTTCTTCTGAAAATGCAATATCCATGGCTCTCTGAAATGTGGCACCAACATTCATTAAACCAAAGGAAATTTTCAAATACATGAAAGTACCCCAAGGTGTAGTAAAGGTTGTTTTAAGTTGATCATCAGGATGTACCAATATTTGATTGTAACCTAAGAAGCCATCTAGCAAAGAAATTCTTCTAGAACCAACTACCCTTTGTAAGATATGATCCACTTTGGGTAAGGGATAATTGTCTTTTAATGAGGCTTTGTTTAAGTTTCTAAAGTCAATGCATAGCCTTATTTCTCCTGTTTTCTTCCTAGCAGATACAAGATTAGACACCCACTCTGAGTATCTAACAAGTACTATAATTCCAACATCATACATTTTTCTAATTTCTTTCTCTACCAGAGGTAATTGAACAGGGTTAATTCTGCGCAATTTTTGTTTAAAAGGCTTCTGGTTTTCTTTGAGGGTATCTTATGCTGGATTATTTCTGTGTCATATGATTTCCGATCTTCATAACTCCATGCAAATACATCAAAAAATTCATTAAAAATATCAATCTATTTTAGTTTAATGTGAGCCGGCAGTGTCTTGGATAATTTGATAATTTTGGGCTTTTCCTCACTGCCTATGTTGCATTCTTCCACTTCAGTTTCAATAGGTTCCAGTTTTGGATTTTTGGCAGCATCATTCAAGTCAAACAATTCTTCTAATGGGACCAATCCTCTTGGCAAGCTGTGATCTTTAGATTGCAGCATTTCTAAGTCTTCATTTTCTACATATGTGCTATTTTCTGTTGTATGTTTGGGTTGATGGGTTAACAGATTTAGTTCAGCAATATCAAGAGATTTCTCTTCTTTAAAAATTGATTTTTCATCCGTGGGACAATCTTGTTCATATTCTGAATCTGAGTTTGGTATTTCAAATTCATTTTTGGACTGTGGGAAGTCTTCTATTTGTTTATCTCCATCAAAAACTTTCCAGTATTTTTCATTGTCTAGGACAACTGGTCTATATTTGACTTGGGTGGTGCATTGCTTGGTTTCATAAGGTGTTAGATAAGTTCTAGCAGCAAAGGCTAATCGATTAGCCATAATGTTCTGGTTCCTTGAGACAAAGGTAAGTTTGAATTCAGAAAATGTTTTTAACAAGTCCATGGAAAAATTTATATAGGCTCTAATTTTGGGATGTTTAGCAGTGTATTCCCCATTTACTTTCCTAATTATCAATTCTGAATCCCCATGAACTATTATTCTTTTTGCCGCTAATTTCTTCAATAAGTGCAGGCCTAAGAGGAGAGCCTCATACTTTTCTATGTTGTTTGTGCATTGGAAATTTAATCTATAAGAATGGCCTTCAGTATGACTGTTTTCAGTGTTATGCACCCATATGCCTACTCCTACACCAGTTTTAGAGCAAGACCCATCAAAATTCATACTCCAAAGAGGATTGTTTTCAGATTTGTCATTTATTTCATTGCTTTCCTCTCTATTTTGTTTGTCTAATCTGTCACTATGTTGTTCCTGTGGGTTTGCACTATGCTGAATTTTTTTTTCTTCCTCAAGATTTTCAATGTTTTGAGGTTTCATTCTTTGATTTTCATGATCTACACTGTATTTATGACTGTTCTAGACCTCAAGACCTATGATCTGTTTGCTGTAAATTTCTGAGTTTGCAAACTGTTTTTTTGTTTTCTCCTTATTTTCATTTTCATCTATGGCTGCCCCTATGTTTGGATGTGGAGGGAACATTATATTGGGTGATGTTTCATTGACTAAATCTTGCTCATTGGGACTCTCATCATTGTAAAGAATGAATGATTCAAGGTTAGTGTGTATGGAATAAAGAGGAGAGTTTTCTGGTCTTTCTTGACTACTCACCATGTATTTCATGTGTGTTTCCCTATAGAGTCTTCTAGGTTGACTGAAGACAGGGATGGTGGCATAAGTCATATCCATCTGCATAGTACCTTGCAACTTAGAACCCCATGATCTTGAAAGAAGCATGCCATATTTGGGGGGTATATCAGCCACTACAATTTCCATTTCTAAGCTTTGGCTGGAATTTGAGCTAAGTTAACACAGAGATCTTTTATAAGGCCTAGGCATCTTACTCTGCTTGAATAAAAGGAATATAAATATTTATAAGGTCTAGTTACCTCAAGGCCTAATTTTTCCATTATTACTTTAGGCATAAGGTTATGTGATGCCCCTGAATCAAGCATGGAATTGTGCAAAATATTATCATGGATGTTCAAACTGATGTAGAATGGAGGGGTAGTTCCTTCTTGAAATTTTTCTTCAATATTAGGACCAAACAGAAGCTCCGATGTATCATCATTTAAGTTAACAATATCATGAATTTCTTCTATGTTTAGAGCTTTCAAAACTTGACATCTATATACATTCTGAGTGACTAACTCAGTGAGTGGTACAAAGAATTTTATTTTGGCAATTTCATTCTCTAGGCTAAAGGGAATTTGATTTTTCAAAAAGTTTGTTTCAACCTTCTTAGTCATTGATTCTTTAGCAAAATCAACTTGCTAATTTCTACTATTTACAGCAGTGAAAATGGTTTTTTCAAGAGCATTAGCTGAAATACTAATGCTACTAGGGTCACCATTGTGTTTTTCATTGATTTGGGTATTTTTCCCTTGTTTGGATCATAACTTTCAGCCATTGTTTGATGATTTTCTACTATCTTTTTAGAAGCATTTACAGGGTTGTTTTTGGCAGAATTTTCAGATCTTTTCTTCTTGGGATTTTTTTGATTCTTTTTACTTATTAGTTCATATTGTTTAGGTGATCCTATGATGGCATTTTCAAATTCTGGTTCATAGTATTCAGTTTCTGGTCTTCTATCATCATAGGGTGTATATAGACCTTGTTTTCTTTCATAAATGAAATCATAATCCTCATTGCTTACTCCCAACATGTTCATGTGCTCATCCTATGTTTGTTCATTTGTTTCTTCATCCTCGTTAACATAATTTTCTTGGAAAGGAGGTCTGATCTGTTGATCAGCATCTCTTTCTCTGTTCTGAGGTTGAGTTCTCCTAAAGTTCTGATTTTGGTTTTGGGATTGATTTCTATTTTGAGGAGCTGATTGATTTTCTCTATATTGAGCTCTTTCATATATGCTCATTCTCTCCATCATCTTCTCCATCATCCTTTCCAGTTTTGAGTCAGATGTGGAAGGTGTAGCCTCATCCCTATATGATACCCTTTTCTCAGTCTTCATTCTAGCTCGTTTCTCAATCAAATTTGTTTCCACACTAAGAGCTCCCTTCTGCATGTCTTCTAAAGTTAAGGGATCCCTTTCTCTTAGTTGATAGGACATTTCAGGATCAAATCCTTCAGGGAATCTGGCCAAAGGTGATCCTTGTGGAGGTTTTAAATCTAGGGGTAGTGCGTTATAAACACTATTAAATCTAGTGCAACAATCTTGAACACTTTCCCCAGCATTTCTCTTAAGGTTGTTGTAATCTGAAAGTATTTGAAGAGGGTTCTTCCTAACTTGCCATTCTTTTATGAATGTTTGATGGAAATCTTGGAGATCATTAATACTATGAGGGGTTAAGCTTTTGAACCATTTTCTTGCTTCTCCCCCTAAACTTTGAGCAAATAATCTAATTTTAATGGTCTCATCATCTATCTCATTTATATCAAAATAGTCATTCATCTTGTCCACATGTATTTGAGCAGTAATGGAACCACTAGCATTATATAATGGGATTTTGGACTGATAGTCCCATGGCAGATTGGCTAAAGGTAAAGGAAAGACTAGAGGAGCATACCATGCTGCCATGATAGGAGGTTGTGGAAAAAATTGGGGGTTTACAAGTGGAGGGTTTATGAAAGGAGGAGGAGGATGGAATGGAGTAGTTTGAATAGTGGATGTATGGATAACAGAGGTACTTGGACCAGCAAGAGACTATTGAGCAGATCTAGGATGAGAAAAACCAAAGTTATGAATGAAATGAAGGTCAGGTGGAGTGGTTTCTCTACTATCAGTATGTTCACTAGTATGTTGGGGTGAGTGTGGAGGCTCAAAGTCTATCTGATCTATATCATTAAGTGACTTAGTTCTGGATGGGTTTCTTAAATCAACTTGTGTATCTTGTAGAGCTGAGAGATTTTCAGGGACAAAATTATCTCTATGAATTGGTCTGAAAACAGATGAAGTCTTGGATTTAGGAGATTTCCTAAGGATAATTTCTAGATTATCAACTATCTTATGAGGATTTGGGTCAGGATAGGCTCTAGTATAAATTCTTCTAGAAGCCACTATGTGGTGTTTTTAGACCAAATGATGAGAAAATTTCAGCCAAGTATGACAGTATTTTAAAGGCTAACTAATATTTTTAAAGAAAACTCAATCCTCAAAGTCTTCTTAACTGAGTTGGTATGATGTTATGATAAAATTTTCCCAGTGGAGTCTTAGGAACAACCAGTGGGGTCAGCAGGCATACTAAATACCAATGGAGTCACCAAGTGAAGGATTTTTACTTATTTTCAAGGTTTGGTTGTTTTTCACCATCAACAATCAATAATAACTAGTCTTGGTGACACTTGATTCATTTAGGAATAGGGGTATGTTGAGTTGTGAAGTTATCTATTACTCAATATCCTCCCCAGTATGGTCGCGACTCTGTTAGGTCTCTGTAATTTGCAAGATTTTCAAGAACAAATGCTGCAGATCCAACATCAAAACCACTTTGGAATCTTAGGATCTAGCCCTCCTGGATTCAAAGAGGGATCTCTCTATATAAGTGCTTTCAAAGATATTTCTTTTAGGCTTATGATATGATATTAGGCTAGTTATGAAGTACAAGGGTTTGTTTTGGTTTTGGTTGGGTAGAATATCATCAAAATGAAGGAAGTATTTTGAAGGGTAAAGGTGTGAGTAGGTTGAAATAATGGTTCAGATGATAAGATAGGTAAGTAACAGTATCAATCCATTGGGCTATGGAGTCACAAAAATATTTAATTGCACAACAAGTTTCAAAAGTGGTCCATGGGGCAAGTCATCTATGTCAAAGGATTATTTAGATTGATTTTGTGATATGGAAACATAAAAAGTGTTGTGAAAGAAGAAAACACATAAGAAAAACAAAGGACAGCCTAAGATCAGGTAAGCACTTCTAAACTAGCCTGCTTTTGGCATACACTCAATGAAAAGACACAAAAGTAACCTAAGATCAGGTAAGTATTTTTAAACTAGCCTGATTTTGATATAATTTTAAGGGGAAAACATTTAAAACAAAGAATAGATTAAGATCAAGTAAGAACTTCGAATCTAGACTACTTTCAGCATATTCTCAAAGGAAAACATTCATGATAAACATAAAAGTAGCCTAAGATCAAGTAAGTACTTTTAAACTAGCCTGATTTTGACATGCTCTTAAGGGAAATTTTCAAAGCAATTGTTGGAGAAGAAACTAGAGGATAGGGCTAACCATAGACTTCTCTAATTCAACTTTACTTAGCAAACTTTTCAAGAAAATTCAAGGACAGAATCTCAAGTTTTACTCAGCAAGACATGGACTCACCAACATTCCTGGACTGATTACACTCTATTGAATTATCCTCAAATACATAATTAGCAGAAAACATAAAGATAAAGATTTATTAGTGAAATTTAGGGTACTTGACAGTAAATCCTAATCTATATTTGTTGTTATTTATTAGAGAAAAGTGGACAGTATGGAAAACATGAGAAAAATGACAATTATAGTAAGAAAAACATCACCATTGACATAAACCAGGATCCCATAAATTAGCTTGTGTATTTGATGTTCAAACCAGTTACAATCTTCAAGTCCAGTGGGTCTTTACAGTTTCAAAACTCTCTTCTCAGCCTATCTTTCTTCAATTACAAAACAAAGCTTCAACAACCTCTATATCTATTTACATTCAATGAGTATTCAACCAACAACAATAATGAACTCCTCACATGATATTTATAGGTATTTTGAGGAGGTGGAGTAAGAAGGAGGTCTATTTGCTTATTTAACATAGAGTAAATGGTTCTCGACCTTTGGGAGGCCTTAGGGAGAAAATTTTAGATGTTTATCTCTGTTTTAATCAATTTTACATTAACTTTCATCAAATTCAGTCACTTTTTTTGACTTTGGAGGCTTTTGGTAGGCTGACAATTAATTTTGAGCTGTATTTGACAAATATCTCTGACTATGCATTCAATTTTTATTCTTTTGAGGAAAATGAACTTGTAGGTGGAATTTTGAGGATTAATTGCCTCACTGATGTGGCATTTGGAGGTTCTCTTTGTTGATTTGTCTACTTTGTGGCTAAAAATACTGATTTACCTTTAATTTGTGTTTTAAGGCTTTACAATCATCTTCGAGCTTTTACACCTTTTCTGCTGACTGTATTCACTGTTAATCATCCCTTTTCTTTGGTTTTTGGCCTTCAATCTTTTCTTTAATCACTACGCTTTATCCATATTTTGCTTGGTTTTAGCCTTTAAACCTTTGTTTTTACGCTTAAACCGTCTTCTGCCTTTTTTTACTGTGGACAGGTGTCTGGGGCATCCTGAGGTTTTGAATATATAACTAGTGTTGATAAAGCATTGATCAAACCATTAAATTAACCCTGGAAACCTTTAATATGCATTATTTAGGTTTCAGAGGTGGTGACCCTCGGCCCTGTTTCTTATTTTAACCATGAGAAGGCTCTTTGGCCTTAAAACTGCCATCGAACCTTGAAAAAAAACCAACAAAAACGCTATAAAACCCTACGGGGTTGGAAAACATTGCTTACAGAGGATGACGAAGGCAGATGAGCAGGATATGTAGGCGGAAGAGGAAATTTCATGGCGGAGAGGGGAAAACCTATGAAAACAGGGTTCAAATTTGGTTTTGGCGCGAAGATGTGGAGTGGTGGTTTTGTGAAAACCGTGAGTGGTTTTCGCACGACATTCGTGAGATAAATGTTTTTGATGTGATTGACTGCGATTCCATACATGGTGCGACACCTAGCCCTTATGAAACCATCGTTTTCGCATGAATTTGGGTCATTAAACCCTGACACGAAAATTTGTGTGAAACACGATGTAGACCATTAGATGAGGAGGTGTAGATCCAATGGTGGGAGAGGAGCGCAATGGGGAAAGTGCATGAGCGAGGGTTTTAGTGGGAGCTAGGTGGTAGATGGAGATTGTGGGATAGTTTTATGGGTGGAAGGTAGGGCCCGGAGTATGACGTCAGCTGCTTTTTTTAGTAGCGGGATGGTTGATCGGCGGGGTTGGATGTCGGGTTAAACAAGAACCATTGGATGAAATGAATCGACGGTGGGGATGGATGGATATATATTAGTCGGGTGATAAAAGGATGGGAGGGGAGGTGGGATGACTGTTGATATTTATAGATCTACAGTGGGGATCGCTTGATGGAGTGATAAGGCGAGGAAGAAAAAAAAAGGAACGGAGGAATGCGATTAAGGAAAAAAGGAGAAGGTGGGGATGAATTAGCGCCGTTGGATCATATAGATCTACGGCCGAGATTTATGCAGGTTTTGACAAGTGTGGTGGGTGAGATACAAATAAAAAACACGTTTTACCATGGGCGCGGGGGTAAAATAAAAGGTAAGGGGAAGGGGGCTTAAGAAGCGGGGAAGGTGCGGTCCTGTGGAGGAGTAGGGAACCGGGGGGTAAAAAATAAAAAGGGCTAAGGGCTAAGGATTTTAGTGCCAGGTCGTGGGTGTTAGGTCATATGATAGAGAAAGAGCTGGGGGCTAAGTGAAAAAGGGGCTTAAGAGTCTTATGTATGAAAAAGGTCGAAAATAGGCCAAAAAAGGTGGGTTTTTTAGTGTTTTTTGGGGCTCTGTTAGGAAAAAAGGGGTAATTCAAACTGTAAAAAGGTGATTTTTATAGGTTTCAAAGGGATTTTTGAAGGTTTTTTAGGAAAATGAGGGGTAAATAAGAAGGAAAAAAGTGGGTTTTCAAAGGAAAATGAAGGATAAATAAAAGGTAAAAATGAATGAAATAGGCTTAGAAAATGATGGCAAGTGGCCTAAAAAACAGTCTCTTTTGATACCAGCAGGGTTTCTTGGTGCATTTTTTGAATGAAACAGCAATGAACATTACTCTTTGAGTTTAGAAAGCATCAGAAGGCTTCAAGAATGAGAAATTTTCTATGAAAATAATCTCTTGAAGGCTCAAAACTTGTTTTAGCCATCATTTGCTATGACAAAAAATTACTGATGGGTAATAGGACTTTAGGGAAGTAGCCTCCTCATATAACTTGAGGAGGCATACTTACATAAGGAGCCCCTAAGTCGCTGCTGTAACAGGGCAAGGGTACGCATCTCTCTCCCTCTCCCTTGCCTCCCACAGGCGAACCATGTTATATTGTTCCTTTTGTTGTTGTTGTTGTTGTTGCCCCTCTTCTCTCCTTTCACGTCTCTGAATGATTGACATATTAAACACAATTTTTTTATTAAATGACACATGTATTTACAAATATACGTATATATTTATTTTTTGAAAAATAAATAAAACAAGAGTTGGTGCGCCAAAAACACAGTCATGCACCGGTCCAGGTGCGTCTCCCCACAAAGCGCATCGGATACGGTGCACCTCATGATATCCACTAGACCGGAAGCAGTGCTCCAGAAAATGTTTTTAGCGCACTGTTCACTACGTGCGGTATTAGGAGGCCAGTGTGCTGACTTCACTATTCGCACGAGGCTTATAACTAAGTCATCACACCACCCTCCTCGTACCGTACATAGTCGTCAGTGCATTGACCTAGGCCAAATAGTGGTATCAGAGCGACAGGTCTCGAGTTCAAAGCTCACCCGGCTCGCATTGGGGGGGAGATTGTTGGACAATGGGTTCAATGCTCCCTGTGTGTTTCACAACATGGAATAACTCCCTCTCGTGGATCCTAACTCTGGCAATTGTAGCGGAGACTAACGCCTGCAGGTTTTGGTCTAACAACAATCATGATTCCAATAATGTTGACCACCATGGTATGAGGGGATGTCAGGTCATCCCCCATTATTTGTGCATATGGGGCTTGCCACATGTGGGCTTTCAAGAATAATCCAGAAGGTCCAAAATAACAACTCTAGTTGAGTATTGAGTGACTCAAATATTACCCTAGTTGTCTATCATACTATATTAAATACCAAGCCACTAGGAGGAGTAGTGGTTCCATTTGATGCTACTATATTTTGTTCCATTGTTGAGCAAAGAAACTAGGTGTGGGAAATTATAGAGAATAAAAAAGGGGGTTAATATTATGCAGTACCCTTATAGACCATTATTCTCAAGTAACTCCATAGGGAGTGCCTCATCCTTTGCACTTTCATATTTCCATACCAAAGAAAAGAGTGCAAAGTAGCCTCACCTTTTAGCTAGGTTTTCTATTGTAAGGATTCCCTAGGGAAAATTTTGTGTCCACTGTGGATGGTGTATGTACTTATTTTCTATATTTCTCACATTTTATTTATTTCATTTAATTAAGAATAAAATTAGTGAACTAAAGAAATTGAGATATAAAGGAAATCAAACTTCATAGTATAGATTTCAAGATTTTATTAGATATGTTGTGACAAACTATTCCAATGGATTATCCACAATAGTTTATAGATTGGAGAAACTAGTCTACATATTAGGGGAACTAGTCCTTAATTTCTAGGTATAAAAGGAGTTCAAGACTTAGCCTCAGAAGGTTCAACACTTTTTTATAATTTTTTATAGTTTTCTAGAGTCGTCAAGTTACTTATTTTCAAAGGGACCAATCTACACAATTTTTATATTAATTTAACAAAAAAAAATTATTTTCAAATGGCTTAGTTTTTAATCTTATTAGGGTCTTGTTGATGGCCAAAAATGACCTCATCAACATGTAAGGGAGACTAAGTAGCCAGCGCCCCAACTAAGACCTTCTCCATTTAATTTGGTGGTTCTGACTGGTTCTATTGGGTCCAGCCACCCCCTCTCTTCCTGATGACTTATGATGCTTCAATTACCTACCAAACGAGAAGAGAGATATCAATATTACTCCCTTGTTGTGCACAAACATGAAAGAAACCCTTAAGCTAATTCGAAGGCTCATCCAAACCACACTAAAGTTTTCCCCTTATGTAAGGGGACATCTAGAAATGCAGTGATTAGTCTAAATGAAAGAAAAAGGAAATAAATCCTAAGCCTATCTTGATTAGGAATATGTAGATCTAAACCAACCAAGACCAAGGTAATTAAATAACTTGTATTTCTCTAATTCTTAATATCAGGATAATGAAATAGTTCTACTAGCTGATATTGCGATAACGAAACATACTATGTTCAAAGACTTCAAAAAATTGAATGATTAACCATCAACATTAGGAAATAGTTCATTTATGCCAATGGAAATAAAATCGAAATTTAGATAGTATCTTTTTGAGCAACTATTGAGTAAATAGTTACTCAAAATTTTGATTTTAGCATATGAACAATAGAGAAAATCAACAACAAATCTATGAGGCTAATGGACTAGATATCTAATCCTAAATACATTCATCCTTACATCAAACAACAATGCTCAACATGAATAAATTTTACACGGATCTTCCATAAAAAAGATAAAACTTACATTTGAAATAAAAGTATTTAAATACAAATTCATTAAACCTGGTATTTTTTCTTTGTTCCTTGATTTTATCTCCAATGATATTTCTCAAATCATAAGCTTTCCCACTAAAGGAAGAAGGTTGTAAAAGTGCAAGCCCAACCTCTAATTAGAAAGTCTAGATTTGAAAATAAAACTCCCAATAACCCATATCTAAAATTTTCCTCCCAATCTACGGCTCAAAATATCCTTACAAAAGTGCTAAGAGCTCCTAAGTTGCAAAGGAGAGGAACCTTTTCCTCATTCTCAAAACTGATATTTATTATTTACAAAAACCTCCAAAAGTCGAGAGTTGTTGGAAGTGGTTCATATCCCTCTATTTTGGAGTTTCAAATCTTCTTCTTCTTAGTTGGTGCAATAGGATTGCTCCAATAACTCTTAGTTCCACCCTCTCCAACAAATCTCCTACAAAAACCAATAAAAATTCAAAATAAAATAAAATAATTTGCACAACAAATCAAAGTGTCAAAAATGAGAAAACAAAATATCCACCTAAATTATAATTAAATGAATAAAATAAATGAAAAGTGTGCCTCCATATGATCTTTGTGATGTTATATTTGGCCCAAGAGGACATACTTGAATGAATTTTCTACAACCAATTGCTTCAGCTAATAAAAATTCAAAACCAAATTTAGAAATTAGTTTTTGGGTGCAAATTTGGAGCCTCAAATCATTATATTTTTTTAACATATTAAATGTGAATATTTTATTGATTTAATACTCCCATAATGTTTTCCTCGATTATAGATTTCCAACGAATCATCTTGGGCCTCATTTGGCTAAGTAAAACTCCAAATAAAGTTTTTCTAAATTGAGGTCTCAAAATTGCCATAATTTTGAAAATTCCATGTTTAAGCCAAAAATTAGACTTTTTTTAATTAAAATTTCTAATTTTAAACTAAATTAATAAATTTTAATTACTCATTTAATTACAATTAAAAAATATTAATTACAATTATCAATATACCGATTAAATTAAAATTATAAAAATAAAAATTAATTTACAATTATAAATTAATTAAATTAAAATATAAATTAATTAATTTAAAGAATAAATATTAAATATTAAATTTAAAATTATATATATATATATATATATATATAGAAAAGGTTGCTCGGCTCATATAATGGGCCACGGGGTAATGGAGATGGGAGACACAAGGTGGATGGACTGGTAGCTATAAGGAAGATATCTTGGGGTCCCTTGGAAGGGAAAATCCCGGAGAAATAAGGAGACGAGGCTTAGGGTAAGAAGGGAGCGGGAAGCTGGGTAGTCTAGGAAACGATGGGAAGTGAAGCCACTTTATATATATATATATATATATATATATATATATATATATATATATATATATATATATATATATTTTAAATCTAGGATATTTGGTAACTGGTGAGAGTTATCCTGAACAAGACCCAGGATCAAATCCTACTGGCTGCCACTATAAACCTAGGCTAGGTGCAACAACCTGCAAGCCACACAATAGCAATTAACTTATGCCTCAACAGGAGCCGAGACGTCCACTATGGGGTCGCCTACTCTTCTAGCCAAGACATAACAGGCCATATACTCAATGAGATTTGAACCTCCATCTCGTGGGTTTCACCCAGCGAAACTTACCGTTAAACCACATGTCAATGTATGAAGCTACTTTATATTAATTCCTGCACACCCAAAATCCTGTGGGTTTCATGAAATTAAAATGACCTTTCGAGATCCGGGATTTTCAAAACAAATTTTATTATAATATATATATATATATATATATATTTAAAAAATGAAATATGAATTTTATTATATGATTTTGTAAGTAAATCAATTTTTTTTTTGAATCTGGAGGTTTAGTAGGATAGTTAAAAATTAATTATTTATATAAAATTAATTATTTTATAAAAATCAAAGTAATATATATTTTGTAAATTTTTAGCTTAAGCCGTGAAAATTGTTAAAATTTAGAATAAGTGTCGTTTGTAAACTATCAATTCAAATGAGACAAAACAAGAACCAATGGAGATATATCGAGAAACTGAACGTAAGGAAGCAATCATAGTGCAAATCCGAAGAAAACAAAAATCTTGCAAAATTGTCGTACAATTAACCAAAATAAAGCATTAAAGGGCGATATGACCAGAATTTACATAGAGGGTCCTCATTGTTATTATAAATATAATAAATTAAAAATAGTGGGTTGGGATATTTCCACAACAATGGTGACATACGGGGAAGAACAAACTATCTCTGGTTAAAAGGTAATGAGCTTAATTTTACCAAAAAGTTAAAATGATGAATTATATTAAGTCGGCAAGCATTAAAACATTTTCCATGGGTCCCACATTAATATGTCAAGTGGTAAAAGTTCTAAAAGATAAACACGTAACACTCACTGAGTCCAAAACCATGAATCCATGTAGTTATGAAATTTTTAATTTTTAATTTACCTTTTGTGACTGGTTGAAGAGGTACAGGTAGAGAATTTTAAGGAAAATATACATCCATTGATAAGAATGATCTCTTTTACCCGACATAGCTTTGTTGCCCACAAGCATCCATAGCCTTGACGAAGTTGTCTTAGTACCACACAAGCATAGCACCGCTACCAACGAGCATGTTCAATACTATGATGGGTTGACTTGTACTTCCCACACATATGTGCTTTCAACCCTCTTTTACCACCCTTTTGATAAACTTTATTTAGAGATTTTTTTTTTTTTTTTCAATTGGGTGAAGAGAGCAGGGTGGTACAAGAGATTTTAAATGCAATGGATATAAGACTCATAAAATTTTAACTCACACATCTTTCCCTACAACTATTAATCTAGAGGTTCTTTATGTAAAGTGGGGGAATGATCAAGATTCATTGAGTTAGACTCAAGCTAGTTCTTTCCTTGGAAAGATGAACTCTATCACTTAAAAAATATGAATGTTCCTCCATGGGAAAATAATTAAGGTAAGAGGGCTTTAGAATTCTATAAATATATCCCTTTGAGGTAAACGAAAATCCATAAAATTGATAGAGTAAAAGTTTTCCATGCACACAAACCAATGTTGGGTAAGAAATATTCTTCCATATAAATCCTGGTAATGTCACCAAAATCAATCCAAATCAAAGGTGAGATTAACACTGAAAAAATTCCAAAAATAAGAAAGAGATGTAAATAAAATTAAAAAAATTGAATAAAAAGTCAAAATCGAAAGAAAGCATCAAGAAGATGATTTAAAAAGAATGTCTTAACACAAGAATAAATATATGGGACATAATACAAGTTTTTCTTAAGTTGAGATTCTGTTAAGTTGTCTTGCAAAGTTGTAATTGAATAGAATTTATTCAAAAATAATTTTTTTAACTCTAGGTAGTTGTTGGACATGGTACCCCTATGTCTAAGTTTTGGTAAAGAATCCACCTTTTGAGGAGTGGAGCGCACAATGGCAGATATCTAAGAGTCATAAGGGCTTTCGGGTGGGTCAAAGACCCTTATTTTGTAAAGGGATGGAATATTTTGGATACTTTGAGCTCCGCCCAAGGTTTTTGGACTATGGTATTGTAAAAGAATTAGCTATATAAGGAGCTATCTTAGTGAGTCAAAGGATATCATAAAATGCATATGGATGTCATGTTGGATCTGAATTAAGTCTATATTTTTTTTTTTTGTGAAAGGGAAGGATCATGTAGTTGTGTGCGCGAAGACCTTACGAAGTCTGCAGCTGAGTGCGCAAAACCATGCAGCTGTGTGCGCAGGGCAAGAAGTGTTGTATTGAGAAGATCTTAGCCAATCAAAGAAGACTTTGAAGAAAAATATGTGTACTTTACTTGTACGATTGCATTATCTATTTTTTGTGATTATATGTGCTAGATTAGGGTTGTTATCTATAATTACATCACGAAGACTTGAATATGGTTTATTATGATGATTAATGCATGTTAAAGTAGAAAACGTAGTCTGTAAAGTAGTTAAGTATATTTGTTGAAAAAAATTTGTATATCTACCATACTAGTTCTGCGAAGCTTTGAATAAGCCTTAAGAGAATATAAGCCATAAAGCAACACTCCATAGTCCCTCTGGATGCAGAAACCTAGTTTTAGCATCCCCTAATATTGCCTCGAGTGAGACTTTGGTCTGCGCAGCAAATCATTGTCAAAAGGGTCGGTAATAGAAGGTTTTGTTGGTTCGTGCAACCATCTCTGAACCTCGATCTAGACCCCCTTAAGCCAAAAAATGGTTCTGTTGCCAGGACCGGGATCTGAAGACTGAGGGATATGTGGATGTGGCATCCGACCAGAAAAGAAATTCAAGATTGGGTATCTTTGAAAGAGAGAGAATTTGTCGTACAAGAAAAAATAAATCTGTGCCTGTCAACTGAGAAGTGGTTGCAGAAATATATTTTTACAGATCAACATGAGATATTTTTTTCATTGTTCGCTAACGAGCTACACAAATAGCTATTAAGACTAGTTGAGAATAAGACTTGTTTTAAGCACGAAGAGCCTACTATGTGGAAGCGAGAGCTGATTAAGTGACTCAAGCAGACTAATAACAAGATCTCAAGGATTTTTTATTATTGGATCTATCGTATTCTTGGATGCTTTATTACTGAGTTCATGATTGATGCATACGTGTCCTACAACAAAGCTGAGCACAAATTTTTCAAGGGTCCATGAGGTAAGTACTTAAACTCTTTAACGCTTTGGATTAAGACGTTGTTATGTGAGAAGGGTGTATTGTGCATGCAATCAGATCGATGTTTGGGGAACATAAACCCTAATCTACACGAAGTGGTAAAAAGATTCAGGGTATATTGTGACAACTACATTGAGACTGAGTACAATCCATTATTTGGATCTAAGAACGAAGAAGGAGAAAGTAACCTTTCAACCCCTAGAAGTGCGTCGTAGTTAGAATTTTGAGACCATCAAGGCGTCTCTGGGATTCTCGAGCCTGCCACTCCCATCACACCTCATCCCCATCCCCATATTTTCCCTCCACCTCCACCTCCCCCATTTAACATGGCTCAGATAGTGAATATGCATGTTTTTAAGGTTCAGGGATCAGATAATCCCAAGCAATTTTGGTTTGTTGCAGAAGCATTATGGAGATCACAGCAAGTCACTAATGAAGATATGAAGAAAGCTCAACTTGTCACAACGCTACAGGAAAGAGCACTATCTTGGTATATGAAGTACTCTGTGATGCATCAGAATGCCACATTGGATAAAACATAGGAAGCGATGAATACCAAATTTAAGAAGCCAAAATCATAGTCACAATGTATTACAGAGATAAAATAAATCAAGAAATTGGTAATTGAATCTGTGTGGGAAGTTGATCAAAGATTCAAGATGCTGCTAAGCCAAATCAACTTCCAAATCCCTGATGAACAACACAAAGAATGGTTTATAGCTGTGCTATTACCACATCTCAGACTTCCATTATTGCAACAAAATATCGCAACCCAAGCCGAAGCTTTGGAGATTGTGATGAAACTAGAAGCTTCGTCGGTAGTGGATACCAATATAGGGGTTCAGCAAATCCATACCGAGTTCGTGAGTTTACATATGGAGTTGCAATACTTGAGAAGGGAAAATAAGTGTGCCCTGACATGAGATTGAAAGTATGGTGTATCAAATGTAAGGCAAAAGGCCATTATAACTATCAACGCCCTGCATTTAGAGATTACATCAGCAGCGGTGGACCTAACCTGTTGAGCCTAGGAACAAGTGTATGGTATAATTATGTAAAATATCAGGCCATCACCCCAAAGAACATTGTTATATGGTGCAGAAGAATGTGCAAACACCAAAGAATATTTTTTGTAATTTTTGTAGCTCGGTGGGACATGATGACAAGAACTGTCACAGTGATGATTTGATGATGCAACAGACTCCTAGGGCGTACAAAATGCAAGTTGAAAGTCGCAAAGATCATGGGTCTCCCACAGTGCACAGAGGATTCCAAGGTAGAGGATGAGGACGAGGATGACGTGTTGGGCAAGGTTGAGGTCAGATTATATGTTATAATCGTGGTTAGCCTAGACATTTTTCCAAAGATTGTCAAAATCCCACTACCCTCTCTTGTAAGTATTGTATAGCATTTAATCATGAGTTAGAATATTGTCTTGTGTTATTGGCTAAAATGTAGGAAAAATGAAATTAGCAGTCTACTTAGAATCTGCAGATGATGAGGGCTGAGCCACGCGAAGAAGATAAACATGTCAACATAGTAACAAGGAGTAGTGCAGCTACAGGAGAAGACAGAGCAGAAAGAAAAAATCCTATGGAGGATACATGGGTCACGAAGGCTGGAGAAAATAATATTGGGTTCAATATGCATTGAGAAAGGGAAACTTTCATAGAAGCAAAGAAGAGTTTTATGAACCCCAGAGCTTCGACATCGATGGTGCAGATGCAGCTAATCCCGCAAAAGAATAAACCCAAGGAGGTTACTGCAATGAAGGAATTTGATATGACCATTCTAAAATCATTTCTATAGACCTGTATGAAGTTGCGAAGGGATAAAAAAGTTGTAGAAGGATTTCAAGAGTTGATTGAAAACTGCATTGGAAAAGAGGAACCACAACCCAAAAAACACGCAGTAAATAAAGTATACAGAAACAACAAGAGAACAAACTGGGAAATGAGGTTAACTGCGCAGATAGGAGATTACGAGATGGATCAAGTGATTCTTGATTTAGGATCAGATGCAAATGTATTACCAAAGAAGACATGGCAACGAATGGGGAACCAAGGCTGTAGTGGGTAAGAATGGCCAATCACCATAAAATTAATCCTATGGGTCGATTGCATGGCATGGCCGTAGAAATTGATGGAGAAAGTGTGTTGTCATACTTTTAAGTCATTGAAATTGTGGATGACATCAATTTGTATCATGATTTACTTGGATTCGATTGGGCTTATTGTAGAAATTTGTTGAATAATGAATATTTATCCACCGAGATTATCCTGATCACATACTAATTCGAATTCATATGCAACACATAATCTCTTCTACAATCAATCATCAATTTGTGGAAATAGAAACAGTCGCATGCGCACATAAACACAATATGTAATGGGGAAAGCTTATAGCTGAAAACCCCTCAGCTATTTTGTATATTATATGGAGAGAACATGTAACATTACATAGCACAATACTCCTCACAAGTACTCAGTACTATCTCATAAAGTTACACACAAACTAGCTTGGTTTTGAACAAGTCACAGGTTCAAAACTCATCCACTAATTGCCTGCCTCTATTGCGCAATCAAGGCTGGTATAATGAGAGATCCAAGGTTCGAATCTCCTTGGCTTGACAGCGCAATCCTCATGGGCAATTCCTCCAAGTGTGGTGCAAATCTCATGCACAATTGATGTCACAACTGATAGCTATCTCAACCCTTTCATCTACCTCTTTCATTGGTCTCCACTGAACTGTCCATGCACTGTAGTGAATTGATGTGTTCTTGAGTTGAATAATGAGTTAATAATTAGTGAATTAAATAATATTTAATTCACTCCACTCATTACTAGTTGATTAGCTAGTTAAACTAATCTCAACTAGTTCAACTAAGTCAAACCGAACACAACTCCACCAACTGTCTCATCAACTCCACCAAACTTCTACCACTGAAGTCCTAACTGAAGTCAACCATGCATGAGCTCACCAAACCCCAAGGAATAGTGTAATTCCTTCTGTCAGATGCATGGGCCACATCCGTAGCTCCAACTGAAGTGCTCCAAGAGAATAAATTGAAGTTTAGAGTCTAAATATTATTAAGGGCTAATAATATTTGACTGACCTAATTTTAGACAAGCAGTCTAAAAATAGACTTCGACCTGTATGTCTAAAAATATAGGTCCATCTATTTTTACCAACTCAGCCAATCATCCAAGAATAGCATACTGCAACTCCCAAACCATGCTCCATATGTCTAAAAATAGACATAGTCTAAAAATAGACTTTGCGCCAAAAATAGCCTGCGGGCCCACTTAGTGAAGGCGACTTCATTTCACTAAGCTCCATCATCTTGTTGCATTTTCAACACTCCCTCTCAACAAGATATGAATTATCTGCAACCCCTATCCTGCCTCTGTGGAATTCGAACTTGCTCCTGGTGAGCGCCTTCGTCAAGATGTCAGCATCCTGATCCTCCGTGGGAACATATGAAAGCATCATGATTCTCCGCTGAACACAATCTCTGATATGATGGTACCCGATGTCGATGTGTTTGGATCTATCATGAAATACTGGATTAGCCGAGAGTTTAATGCAACTCTGGTTATCACAATAAATCATTGTAGGCTCCAAATGCAACCCGAACAATCCAACGAGGATCTTCCTCATCCAAATAGCCTCGCATGCAGCCAAGCTAGCTGCCATGTACTCGGCCTCTGCTGAACTGAGTGCCACGGATCTCTGCTTCCTGCTGTACCAGGAAACTGCTGTCGAACCAATGCTAAAAACTCCTCCAGAAGTGCTCTTCCGGTCCGTTGGACTCCCTGCCCAATCTGCATCAGTGAAGCCAGAAAGCTTCGCTCCATCCTCCTGTCTGTACCATAGACCATATCCCGATGTGCCTCTAATATAGCGCAATACATGCTTGCCTGCCTTCCAAAAGAGCTTGGTAGGCTTAACCATAGCTTGCGAAAGCTGGTTAACTTCATAGCATATATCGGGTCGTGTATTGACCAGATACATAAGCGACCCCACCAACTGTCGATAGACAGTGGCATCCACTACCTCAGCTGAAGTAGCATCCTCCTTCCTCCAACCACCAGGAAGAGGAGTGTCAACAGGCTTGCAGCCTTGCATGTTGAACCTCTCCAGAATCTCCCGGGCATACTTGCCCTGAGAAACAAACAGTCCTCCACTGCGCTGCTAAATCTCCAATCTCAGGAAATAATGAAGGATGCCCAAGTCCTTCATCTCAAACTCTCGTGCAAGATCCTCCTTGCATGAAAGTATCAACGGCTCATCTCCCGTCAAAATCAGATCATCTACATACAGTACGATGATCAACAGCTTCCCCTCCACCACAATCTGGTACAGGTTAGGATCCGCCTCACTCTTGGAGAATCCAAGCCCGGTGAAGTAGCTGTCTATCCGAGTATACCAAGCACGAGGTGCTTGCTTCAGCCCGTACAGTGCTCTCTTGAGTCGGCACACATGCGACTCACTGCTGAAGATCTCAAAACCTTCAGGCTGCTCTATGTACACCTCTTCCTCAATAACTCCATTGAGGAACGCAGTCTTCACATCCATCGGATGAATGTGCCACCCCATCTGCGCTGAGAGAGCAAGGATCGTCCGTATGGAAGAGTACCTTGCGACAGGTGCAAAAGTCTCCTCATAGTCAATCCCCTCGATCTGTGAGAAGCCACGGGCGACAAATCTCGCCTTGTACTTCTCCACACTCCCGTCCGCCGCCTGCTTCACTTTGTAGATCCATCGCGAACCCACCACTGATTTCCCCTCCGGTCTTGGGACAATCTCCCATGCACTGTTCCTGACGATCGAATCATATTCTTCGATCATGGCATCAACCCATGCGGGTTCCTCCACAGCTTCCTCAAAAGAGGATGGCTTCGTCACAACACATTGACTCACAAGAGCCATGTATCCAGTGTACCGATCCGGTGACTGCCTCTGTCTGCGCTATGCTGTAGGTGGTCCTACAACCTTCTCTGCATCTCGAGCCAGTCGCTCAGCTTCTGTAGTGCGCATGCGCCCTCTGATGGTTGGCGTTGCATGGGTGGTTTCTTCCACCTCCTAAACTTCCTCTTGTGGCTGATCCACATCCGGAAGCTCCTCCTTAGGAACTAACAGCTCCTCATCTGCATGCAAGTGTGGCTCCCTCTCAAGCGAACACTGCATGGCTTTCTCCTCCTGAAACTTGATATCTCGTCGCACAACAGTCTTGCGACTGTCTGGCACATACACCCGATAGTTGTGAGGTGTATCAGTGTACCCCACAAATATTCCAACTTTAGCAGTTGGATCCAGCTTCCTTCTTGCATCCTTCGTCACATGCATGTAGACAGGAGATCCGAAAATCCGCAAATGGGAAATATCAGGCCTCTTGCCAGAATAAGCCTCCTCTGGTGTACTCATGCCAAGAACCTTGTGAGGACAATGGTTCTGCACATACACTGCTGTATTGCATGCCTCGGCCCACAAGTGAAGGGGTAGGCCCTGATCATGCAACATCGCCCGTGCAGCACCCACGATCGTTCTGTTCTTCCGCTCAGCCACCCCGTTCTGCTGTGGGTTATGGGGTGCGATGAGCTCTCTCTGAATCCCTTCTGCGCTGCAGAACTCCTTGAATTCAGGCGAGATGAATTCACCACCGTTATCACTCCTTAGAGCAATCACCTTCTTCCCCGACTCCTTCTCGACCAGTGCTTTAAACTCACAGAACTTCGCGAATGTATCGCTCTTCTTCTGCATGAAGAAGATCCGGCACTTTCGAGAGAAATCATCAACAAAGATCACATAATACTTGTGCTTTGCTGTCGAAGCAACTGAGAAAGGACCACACACGTATGTGTGAACTCTCTCAAGGATCGTCGTGGCGCGACTATCCTTCTCGTGAAAGGTGGCTTTCACATACTTCCCCAAGGTACACCCCTTGCACTGATCTGACTGCGCAAGAGTGCCCTTAGGAAGCCCAGTAGAAATATGCTGCAGTATCTTCAAAGCTCCATGGTGAAGGTGGCCCAATCTCCTGTGCCACGGTTCGCCCTCATCATCCCGGCTCACCACTTCTCCTGCCTTGCATGCCATTGCTGCGCAGCCATCTACTTGCAACTGATAAAGGTTCTTGACTCGAACCCCTATCTTCCGGGTCTCACCAGTAGTCTTACTGCGCAGGAAGGCTTTTCCTTCGCTGAAGACCACATCATACCCCTTGTCTTCCAACATCGCCATAGAGATCAGGTTCTTCATCAATCCTGGAACATGAAAAACTTCCTTCAATATGAAAGGTTTACCAGACTCCCTCTCAAAGGAAATGGTACCGATACCAGTTGCACTGTATCTACCATCATCGCCCATCTCGATGTGCACTCCAAGATCTTTTTCCTCCAGATCTGAAAATAGATCTCGATCTCCGGTCATGTGAAATGACGCACCACTGTCCAAGAACCATACTGATCCCACCACACTTGAAACCAAGCATGCAATCAGTGAAAAATCCAGTTCGAATTGAGAAGCCAATGCCTCTCCCGCTGCAGATCCGACAACCTTCTTATTTTTCTTCTTCTGCGGACAATTTGTGGCATAGTGTCCGTGCTGGTGACAGTGAAAACACTTCACCTTGGACATGTCTTGCTTCTTGCCTTTTGCACCAGACTGAGAAGCTTTCTTGCTCTTCCCCTTCTTTTCTTTGGTAGCCAAGCGCAATTTTCTTCATCGAGATACCTTTGATGAAGATCCATCTAGTAGTCCTCCTTATCTCCTCCTGCATGAGATCCGCCCAAGGGCGCTCCCATCCCGGCAGCTTCTCCCGACCATTGACACTATCTTGATATGAGTGCCAAGCCTTCGGAAGACCAAGGAGAGCCAGGTCGACCATGTCCTCATCTTCGACAGTCACCCCCACACTTCCCAGCTCATCTCTGCATTGAGTGAACTTCGTGAGGTATTTGGCGATATTGTCGCCTTTCTCCATCTTAATGTTTCTGAGCTTATCCTTGAGCGCCAGCTTCCTTTGGTCGCTCTTACTCTGGAATATATCTGTCAATGCTTTCCACATCAAATATGGAGAAGCTTTTCCATGCAGGCTGGATACAATGTGATCCTTCACGCCCTCCAACAGAATCCTTCGACATTTCGCCATATTCTTTTGCCAAGCCTCGACTTCAGCAGGAACAGTGGGCTTTTGGACATCCGTATCTACGAACTCCTTTAGTCCATTATCTTCTAATACTGCCTCCATCCGATCTTTCCATGCAACATAATTCGAACTGCCTTCAAGAGCATATTCGAGTCACAAACCGTTGAAAGACATTTTCAACTCCGGCACCAAGAAAACAAACTGCTGCAAAATTCGAATTCCAAACTCAAAAAACTCAACTGCTTCTGGATCTGTGAGAAAAAATTATTTCTAGCACAGAGATCGACTGTAAGGGCATTTACTGGATATATCACCTTTCAGAGAAAGGATGGATCCAGAGGCTACCTGGCCCGTTACAGACTCTGTCTACCGAAATAATATTGTAATCACTGCAATAGATCACGATGATTGATTCGCTCTGATACCATGTAGAAATTTTCTGAATAATGAATATTTATCCACCGAGATTATCCTGATCACATACTAATTCGAATTCATATGCAACACATAATCTCTTCTACAATCAATCATCAATTTGTGGAAATGGAAACAGTCACATGCGCACATAAACACAATATGTAATGGGGAAAGCTTATAGCTGAAAACCCCTCAGCTATTTTGTATATTATATGGAGAGAACATGTAACAATACATATCACAATACTCCTCACAAGTACTCAGTACTATCTCCTAAAGTTACACACAAACTAGCTCAGTTTTGAACAAGTCACAGGTTCAAAACTCATCCACTAATTGCCTGCCTCTATTGCGCAATCAAGGCTGGTCTAATGAGAGATCCAAAGTTCAAATCTCCTTGGCTTGACAGCGCAATCCTCATGGGAAATTTCCTCCAAGTGTGGTGCAAATCTCATGCACAACTAATGTCACAACTAATAGCTGTCTCGACCCTTTCATCTACCTCTTTCACTGGTCTTCACTGAACTGTCCATGCACTGTAGTGAACTGATGTGTTCTTGAGTTGAATAATGAGTTAATAATTAGTGAATTAAATAATATTTAATTCACTCCACTCATTACTAGTTGATTAGCTAGTTAAACTAATCACAACCAGTTCAACTAAGTTAAACCGAACACAACTCCACCAACTGTCTCATCAACTCCACCAAACTCTGCCACTGAAGTCCTAACTGAAGTCAACCATGCATGAGCTCACCAAACCCCAAGGAATAGCATAATTCCTTCTGTCATATGCATGGGCCACATCCGTAGCTCCAACTGAAGTGATGTAAGAGAATAAACTGAAGTTTAGAGTCCAAATATTATTAAGGGCTAATAATATTTGACTGACCTATTTTTAGACAGGCAGTCTAAAAATAGACTTCGACCTATATGTCTAAAAATAGAGGTCCATCTATTTTTACCAACTTGACCAATCATCCAAGAATAACATACTGCAACTCCTAGACCATGCTCCATATGTCTAAAAATAGACATAGTCTAAAAATAGACTTTGCGCCAAAAATAGCTTGCGGGCCCACTTAGTGAAGGCGACTT